>OY720432.1:42935470-43253156 GCA_963082735.1 Pocota personata | reverse complement strand
GTGGTGTTATCATTGATCCAACGATATCATAATTCAGGTCGCACTATCTGTTGCGATAATTTCCTTACCTCATTGTCTTTGGCCGAGCATTTGCTTCAAGTTGGACTTGCCATTGTGGGAACTGTTCGCTCTAACAAATGTTTCGTTCCGGCTAATTACAAAAAATCAAAAAATCGTCCATTGTATCAGACATTGTTTGGTTTTTACAATGAGAAATGCGCATTGTGTTCGAACGTGTCAAAGCCAAATAAAGCCGCCATTGTGTTGTCGACAGAACATTATACCTGTGCTACCGACCAAGAAAATACTTTCCTAAAATCGAATAAATTTTGGACTATAATGCCAATAAGGCGGGGGTTGACACCATGGACCAAATGATCTCCGGATATTCCTGCAAACGTGGAACCAATCGATGGCAATTGGCTATGTTTTACAATATATTGGATATTGCTGGTTTGGCTTCGTTTATTATTTACAACCATTTACAGCCAGCAAAGCAAAGCGACAAACGTCGTAAGTTTTTAACTCAATTGGCCATACAATTCGTTACTCCACATATGGAGGTTAGACCGATGAATGGCTATGTTTCACGCCAACCTCGTATCAAACAAGCAATGGCAAAGTTCGGTGTTATTGCAAGTAGATATCGTCTACAGTACATCATATAACTATTTCTCATTAATTCTTGCAATCTCTTTCTTTTCAGGCACCAATTTCGACTACACCAGTTCAGGTAGCATCACCCACAACCTCTGCATTAGCTGCATCTGCCTTAATCGCTGCTGGGCAATCGAAAAAAGAACGGAAGGATTGTGTTCATTGTAGAGCCGAAAGTGAACCGCGCCGTAAAACATTCCATAAATGAATTTTTTACCATGAATTTATGTGCCACACACACGGAAAAGTAGAAACAAGGGCTTCTTGCAATGCCTGTGCTGCCAATAATTGAATTTTCTATACTTTTTCCACATACATATATGTATATCCGTTACATATAGGTAGGTACATCATGTATTTAACTTGGCAAAATATAAAACCTAAGACAAAGTCTGTTTTTTTATTTATTCTAATCCCTTTTTCATAAAATATTCATATGGGCTTATCGAGGCCCAGCAGGCTATGTTACCGCCTCACAAACAGCTGCCCAACCTAGGGTTAAAGCCACTTTTTAAAAAAACTGCGTACTAACTCTTTCACTACAATTTCGAATAACAATAATTTATCTATTTATTAGCGGGCTTGCGAAAATCAGATATCGTCAGGATGATTTAATTCAAACTTGATATCTAAATTATTTTCGACATATGTAAGGATATGGCAATTCAAATTTGTTGACAGAAGAGTGTTTGTTTTTTTACGCATTTTATGAAAAATCCAACTTTCGCAAAATCGATTTTGCCTAAATCTAAAATTTCAACAATTTTCAGACCAATGACACATACGAGTACGTAGCAAGTATAGTATGTAGACCCACCTATGTATGTCCTTCATTTCATATTGTGATGAGCTCATTGGCAATAATGTATTCATCTCATCATAAACATTGCCGTAAACAGGAGCCAAGTTCTCTAGTTTAACAATTCAGCCACGAAAAGGAGTGTGATATAAAAATTTGCCAGGTTCAACTTGTTATAATGCCTTCCCAAATCAAATTTGAAACTCGGCAAAAGTCTTTTTATGTCGTAAACAGCCAAGCTATACGGTGAACGAAAATGGTCAACGCGTTGACTCTCTGACTTCAAAATGACGTGAGAATTTTTCCAAAGTATTTTCGTTGACCGTGTAATCACCCTGTCGACGCTGTTGAGATACGTTGACAGATTCATTCGGACTGGTCGTCAACGCGTTGACCGTGTCTCAACATTGACATAGAAGAATTTTGTGCCGCAAAATGTAGCCTGCGTTGCCCACTTTTCGCCGTGGTGTTGTTGTTGTTCACTGCGTTAACTCCCTTATCACGCAACCATTCAGGTTGTCTATTTTGCACGAAGCAGACGTAGGTACTTTATGAAAATCAAGCGAAATAAAATTGTAAGTTTTTAGTGCATTTTTCGATTGTGTTTTAAATTGTAAAAATTTAACTTCAGCACAAGCACAACAGCCATTCCATTTTAATCCATATCACTATTAAAAATAACGCACATCTTAATGAAGTCAGTGAAAATAACCTTGTAAATAGCGTCGAGAACTTCCGGAATAATGCACGAGATGGCTGGCTGTGAAATGCGAAAAAGATATTGCAGCGAACGAAAATTGTGGCTAGTGGTCAAGTAGCGCAGCGTGAGCACCAATCGCACATCTGTGGAAATGCATATTTCGTTCGCATATTCGTATTCTCTTCCGCTATGTGCGACTTCACTAAAGCCAGCAAATGGTCGAATTGAACAGTTCGATAAAAATTTGGTTCCTCAGCACACAATTCACTCAACAATTTTGCACAAAAGCCTTCCTTGTCACGACGCACCAATCATTTCTTTGTCCAAACAGCACGACGATTTCGGGATGGCCTTGAACTGTTGCGAAGGGAGGTCATCGCCGTCATCGGTGCTGCTCTTCAACAAAGAAAAAATTGCCATCTCCAAAATTATTTTCGACATTTTTATTTTTTATCGAATCAAAAGTAATCGAAATGCAAAGAAAATAGTTTAAATTTATTCACTGCGATTTAATTTACTTTGTTTGAAGTTAGGATGTTCTCAAGTCATGTCATCGTCAACCTTTTGTGTTCCAACGCGTTGACACCGAAAGCGTGGCTGACACAGATTACACGTTAACGCATTTTGTGACAACATTGACCGTCTCGCGTCACTCGTGTGATCGTCAACGTTTCATGTGTTGGCACATTGACCGTTGACGGTGCATTAACGAATTTTCTGGTCACGTCAAGCAGTCAACGCATTGACAATTTTCGTTGATCTCTTATTTGAAAGTAATTCCTTCAAAATTTTGAATTGGAGGGTTTTCGACAAAGCATCACAATCTGATCATTGCTGGATACTCTTAGATCTAAAAGTCTATAATCCTGAATCTATAGGCCTTTCTAAACCAGCGGGAGGCAAACTGAGGAAGATTCAAGGAGGAGTTTAGATTTAGATTTAGATTTATTGAATAATTAATTAGCTTCCACATTAAGATACATAAGATTATCTTATAAACTAGTGCAAGATCTAAGCGATTTGACAATGTGAATGAAAACGTAATAAAAGTAGATAAAAAAAAGAAAGAAAAACAAAAGATACTTTATAAAGAAAAGAAAAATGCAAACTATAAATTATAAAAGTATAAAAAGTAATAAATAACAAAAAAAATAAAAAATTAAGTTTAATTATGATCATTGGCCATATAATGGGTGGTTAAGTTGATTTGATATGAATAAAACACAAATTATTTAGGAAATTACTGTCATTTCCTTTTATTATGATAATATTGGTATGGTTCAATTATGTATTGAATAAAATATCGGCCAAATGGCCGCCGCGACCTCGGCGGCACACCTCCATCCGATGGTCCAAATTTTCGATGACGCTGAGGCATAATTGAGGTTCTATGCCGTTAATGTGCCGAATTATCTCCTCCTTTAGCTCTTGAATTGTTGCTGGCTTATCGACGTACACCTTTTCTTTCAAATAACCCCAAAGAAAGAAGTCCAACGGTGTCAAATCACATGATCTTGGCGGCCAATTGACATCGCCACTACGTGAGATAACACGGCCATTGAATTTGTCGTGCAAAAGAGCCATTGTTTCGTTAGCTGTGTGGCAAGTGGCACCATCCTGTTGAATTCGGGCCATAAAAAGTTCGTTATCATCTCACGATAGCGAACACCATTCACAGTAACTGCCTGACCGGCCTCATTTTGGAAAAAATACGGCCCGATGATGCCGCCAGCCCATAAACCGCACCAAACAGTCACTCTTTGTGGGTGCATTGGTTTTTCGACAATCACTCTTGGATTATCATTCGCCCAAATGCGGCAATTCTGCTTATTGACGAATCCACTGAGGTGAAAATGTGCCTCATCACTGAAGATGATTTTCTTCGAAAATTGATCATCCACTGTTGCCATTTCTTGCCACCATTGTGACCATTGACGACGCTTGAAATGGTCAAGAGGCTTTAGTTCTTGAGTCAATTGCACCTTATAAGGGCGTAAATGCAAGTCTTTATGCATAATGTTCATCAACGACGAGCGTGAGAGGTGCAATTGTTGGGCACGACAACGAGTTGAGGTGGACGGCTCTTCTGCCACACTATCGCGAACAGCAGCAATATTTTCTGCAGTACGAGCTGTACGAGCATGCACTGGTGTTTTCACATCTCCTACAGACCCGGTTTGCACAAATTTTTGCACGATTTTTCCGATTGTACGCACATTTGGACGATTAAATTGACTGAAAGAATCACGAAATGCACGATATGCATTTTGATTTGAACGCCCATTTTCATAATAAGCCTGAATAACTTTAACGCGTTGCTCGATTGTGTATCTTTCCATGGTTCAAATTGAGTTAGTCTGAAATTGAGAAATGTCAAATGAAATGCAGAAAAAAACTTGACGTTTAGGTGTGGTTCACATTCAACATCGGCCCTTAAAATTTAACCACCCTTTACAACAAAAGATGTGTTTTGAAGTCTCTTGCGTTTCTAATTCTTCTCAGTTCTAATGGCAGGGAGTTCCACAAGCGAGTGGTATGAACGAAAAATTGGCGCTCAGATGTTAGGCAGGAATACCTCGGTTGAATAAGTGTGGACGTTCTCTAGGAAGCCGAAAATTGGAGTTTGTTGAAGAGGTAGTCTGGTTGACGCGTTTGCATGATTTCGAAAAGGCAGGTTAACGGAAAGTATTTTTAGTAAATCTTTCCGATAGTTATGTTGATGTGGTCATCCCATGTTAGGGTACTATTAAAAGTTAGTCCTAAATTTTTAGCGAAATTAACATATTCTATATTTGATTGACCTAGTTTCATAGGAGGGAAAGCATTCAAGTCCAGGAAGTATAGATAGATGACAAGAGTTTTAGACTTATTTGGATTAAGGCAAAGGTGATTAGCCTGCGCCCAGACTAAGATATTTTGAAGGTCATCTTTCATTTTGACTGCAATTAACTCTATTGATCGAAGAGGACATGTTATAAATAATTGCACATCATCGGTATACATATGAACGGAGCAGTGTGTAACAACATTGGGCAACTCATTGACATAGATTGGAAAAAAGAACAGGTCGAAGTATAGATCCTTGTGGAACACCATTTGTCATTGGTAGGAAACGCGACATACGATCATTTACAACCACAGATTGCCGTCTACCAACAAGGTAGGAGCGAATCGGCTTTGCAGATTGGCAAGAGAAATTGAAATCGTTAATTAATTTCGTACATAAAATCGAGTAGTTGACAGTGTGGAAAGCTTTGGAAAAGTCATGGAGACTTAAGAGCGTTAGTTCCTTATTATCCAAACCTTTCCTAATTTCGTCAACAACGAATAACAGTGCTGTCTTACAGCTACGTTTGGATCGGAAACCTGATTGTCTAGAACTCAAGAGATGTTTATCCTGAAGGTGTTTTTGTATCCGCTTAAGAATAGCTTTTTCGAAAACCTTGGCTTAAAAATGGTAAAATTGAAATGGGTCTGTACTCGGATAAATTGCAATTACGTTTTTTAGGTAATGGGACTATTTTCGCTTTTTTCCATTCCGTAGGAAAAACAGAGGCAGTGGGTATAGTGTTGAAAATATGCGAGATATACGTTAGGATGATCGGAAGTGATAATTTAATGAATTTACCATTTAGTCCATCGAGTCCAGTTGCATTCGATTTTACCCCCAACAACGCCTCAACGACATCTGAGTCCGAAAATCTGCTTCACGGACCACACTATTCCGAAGTTTACGATAAATTTCATGAAGCTGTTCAAGTTTGTATCGTCTCCAGCGATGGTACGCAACGTCTCTATCCACCATTAGCTTTAGTATATTACCGCTCATCCAGGAAGGTGAGGTATTTTTAACGGGCTTAGTTTTAATCCTGACATGCTTCTCGAAGAGCAAGTTCATTTCTTGTTGAAAGAAAGTTGGGCAAATCTCTGGAACTATGTACATGTGAAAACCCTAATTCCATTTCAGATATCGATAATATAGTTAGCGATCTAAGCAGTAAACTCAAACGCTCTTTTCGAAGGGCCTGCTCTGTCAGACCTACAAACGGAAAAAAATCATTCACCATCCATGGAATGCGAAAATTGCAGATCATTTACGTATTTCAAGGCGTAGTTGGAACTTAGCTAAAGAAGGAGCAATTAAATGGACAATACACCAAGATAACGATGTCAAACTTCTTAAAAAATAAAATTCGCCATAGAACTCTTGGATGAATTTTGATGGCACTATTTAATCCACCTCATAGGCGGCTCATCTGAGAAATATCGTTGCCAAGGCTCCTCTGCGCATGTCATCAAGAACTATGATGGTAGCTGAACAGACTCTTATGAGAGCACACTGTAAACTCTGTTAAAATGTCACTTCGCTGGTTGTGAAGAAGCAGGGATATCTAATCCGGCTTCTGAAGCTATACCAGGAGGTTTAGAAACTGATCAATTGACGATCAGAAAATTTTGTGGGCAATCAAATCGTTTGCTCAATATAAAGCAACAGAATTATTTATAGATCAGGTACACCGAATAACTGATAAATTAGAAAAAGGATTAAAAGAGAAAAAAATATGCTCTACCAGACTTTTCATAAAGTGTGGCACAAAGTTAATACATAAGCTGCAAAAGTATCTACCAAAACAATACTCATATATTCCAGAGTCCTAAATAATGTAGCGATCATTTAGAATAAAGCAAGAAGATGAGTACTCTACATTAAAACATATAACAACTGGCGGGGGTGACCAGATAAGGACGATAGGAAAAGAAATTTAAATAAAACAACAATGGTGTGAGACATCAAATTGATTCTAACTTTATTTTGAAGCTACATTCATGTCATTATGTATGGAATAGCACATCATTTAAATGGCCGTCTTGGCTTCGCTGGCAGTGCTTCAAGCTGTCGGTCCAATTTTTGATGACTCGGTCCAATATGTGCGGCGAAATTCCGGCAATAGCGTCTCGAATGTTGGCCTGGAGCTAGTCCAAAGTGGCTGTCTTGTTAGCGTAGACTAAGGAGTTGACGTAGTCTCAGAGAAAATAATCGAGGGGTGTCAAGTCGCATGATCGCGGCAGCCAATTGATTAACGCTCGCCGTGAGATGACCCAGTCGCCAAATTTCTCCTTCACCAATTCAGAGCTTTGCGTCGCTTGTTTGGCATGTAGCGCCATTTTGTTGGAACCACAGCTCGTATATAGTGACCTTGCCGAGCTCTGGCTACAAAAAATCGGTTAACATCGGTCTATACCGAGGACCATTGACGGTAACGGTGTCTCCTTCCTCAATTCGAAAGAAATAAGGTCCGATGATGCGGCCATGCCATAAACCGCACCAAACAGTCAATCTTCGTGGATGCATTGACGCTTGGTCGAACACTTGTGGATAGTGGTCCCTCTAATAATGGCAATTTTGCTTATTGACATAGCCGCTGAGCCAAAAATGGGCCTCGTCCGAGAAGATGATTTTTTGGCCGAAATTCGGAACTCCGGACAACATTTCCAGCACCCAATTAGCGTACTCTGTAGTCGTCCGGCTTCAATTCTTGCGTCAGTGCGATCTTATATGGATGTAGGCCCAAATCCAACCGCAAAATAAGCCTGGTTGACCCTCTGGCGAATCGACATTTCTGGGTCTTCTTTGATACTGGCCGCTACGGCGGCTATGTTTTCTTCACTTCGCACCGATCTCTGTCTGGTTGGTGGCTTAAGGTTCAAAAGAGTGTACTCACCAGTGGCGTGGGGTGCAATTTCAAGAGAGGGAAGCCAAAAAAAGTTTAAGTAAAATGTTTTATTCAAGACTTACCATTTTGAATTTGGTGGATATGTTTAAAAAGTGTTCGTAATGTAGACTGAAAAAAAAATCTTTTATTGCAAATCTGTGCCATTTTAGTTTACATCGCCACGGTGTTCGTTTATATCATCATTATTACCCACTATTAGAAACACCATTCATTTTCACTCCCGCGTGGTAAGAAAAAAATTCCGCTTTCAATATCGACTTTCCATGTTTCGTTTTTATTATTATTTTATTTGTAATCTAACGATTAGCTAGTCTTCAGCGAATCTTGAGTTGTTAATTTGTGTTATGGAAAATTTCTTGTATCTACATATGTATGTGTGTACATCCTTTCCGCTCTTGATACGCTATTTATATCTGCTCATAAATCCTAACAAGGATAATACTCACCCTCTTGGTGAATCCAAGTACGTATTCATAAAACATTCCTTCATGTTTACACGAGCGCATACTTGGCGACCAGAAAATGGAATAAAATGCTCTTTTTTCTCTCTGAGGAGCTATTAAAGTTCAAAATGTTAAACATGAACAGGACAACGAGCAAGAGAAAGTGTCACAGCCGGTTTGTTTTTTGTCGGGATTAACGGATACCCTTTACTACCCCCTCCAATTTGTTCTTCAGTTTTTCTTTTCAATTTTTTCATTTATTTGTCCGTTTAAAAATTGATTTATTGCTCATTTTATTTATACGAGTAGCAGCGCAGCGTAAGGATGGACATTCTTGGCCAAGTTCTATCCTATACCGATAATGGTAGGAGCAGGACTCATGTCTCGTGTTACCAAAATGAGGGAGAGTAGTGAATGTCGGGTTTGATTTTCGTTGTTGACTGTTTCTCTTTTTTTATTTGATTGGTCCTCGCTGAAAGTTTGCGCCCGTGCAGACAATTTAAATTGCTTTAGAATTATCCTTGGAAGGTGATTAAGATCCTTAAATTTGTTTGCAGTGAAAACTCATTATCATCTCCATCTTGGCGGGTCCTCCATAGTTCGAATGAGAAAGCAATAAAGATGATTAATTATTACATTGTTGATTGAGTCTTGAGATTGAGCTCCTGTAAAAGTAGGTGAAATGAAAGCTAAATCTTACGTATAGAAATAACTCGAGCCTCGTTGACTTTCAGTTAAAGCATTAATTAAACTAATAATTATTGATAACATCTATACCATGGGTATAGGGGATTAAGTCCTTGTGGAATATGATTAAATGTTATCTACATACATCTTTGTCAGAAGAGAGGAGAATGTCACCGGAACTAGATGCATTGCAGAATTCGATGGTGGTTCAGTTTGGTTTATGGTACAAGATAATTATCATTTGATATAATAATTTGATTTATTGCACAAATTTGATTAAGAGGGAATTCTGAAATGGAAGTAATAGCATTGCTAGTAGAGCCTCAATTACTTGACTTCAGAATGGCAACAGGTTTAGTTGAAAACCCTGAGTCGGGAATTAATTTAATGAGTTATGTAAGAGGAATTTTAAGTGATTGCTGCTCGGGTTACTGTTGGATGATATTGGGATGTAAATTATGTTACACTCAATGATTTTGAATTTTCCATTATGATGTATTGCTATCCTGCAAGAATGTTGATTAGATTTTAAGGCATAGAAGACGGAATCAACTAAGGACAAGGAACAGATTTAGGTATCATAAATTGTCAATCCTATGAGATTGCGTTTATCATCTTGGTATGCATCGTCATATAAAATTAACGCAGGCAACCTGTGTAGTGCAATATATCGTTATCAGAGATACTTATACAATACTCGTAAATATTTATATTAAATTGAGAATGAATTTTTACTTAGTAGCTTTATGTGCAAATTATCCTAAAACTTAGGCTCAGACTTATAAATATTAAGGTAATGCTGGCTCAACAACGCACATCTGATGGCTCATTTGCTAAGGATTTTAGAAAAACTTTATTATTGACTAGTGCAAACCTTTAGACAGTAAACCTTTACCCATAGACAACATCAATAATTTGTAATTTCTTCCAAAACTACGTTGCACTACCGCTGACGAAAATTAATCAACCTTTTGCGTGAGAAATCTTAATAGTACTAGTACATATTTAAGCTTTACTTTCGGTTGCATTTAATGAGTAATAGAGTACATACAGTGTTATGCAAAAAGTGGTCAACCCTTTTTTCTTGTTTTGGCGTCCAACTAGCTAACAACACATAAATTTTGATATGAATTTGATGACTTTATGTTTTCTACCTGAAGTTTGGAGACCTAAGTACAAGAATACCAAAAATTTATATTTTAATTTTAATTTTTAATTTTGGTGGGGGCGAAAGCCCCCATTTATTTGGCTTATAACAGCTACAACTAACTTAAAGCTAAAACTTAAAACTAAAACTGAAAACTAAAACTTCAAACTAAGACTTAAAGCTAAGGAGAATAGTGAAGGAGTTGGGTTTTGAGGCAGGGAGTGCTGAGGTTAAAATCAAACTAGTTGAGGTTTGAGTTCACTTTTCGCAGCATACGGGAAATTGGTTCATTAGATCCATATGAAGTACGGTGGGACGGTAGATAGAAAAGACGAGGACATTGTAAATTTCGTGGGTTGGTATCGAAGAAAATCGAATTATAAAGAGATGCGCAATCGACAGAGCCTGAAAGAAGTCTATGAATGAAAAGAATGTCTGCAACATCTCTGCGTTTCTCTAGAGTACTCAGGTTGATGAGGTTGAGGCGGTCTTGATAGGGAGGCAAGATAAATGGATCGTTCCAAGGTAGACCTCGAAGGGCAAATCGAAGAAATCGACGTTGAACATTCTTGATTCTGGTTACATGAAATTGCTAAAAGGGTGACCACGCCAAGTGATCTCATCAATATGTGAACGAAAATTTAGTTCCCTATCGTACAATATTCCAAGATCGCGGAGAGATTGAACGATGGATGTAGGTTGACCATGGAGAAGGTAAAGACGGGCGGAGGACACGTGGTGCTTATGTGATAAGGTAATGGATTGGCATTTGGTGATATTGGGCTCTAAGCGATTTTTTAGATACCAGTTTGAAAAACTATCAAGGTCTTGTTGAAGGAAACAGTAGTCATGTGGTGAAGAGATGGCTTTGAAAAATTTGGTGTCATCAGCGTACAGTGAGAGGGAGGAGTGTTTAATAACCCTCTCGACATTGTTTATGGTTAGAATGAAGAGAAGGGGACCTAGATAACTGCCTTGCGGAAAACCAGAGGTGGCCAAGAAAGGAATCGAGAAGACGGATCTGAAGCGAACTCTGTAAGAACGGTTTTCCAGGTAAGAGGATATCCATTTTAACAATATGGGCTGGAAATCGAGGGCAGACAATTTGAAGAGGATTAAGTTATGAGATATCTTATCAAAAGCCTTACTAAAATCAGTTGCAATAACGTCGACTTCTTTGCCATTCTCTAAGGCAGACAGGGCGAAGAACACGAATTCGACTAAGTTAGTGGTAGTTGATCTACCTTTCAGAAAGCCGTGTTGGGTGGGAGAGATAAGAGACTTGCACTAAAAGCTTAAGGTTTCGCATAAAATACTTTCGAAAAGTTTGGGAAGATGAAAAAGTATAGCAATGGGGCGTTAGTTTGTTACTTCGTTCTTTGATCCCTTTTTGTGTATGGCGGTTATGAAAGAGGTCTTTCAAATCTGAGGGAATTCTCCTAGTGATAGAGACAAACGGAAGAGATGAGAGAGGGGGAGGGAGAGAATGGAAGAGCATTTTTTAAGAAAAATGGCAGGGAGACCATCTGGGCCGGGTGAGAATTCATCATTAAGATTTTGTAGTTTATTTTCAATTACAGCAGGATCAAAAGGCAGTTACAGAAAGGGGCCAACGGAGAAGTTAAGAAGGTGACTGAAGTAAGAGGGGTCTGGTTGAAAAGAGTTGTCGGCGAAGGATTGTTTAAAATAGGTGGCAAAAAAGTTGGCAATGGTTTGCGGATTAGTTGAAGATATGTTTTCAAAAGAGAGGGACGGAGAGTAACCGTCAGATTTTTTTTTTATAGTTGACGAATTGAAAAAATGACTTAGGGTCGTTTATAAGATTTGCTTGCGCGTTAATTAGGTGCCGTTGGTAGAGAGAGAGTTATAAAGATGATTGAATTGAAGGTAGGAACCGAGATAGTTGGAATAGTCCAAAACAGAATTGGTACGAAGGAAAGCTGCCCATAACTTATTTTTCTTGTTACGTAAGCCACGAAATTTGCGATTATACCAAGGGGGGGATGAAGATGAAGTTTTATGACCAGAAAAGGAGACATAAAGATAAATAGAATTAAACATTTCTCTGTAAAAAATTGTGAGGGCTTCGTTTAAGGATAAGTTAGCAAACTCAAAGGAACATCTACTTAGATAGGCATTTATTTTGCGGAAATTAGCTTTATGAAATTCGTAAGAAGTGCGAAATGCATGAGGTGTAGATTGAAGTGGAGAATTGAGGAAAAGTGAAAGAAGAAGGAGAGGATGAAAGTTATCAATAGTCGACAGAGTTAGGGGACAAAGCGAGACTGAGGAGTTAATGGGATCAGTTGTAAATATAAGGTCTAATTGCCTACCCATGTAATTTAAGACATTACTAACTTGACATAGACTTGAATCTTTTATCCGATCTATGAAGAGACATTCCTTAGTGCAGTTGGCATTTGAAGCGATGAAAAAGGATTCATCATCGGAAGGACTCCACTGTAGCAGAGGTAGATTAAAGTCGCCAAAAATAAGGATGTCATAGAGGGAACCAGATAGGTCAATTATTTGATCAATCGTATCTATAGCAAGTTGGTAAGATTCGATAGATTGATTTGGTAGAATGTAACAATACATAACGTACAGGGATCGGTGTGGAAAAGTTATTTTTATTGTAACAAAGTCAACCTTAGAAGAGGAAGAAATGGCAATGAGAGAAGAGTCAAGGTCATTATGGATGGCCAGTAGCATGCCTCGAGAGGCAGAGTCAACCAAGGGTTGGGTAGGGTAGTCGTCTCGGCAAACATTAAAAGTAGGGGGGAATAATTCTTGGCTCTTTATGTCGGGGATCAAATTGGTTTCAGTCAGAGTATAGATAACGAAAGGGGTTGATTTTTAAGAACCAAAGAAATAGACCTAACCTCGAGTTATATATAGTTTTTATTGAATTTTCACGAGTATGAATGGAATTCCAGCGATTCGTCAGTGCTTCGATTGATTCTGGGAGCTTTCAAGCTATTTGTTATTTTATTGCTGAGCAGATACTTTCAATTGAATTTAAGCCTGGGGTGTAACGAGGAAAGTTCAACTATTCATCATTTTCTCTTTGAAGTATTTAGCAAGAATAATATTTTTTTTTATTCAAAAGTAGATTATGTTATCTTTCACTTAAAGGCGTAAATCAAGTAAAGCAAGTTTCAGAGTGCTCGTAGGTCTCCAACTAATTTTGTAAGACTTGCAGGTAAACTGTAGCTATTACTTTTCAGTGTAGAAAGCACATTAGATACCCACACTATTTCTTTGGAAAAAACGTAAGGTGGTTTATTTTGATTTTCAACATTTTAATTTAAGCAAATTATTCAAAGAAAACTGCTTTGAACAGAAAGCTAAGTTTTGAATCATAAATTAATCAATCGATATACTTTCTAAAACATAATTAATATTGTGGAAAACAATTTGAATTTATCTAGCTTCCAAAAAACTCACTTAAGCCGTTTTAATTTCAACTCTAGTTTCTTAAATATTGTCTTAAGTCACTAAGGCTTTAATTTTTTTATTTAAATTTTTGGCTTACATCCACATAAACCGATTTAACAATTCGTTTCTTAAATTGTAAAATAATTTACACACACATAAACCTTTTTACATACAACTAAATCAAAATATTTGATTTTTTAGTTTAGTTTCCTTTTATTATTATTTTTATTAAAGAAAGGAATTGATACAATATATGACATGACAGGAGAGAAAGAAGGAATTTCACTTTCAAGAGACTGAAGAATCAGTTCATAAGACTGAAGAATCAGTTCATAAGACTGAAGAATCAGTGATCAATATTTGCTCTATATTCGAAGATCTGTAAGGTTTTTTTTAAAGACTTTCTTGTAGATGAAAAACGGGGTCTGACCATTTACCTACGCAATCAATCCATAAATTTGGGATGCATAGTAGGAATCAAAAAGCAAACCTACCGCCAAAATTAATATGGGAAAATGTCAACAAACAGCAGTATTGAACAAAATTAAATGAAAACTTGGATGCATACACAAATAGAAAAGAAGTTCTTGAACTAAAAGATTTAAGCGAAGTTATAAAATCATCGGCTATAGAGGAAGTCAAAACTGCATTGGATTATGATGGTAAAAGTAAATTGTATTATTTTAAATGTCATTCAGCA
This sequence comes from Pocota personata, assembly GCA_963082735.1. Taxonomy (NCBI): domain Eukaryota; kingdom Metazoa; phylum Arthropoda; class Insecta; order Diptera; family Syrphidae; genus Pocota; species Pocota personata. The sequence continues at coordinate 43,238,850 of OY720432.1, read as the reverse complement.
AGAAGAAAATCATTTAAACTGTTGAAAAGGTATAATAAATCAATGTATACAGAAGATAAGGCAAAATACTTGGTAGCAAATCGGCATTACCAGCATATACATCAGGAACGTGCCGTGATATTCTCAGCAGGGTGTTCTACACTAGTCTATTCTCAGTTTAATCCAGGACCACGACGAGGACGTGATAGACTAGAATCCCTTTTTTTTCGAGAGAAACATTATTATACAGTTAGTAAGTATTATTTGTATTGAACTAAAATACTTCTAGTTTTTTTCACAGAAGTTTCCAAATCCTAAATATAGAAACTGTTCTTGCTTTTTATTTCCTTAATAATATAGAAATAAAAGCTAGCTCCGATAATCTTTCTTCAAGCATCGTATTTCTAGAATAAGGTTTTATCCCCTTAAGTGCAGAAAACGATCTTTCAACTGAACTGCTTGTTGGTATAGTTAGCATTAAAGAGCTTAGTTTGAAAATTTCTCAAAATGTATGTCTTGACGAAAATGTTGTGGAATTGTGCTTGAGAAACAATTCATTTAACTGCTTCTTAAATTTAACGAATTCAAAGAAAGGACCATATGAATTTTGTAGGCTTTCGAAAGCTTGGACTGGGAAACTTTTTTCGTAAATACTAAAATTTTTTTAATTCAACAATTCTAAAAATTTTAAATCTGTCAGGGACTTAAGTCTACATCCATTTGTGTTGACAAACTATCAATAATTTCGAAATAGACTTGTCTGTATCGTAACTCAAAACCTGCTAAATCCTCGACTCGTTTTGGAATTGAATTAACAATATTTTTAGGAGCATTGAACTAGTTTTGAAACTGGGATCTGTTGTTTAAAATTAGCATTTTTGTTACTTCAATTTGTTCACAGCAATATTGAATGTCGAATGATTTTGTTTGTAATACATTAAACAATAAATCGGTAAATGAAAAGATGTCATTAAATGTGTTTAACAAAAAACTGTGTTAAACGTATTGAGAAATTGTAGAAATCCTCTTGCTTGAATTGCATCGACACCCTAAGTAATTGGATCATCAATAATTTTTTTCAAATAATATGGTCAAATCATAAATATAAATATGAACCATATTAACAAGTCGAGTTGAATAGTTCCATCTCGTGGGGCAACTGATGGGAGTCTGCGTCTAACAATTTGTGCAAAAAAAAAAAGTTCTCTTAGTTAATTGGGAGAAAAAAGCCGATAGTCCGGACAAACTAATAAAAAATATTTTAACTTCATGAAGGAAATCCACAGACTGTGATAAAACAAGGTTTAAAACATGAGCATTACAGTGTACGAAAATTGCATTTGAGAAGTCCTCTCTAACGCTGGCTTGTATTCCATTTAAATCACTGGACATAACCGTTGCACCATCGTAGGTTTGGGCTACTAGCTTTTCACCTCAATTTTTAAATATGAATAAGTCTATCAACTTTTTAGCAATAGCAGCTGCCAATTGATCCCAAAATTTATAAAATCGCTCTCTCGCTAAACTTTTAGCATCAACTTACCGGAAGACGACGGAGCCTTTTGCTTGATATTTTTGGCTTCGTCAAGCATTACAGAAAGAAATACCGCTTCGTTTATTTCTCTGTTAATATTATTAGAAAGAACAACTGCAATTGAATTTATTAAATCATTCTGTATGTTGTTTGAAGTGCCCTTAAAACCAGTACCCGTAGACAAATGTCGTTCTAATTTTCCGTCATATTTAGCAATCAAGTGAGAAGCTCAACATAATTATCTCTGTTGTCTGATGTTTCACTTTCATTAGCTCGTAAAAGCTAACTCATGAGAACCAAGGAAGCACACAGAATCAACAAGCCCCACCAAAACTTTTTTCCGAAACTTCATTCTGACGTGAAACTGAATTTAGTTTTTGTTCATCGAGCAATAAATCAATTCGAGTATTTCCGAACGTCTTTAGTACCAAGCTATTATTAATATGTACTTGTGAAATTGTGTACTTTGTTATTGCAGCAGTTAAATGATTTAGATCATTGTAATGATACCCAAAGCTACCATCTGCATCGCTAAAGAAAAAGGTAGTAACTGATTTGTATCGATCCTGGGTGCGTAGTTTTCTGGAGAACACAAATTCATGTTTTTTACATATGGTTGTTGGGACTTTGAACGAGGTTGAACTTTTTTTTTATATGGATATTTCCTTTGGGTTGGTGGTCTATTAACTGGAGAACAACCGGGCGAGTCGAAGTCAAACTGAATTTAATGACAAGTTGGTTTGGATAGGTTAATTGACACAGCTATGATGTTGCGCGAGTTACAAGCCTTGGGGAGCGTAAAAAAACAACGTCTATTCGGTTTGGATGACAATTTTATTCTGACTTTCTTGAAATTACAAAATTCTTTATTGATTCAAATAACATATAATGTAAGCATGCAATTCTTGGAACAGGTATTAAGTGTGAGCTGACAATGCAAATATATTTCTTAGAAAAGTAAAAGTGCAATTTTAGCAGAGCTAATTCTTAGAATAACAAAAGTAAAATTGGCTATATCAATGACCGCAGGTCAATCACTTACACATCCGGTCACACGTGGGGTTTCGGATGTGCCTGATCAGCTTGCGTAACTCGCGAGGCGCACACTGGGAATGGCCCAATTGTTGGCAATAAATCAAAAAATGAAGTTGCTCGTATGGGTCCGTTTTTATTTTTTATTATTGGTCAAATACCCCACTGTCAATAATGTAACAGTCCTAAGCCGTTATCATAAACACATTTAGCAAAAAATGCATTGGCGCGAGCCAGTTTTGCTCACTGATAGCTAGAGTTTGTTTCGGTATGGAGCCATCAAGTACTGGAATATGTAAAACTATTTAAGAGTTTTTTTTTTTTGTGAGACAGTGCTACGGTAATAATCATCAAAACCCTTTTTAATGCTTATTTTTTGCTTTTGCCTGCACATGTTGGTCGGTAAAGTTGTGTTCCAAAGCCGTCCAAAGCTTAAAACTATTTTTGTTGGTAGCTCGTTTTATTGTTCTTGAAGAACTGTAGAAAAAATTTTGCGAATATTTGCGAATTCGTTTGTAATTTTTTTTTTAAATGTGCTTTCTGACTAAAAAAAAGTGGTGAATTTTGGTGGTAAACTTTTTAAAGACATGTTTAACCTTTAGGAACAAGTTCAAATGTGGTGTTTATGACCCGAAGGGAGCTTGTTAATATCATGCGGTCAGCAGAAAAGAATAATTTAGAAAAACAGCTGGATTTTCTGGCAGAGGAGTTAAAAAATCGAACTCGAAACTACGATAATAAAGGCTTAAATAAAATATTATCGTATTTTAAGTCATCGTATTTTAAGTCAAGTTTAGAAAGAGTGTTTTCCATAATGCAGTCTGTGTGCAGGGAAGTTAGAATAAAATGGGAATTGATCTTGTAAAAACAGAGGTTTGTACTAGGTTGAATTTAAATGTTAAACGTGATGCAAACGAATCATTTGTAAATGAACCGAAGCAAGCACCTCTGATTAAAAACGCACAAAGTGGTAAAAAGTAAAACTTTAGAAAGTAAATCCTTTAATATTATTGTCCTTTAAGAATTTTATTGTTTACTAACATGTGATAAATTATCTTAATGAATTCCTTTTTGCTTACGAAAATAGCACGTTTAAGTTTTTTTTAATATAAGTAGATTACAAGATCAATATTAAAGTGTAAATTAGCTTAACAATAATTTTTGGTTTTTGTTAATGTTTCTTTTTTATAAATAAATAAAGTTCTTGTTTAAAAAAAAACTCTAAATATATAAATAAAATGTCTAATTTTAGCTGAAAAGATAAATATTTGTCCCGAAAACACTTTTTCCGTTTATTTTGTTTATCTTGTATTTGTCTCAAAATCTTTTTCATGTTGGCAATCGGAGTCCGACAAGGAGTGTCCTCGGCCCGCTTCTATATGTATTCTACACGCATGATATCCCGCAGGAAAGAAACTGCGTCGTTGCCACGTTTGCGGACGATACGGCGATATTGACAACGGGCGTTACAATTGAAGCAGCAACTGAAAAGCTGCAACATGCTGTTAACAAAGTCCACGTTTGGACGAATTCTTGGCGTATTGTGCTGAACGAAATCAAATCTACCCACGTCAACTTTACCTACAAAAAGCGTATATTTAAACTCGGCTCAAATACCGTACGCGAACGAAGCGAAATATCTAGGAATGACTCTAGATGATAAGCTTAAATGGAAATCGCACGTAAAAAAGAAACGCGACGAGCTCGAAATCAAATACCGACAAATGTACTGCCTACTCGGAAAACATTCAAAGTTAAGCCTACATAACAAACTGCTTATCTATAAGCAAGTGCTAAAGTCAATGTGGACGTATGGTCTACAACTATGGGGTTGTACCCGGAAAAGCAATAGAAACATCCTACAAACTTTTGAAAATAAAGTTCTTAGAACGATAGTTAGAGCACCGTGGTACGTACGTAACGAAGGTATTCATCAAGACCTGGGAATTCCCAGCATTGTCGAAGAGATAACAAATTTTGCTCGTAAACACAAAGATCGTGTTCATGGCCATTGTAACAGTACCGTCATTCAACTACTTGACACGAACAATTCAATTCGTCGTCTGTAAAGGACAAAACCTTTTGACCTCGCGTCATAGTATATGCCGGTCGTGAAAACAGCAGGAACTTTCATTGGAATTTAACCTGTTTATAGCGCTACATTCTTTTTAAATTACATACGAACATCTTTTTCCAAAAATCAGGAATCGTAAGCGAAAATAAAATTGCTAGATAAGCGTCGGCTTAGTTGTAGTATTAATCTTGAAGAGTGCTGTGAGTGCTAGTGAGTAAAAATCTCACACTACCATAAGCACGCGCGGTCGGGCCTTATGGTGTCTTTAGAAGATTTTCACCCTCTCGGAAAAAAAAAAAAAAAAATGTTGGCAATCTTAATATGGACTTACCTGGAACTGTATCTTATTTTTTTTTTTTTGATCAGGAAGATGATTATAACTATCTTAGACACTTTCACAACTTATGAATGATTCTAAAAGAAGTTTGTGAGCTTAAATCAACAAAAGTCGTTCTTCACTAAAATTGAACTTGCTTGGAAAAGACTTGATAAAGTGGTTTATGTTCACTAACCCCCTAACCAAAATTAAGAGTAACCTTTATGTATAATTTTTATTGTTTTGGAATACTACTAATGTCGAAATAATGTAAATCAAAAGCAGATAAATTTAATATGGACAAACGACTTAAGAAGTAGCATAAGAGTTTATTCTATAAGAAATTTAAGTTGGAAAAATTGACTTGAGTCGATATTATTACTTTTTCCTTTTTATGAAATTATATTTTTCAAAATATTAAAAACAGCCTACATATGTAGTTAGACTTAAAACACAAAATATTTGCTCAGAAAAAATACTCCTGAATTAAAACATTATTCCAAATGCAAATTTGATCGATAGCAATCGTTTTATAAAATTTGAAAACTGACGTACAGGGTGGCTAGAAACAAGCCAACCAAACCAAGTTGTAGCTAATTTTTTTCTCTTTTCAAAAATTAAATAAAATCGTTTTAAAGCTTACACCTCTGGAGACATTCATTGCTGAGCACCATCTCTTGTTTCTCTCTGTACGAAATTCTGCCAACTCCGACATTCATGAGCCTAGAGTTAATGTTTTTAACTTACTCACAGATTTCTAATCTGGCTTCCGTACTGGTTTAAGTACACGTAGTCCAGCTTTTACCTGTCTTCCTCTCACTGAACTTACAGAAATTTCTTTTTCTGTTGCTCGTGCAAGATTGTTTCTGATTAAATTCTGAATTGATGCCGACTGCTATGGAGTACCAAAAAGCGAGTTTCCAGTCTTTCGAGATATTTCAATTTCCATTCCAGAAATTGTTGGGGCACATTGGCCGTTTCACGAGCTAAAATCAACATAACCAACTGCTCATCAGTTTTTCACATTTGTTCACTAGAATCGCACTGTGTTCCATATTGGATAGTTATCGTCAGCTAAGTGTACCTTTCGTACATAATTCCAACTATTTACAGGTACATTAGTGCAAAGTCTTGTATGAGAAGCCTGTTTTTCAACAAAGCCTCAATTTTCCTTCAAGTTTTCTAATAATTTAGTAGACCTCTGCGATGCGCAAAAGAAATGTATTTCATACATAAAATGCCTGAATATGTAAAATAAATAAATAAAGAAATAATGCAATTAATTACATGAGTGGGTCCAACATTTTAAGAAAAATCGTTTGAGAATAAAAATTACACTTTTTGAAGAATGAACGAGTATATATGAAAACCCAAACTACTGTACATATAACTTCACCGCGAAGTTCACAGGTATTGCCGTCGCAAAAATACATATCAAATATTGCCCAATAAAGTGGGCGTGGCATGATTAACTTTTGAATTGAAGGGCAATGGTATCTTTCTACATCATTGCTACGACTTTTCGTTAAAACAAAGCAGTACTGGCCGTCACCATTAGTAAGCCAAGTTCAAGGATTCTAGTGAGATATTAAAAATATGACACCGCAAATAACTTTGAGAAAACAAAATATGTTTTTTTTTTTTAGAAAATCGGCACTAAACAGTTAAACGTGTCCCTGTATATAATTTGTGAAGACAATATTTTTCATTATCTAGAAAAAACATTGGAAAACAGAAATTTTTTTGAAAAGTTGGCATATTTGTTGGCCAATTTCAAAAATTTAAAGTTATGTGGATTTGGCTCCAAAGGACATGTTGGTATTTTTTTTTGTCCGTCCATATTTCACCAGCTTTTTGACCTTATTTGAACTGGAAACTGAAAAATGTTGTCTTAGCAAAGTATGTAGACATTGTCTTTCTCTAAAATTCACCCATACAGGATACAGGGTCACGCACATTTTTTAGAGGCGTTTTCTTTCAAATCAATATTTCGCCTTTTAAAATCTATTTACGGGTATTACTAAATCCAACGGTAATTTAATGATCTATTGACCCAATTTTTGTTGGTAGGTCGTTAATGATGTTAAATCTCTTCTTTTGAATGCGACTGCTTATGCATACATTTCTAGACTTACTTCTATAAAACTCCATATTGTCCCATTTTATGGTGGTTTGAAGGCAATCTCGTTATAACGTTTCGCTTTAAATAAATCTGTAATCCTTCCTCCGTTCCGCAAATAGTTCTTGGCCCTATAGGTACTGCCATAGTAGTATGTACACCCCAAGTAATCTGAAATCGTCAAAGAGTGTAGGTGAAATTAGTAGTTATAAAGGTTGAATTAAGCACGCTTATAAAGAGTCGCTAGTATTAGCTTTGCCCTAACAGATTTTCCGGGAGTGAATATAAGAAGCTAGAAAAAATAGAAATTTCCTTCATAAGGACCACCAAACCTAATCATTGTTTCAAGCTTGAAAAACCCAAAGTGCAACGAAGTCGCAAACTGAAGATCCAAATGATGTTGCAAAATACAAATCTTTAATATCCATAATAAGTTAAGACCGCCCGGATTCAAGTATTAAATCCATTATGAGTTCCTGGAATACCAGATAAGATGTTAAGTATACCCCAACGAAGAATTTATCTACCATAAAAAGAAACATTCACCAAATTGCCTGCTGTTGTCAGCACATAAGCAAACAAAAATCCACTCCACAAAATGTCCCATTTAGATAATATAAACTCCCAGGTGCATGAATGCTAATACTTCTCCAAAAACACCTGCACCACCGGTGGCGCGGCTCGCCAACAGTAACAAAGTACATTTCATCCTGAAAACCCCAGCGTATGTATATACACGTATACAATACCTTATCTGTTATCCCGGTTTATGAGATATAATTCGGTTAATGCCTTATGAAACGAACACTACTTGCATATGTGTAAGTGGTCTTTGCCACAGGCAAGGCAGACCCTTTCTTGCATAAGTTCATTTTTAAGGAATCATAAAGAATGGATACACTGTATCTGTGTATATTTTGTATATACTGAAGTGTTTCCAAAACCACTACAGGCAGTTAAAATATAAGAACATGAATAATGTAATAACAACAAATTTAATTTTAAGTTCCATTCAACAGATCAACGTCCGCCAGGTTCTCCAGTAGGTTGTACACAAAACAACTTAGAGCACTTTTACTTTTACAGCAGATATGTATCCATGCTTAATTTTTTGCAGAAAGTATTGTCATCTTACTAATTATCGACCAAAAGCTCTAACTTCAGTGCTGTCCAAGGTCATGGAAAGCATTATTAATTTTCATCTTATGAGCTACTCGTATCTCGAAAGAAGCCATCTCCTTAATGACCATTAGTATGGTTTCAGGCAACAGCATTCCACAATGACCTTACCGGTCAGAAAAATCCTCATGTTGAATGCAGATTTGTTGCCCTTGATATCTTCAAAGCTTTCAGTAGAGTACAGCGCAGTGCCTTCTTTATAAGTTTGATGTTCATGGTTGGGACCGAAGGACAATTTGTTCGATTGAGAGAAACTTCTCATGATTTTTTACAATTTTTACTCTCTGATGTTTGTCAGACATTCGTGAGAGGTGGAACCATGAGAAAACTTTTTTCCTTTTTCTTGGATTCGAACCTTGAACCTCCCACTCAGTGATCGCGCACTTATCCATTGAACTACGGTGCCCACCATAAGTAAAGTAATAGCGCTGCCAACTCACCGTCTTTCCAATATAGTTGCAAGGCACCTACTGCGAAGTGCAGTTCTTCAGCGAATGGTCAACGTTGGCGAACGAACACAATGTTCCGCTGGTGGAAGGAGATGCGGAATCCTAGAATAATGCTGCTCGGGCGCTGTTAATTAAAATTAAGGGATCTGATTTCCAGAAATTTACAAAGAAGGCACAGTAAAGCGAGACTAGGAACACCTATCGAAGACTCAAACATGACCTCGAAGAAAGAAACTGCTATCAGGTTCTCTACAGATTGGACATAATCTCGACAATATTTGGAGTCAGGAGAGTTCTGGTGCATTTAAGCTTCATTCCACATCGAACTGATCTCAACGAAGAGTGCAGTTTGCGCAACCTAAGGACAAGAGAAGATGTGCATCATTTTGTGGGAACCTGTCCCATCCTAGGGGAGATTCGACGAACTCTTTGGGGGAAAAGTACGCTAACAGCCAATGAAACCGTAGAAGCTTTAAACGGACATGGGTGGAATATACTATATACATATGTAAAAGCTGCTCTAAAATATCGCGCTCAATATTTAAATGAAGCATTTTATATAAAACATTAATTAATTGTATGTCATTTATTTATTATTTGTAATGCAAGAAATATCTTTTTTTCTGGCTGATGGCAAAAGCTAATTCTATTTATTGTGAAAGGATTATCAATAGTTCGTTAACTACCAAAGAAATGGGGGGATAGGACACCGTCTTCTAGGGTGCCTCTTCTGACAAATCTTCCAGCGAATATCCCACCCAACTTTGAGTTAATAATCCGACTAGAAAGCAGTAAACTGATCAACTCGTAAAGTGAGCTATCCACCTTCAGACTTGACAGCGCATTTGTTATCGCTGATATATTGACATTATTAAAAGCGCCTTCTATGCCTAGGAATGCTACCATTGTGTATAGACGGAGAGCTAGTGAAATTTTTTTATGATTATTTCGTCCACAAAATGTTCTCTTTTTTTTTTGATTGTCGCGATGGGATACATCACAGATGTGGAATTCTGCCGGACCTAGCTGTCTTCTGTCTATGAAACGCGATACTAACGTGTCAAACTCAGTATGGATGAAGTTGATGAAGAATCTAATGGCATGTCAGTGGTTGGCATTATGTGGAACCAGCGGATAGGGGAGATGCTGCAAAAAGTGGTGCTAGATGCCTAGTATTCCTCAAAAAGTGGTAATAGTCTAAGAGCTAGTGAAATTTTTTTATGATTATTTCGTCCACAAAATGTTGCTTTTTTTTGGTTGTCTGATTGTACCAGAAAATTGAAATCTGTATGCTACGACATCATTAATACAGGAACCAATGGCAATATAAAAACTGCTAAGCATTTGACTCTAGGAATGGCCTTAATCTTATCGTCAATAGATATGGCCACTGTTTAAGTTATAATGTTATCGAAAAATGGAGACTGAAACAACTTTTTCTTCCACTGACAGATTCAGCTTGATGCACCTTACTAATTACTACTTTATACTTTCCAGACAACGAACGCAGCCATTGCAGTGACGAAGAATCCAATGATGAGGAAGATCTCTTTAGCGAAGAAGAATCTATAACGGATGATAAGTGATGACGAAGAATTTATTTATTTATTTAATTTATTATTACTTGAAATGAATTATATATTTTAGTAATTGATTTATTAAGAAGCGGTATAAATCCGCTGAAAGATCTAGAGAAAATACTTTTAATTTATTCTCAATTATCAATAAATTCGTCTTAATTTACGCATAGTTTAATCCAATAATGTTTTAGTATGTATGTATACTTTTTATTAGTTGCAGATTTAATAAGTATTGATTAGACTTACTAAAAATAAAGACAAAAGTACGCTCAAAATATATTTGGGTCACCTAGAAATGTTGGGATTCAAAGTCAATTATTTTCAAAAGTATAAACGTCAGGACTAAACTTTGTATAATCGCTTTGCCAAGTACACAAAATAATTAGTTTTTCGATAGAGATTCATCATGCAAAGTTTCAGATTGGACACTATAATTATTTTTTTACGAGTTTGTGCAAGTTTGAGGCCCTTTAGCCCTTAAACCGCCCGGGCTAGGTTCGGCAGAATTCCACATCTGTGATGTATCCGATCATGACAACCAAAAAAAAGCAACATTTTGTGGACGATATAATCATGGAAAAATTTCACTAGCTCTCCGTCTATAATGGTTTTTTACTCCTGCGGATTTGGCCACAATCTATGAAGTTTATATTCGTCCGATACTTGAATATAACTCACATCTTTAGGCGAGAACTTTCGTCAAATGTTTGAGTCTTGTTTGTCGTATTCAGCAATAAGCTTGTAGACGAAATAATCATATATCGTTGTGTTACGCCGGTTCACCTGTTTAATCGGAATTCACGTGTAGACCATTCTGTACATGGATGTACTTTAGAGTTTGCTTTCGCGCGCACAAATCGACTTATTAAATCGTTTTTAACCATTCAACGCGAATGTGGAATAACCTTGGTCAGTAAATCCAGAAATCTATAATTTGTAAAGATTTCAAATTAACCCGCATCGTTACCTCACTCCCTCTTCATAACTGTCCACTCGTTAACTTTTCCCTATACCATTACCTTTCACTCTAAGAACACAGTTCTAAATGGCGGGAAATATTAAAAAAAACAAAAAACCTACTCAGATTTTTATTCATTTACCTACAATATTATTATAATTTTGGAACATGAGTTTAAAACATAAATGACGTATGTACGCACATTAAAATATTTTTTAAAATACTTTTTTTACAAGGGGCGTATGTAGTTGCATTTCGGCCTTTTATTTTTCTCAGCATGAAGCATGGGTTTCCATGAAATCGGCCAGTAATCACTAAATATTAATCCAAAAATACTTGTTTCCCAAATTGAATATTTGATGGAGTACACTTTGTTTTCCAATTCTGGAAACTCTCACTTATTCTGTTGAAAAGAAGACTCGATTAGTTACTTGATAGATGTTGTATAATGTACGAGTATATTACAATCTTAAATCGGTGAAAAATTCATTGGAAGAGTTGTCGTTTCCCAAACAGATGGAACCAATGGTGATTCTATTTGTGGTTCAAAAGAACGTGTAAATCGCATTTCTTCAACCGAACCACTATGATCAACCACTGTTGTGACTTTTCTGCATTCTGGCGAATTACTTGGACAAAATATTTCAAACTTATCGCTCCGCACTAGAACACAATGTATACCAACTATAACTACTGATACAGTAACTCCAAGAAGCAAAAGTGTTAAACCAAACTTTCCAACCATTACTTTAAGGGACACGTATATACATCACTATGACCTCAGTCATGAGCTCAGTCTGAACTTTTATATCCAAAACTTAAATTGGAGTACAAACAATCCCACCAACTGGGTAAACGAACAACTTATGTGTGCGCCAGCCATACTGTTACTTGTGTGTAGCTTGTTAAAGTTAAAGTTTTTTTTTTTTTTTAATTTACTTAGTTAAGTAGAACGTCAATAGTGTTATTTGGTGGGTGGGTTCTATTACGTAATTGCTACCAAAACACCTTTTTTCACAAGATAAGAAAATATGACTAGAATACACAGTTTTGTAGCGAGTTATCCCTACTGCGCCTTAATCTTTTTCTTTAACATAAAATGAGTGGCCCTTCCGGCTATTCATTACCACTGAAACACGAGCAGATACAATCTTTCAACGGAATTGAAATGTTTCACGCAATTTTAATTAAATCCTAGAGGAATAAAATTAATTACATTTTCACTGCTGTAGCAGGATGGAGGGACTGAGATTAGTAGAAGATTTCAGAATTTCTTCTTCAAGAAGCTTGAATCCTCATACTAAAACCAACAGAATAATGTTAATAGCTCAACAAGTTGAAAGGCAGCAGGAAACGAGGACGATAACGAAAGCATCCGACGGACATCAGTATTCCAAGAAATTACAAAGTTTTGTTTTAATTTGTCGCCTGGCGGAGAATTCACAAGTGTTATCATTGACAAAAATGTTGCTATCTAAGTCTCGTACTAAATGGAATGAGTATTATCGAAGATGAAAGATATTATTGCACTTCCTCGGGATATTGAAATTTAGCGAGGATATAAAGGGTGCGCTGTCGAGTTCAGTCTGAGGTACCAACATTATTGGACTGTTATAGCGATTTATGAGAAATGAATTCTATGGTGGAACCCAGAACTGCAGAGACTAAGAAATGAAACCAGAAAACTTCTAAATTGGTCACTAATGGGACGGGGGGACTGGAATCTTTTTAGGCGAAAGCAAAAATAATATAAGAAGTTAATTCGGACGTCGAAAAGTGCTTCCTATAGAGATTTTTGTGAAAAGATAGAAACACAGTTGATGCAACCAGTAGATTGGTTAAAGTTGTGGAAAAGGGCAAACCAACCACACTGGAATCACTTAGGAAATCTGATAGTACCTTCATCGAGACGAAAGCAGAAACTTTCAGTCTTAAGCTGGAAATTAATTTCCCCGGAAATCAGATAACAACTTGGTCACAGGTCGGCCGCTCAGCTGAGCTGAACTTGATCTAAGTCGGGAAACTCGCCATAGCTGGTATATTGCAACAGGTGTGGTAACGGATGATGCTATCAGGTATGCAATAGCATCATTTGATGGCTTCCAGTCGCCGGACTCCAATGGAATATACCCAGCTATGCTGCAACAGGGTATAAACCAGCTGCTACCTACTCTGAAAATATTTTTTTACTGCTGGACTGGTACTGGCATATATTCCTATACCCTGGCAAACAGTTAGAGTGGTTTTTATGACAAAAATCGGTAAAGGTGACTACTGCCTCGCCAAGAACTTCAGGCCTATAACTCTGCCTTCCTTCTTGTTGAAAAGCATGCAAAGACTAGTTGAGATTCACGTGCGCAAAGTTGCTTTAAGGCTGCATCCGCGCAGAAAATCCTGCGAGACTGCGCTTCAAAATCTGGTTGCTAGGGTTGGGCATCTTCATCGACATAGAGGGAGTATATGTAACTATGCTAGACAAGATGGGGTAGTCGAAACATAGTGTTGTGGATTAAAGCAATGTTAATGAACAGAACTTTGGCTGTGGTTGCGGATTGTGGCTGAAATGTAATGGCAGGGGTCAACAGGGGCTATCCGCTGGGTGGCGTTCTGTCTTCACTGCTATAGTGGATGGTGGTGAACTCTCTATTGAACACTCTCGGTGGTTTGTCTACCCTCAGGCATATGTGGTTTATGTTGTCCTACTTTCTGTTGGACTATGCCTAGAGACTGTCTGTGCTAACGAGCAAATTGCTTCGGATATGATCGATGAATGGTGAACTAGAAGTCGGCTTTTTAGCACTTAGCCAGTGCTAAAGGGCGTCACTATCCGGATCTCTAATGGTCAAAGCATGTCGAGTTGAAGCCGCCTTTGCTGGCTCAACTCGACATGTTTTCTCTCAGTTTTCGGGCAGTGTAAGGGTGCGTTCAGCAAGACATGGGGCTTATCACCGAAAAAAAGTTCTATGGATCTATAGGCTGTGATAAGACCTTTCCTAACATATGTGGGCTTTTGCATAAATATGTGACTGCCTTCTGCTTTTCCGAGTATGTCTGACTCTGCTATAGATGCACTATTCAATCTACCTCCTTTTGGTACTTATATCATAAGCAGCACTATCAAAGTAATCTATCATCTTAGGCGAGATGGGTTTTGGAACAAGGCACACTGGCGTTTTGATGAACTTGAGCGACACTTAACCCATGACCACTGTCTTATTGAAGCAATGACACCAAGACTTCGCTCGTTACGCAAATTTAATATCGACTTTCTCTGCTTTCAGGACTGGCTTCGGCCAGAATCTGAACCTGGAAGGAATTGTAGCCGAATCTGCATGGGTAGCTCCAAAACAAGTCAGGGGTCTGGTGCTGGTGTCTTCTTGGAAGACGACAATATCAGCCTGCATTTTCCATCTGGCAAATATGCGAAATATGAAGAAATAGGTGGAAGGGTCGGAATATTTGCATCTGTAGTGACAATCAGTCTGCGCTTAAGGCCTTGCTCAACCCTTTAACCACTTCCAAGGTAGTTCTAGAATGCAAGAACTCTCAGAATTCGGTCGCAAGACTGAACTCTGTGATTCTTGTTTAGGTCCCAGGCCACACACTGGAATCATGGGGATGAGATTGCAAGACATGCCTCACAGGATCTTTTCCAGAAACCGAACCTATGTTGCGTCTTCCTGCGTCCTCGGTTAGGGCCTCCATTCACGATTGGGTTTCTTATGAAGATAATTGTGTGTTTCAAGGAATGCGGGCAGAATATCCGAATGCTCCCGGACGTCTGTGGGAAATCTGCTACATTCTTGTTGTCCCTCAGCAGAAAAGACTGCATTCTTGTGAAGGCGGCGATGACACTGTGCAACATTTCCTCTGTAATTGTCCAAAAAGTCGGCGTGGCTATATATACTGTATCCGCGAGTTGTAGAGAATGTGGACGACTATATATCATATTTATGGGGTATAGGGTATTCACGATTTATGTCCTGTATCCCCTTGTGGGTCCTAGAGCCTCTACAATGCCTACGCGCCATCGTGTGCGATTTCTGGAAATGTGCCTCAGCTCTCCCCAACTCTTTCCCAGTTGTCGTGCCTTCTCATCTGTTCTGCGCCACGTACTCCTAGGACCGCCGCGTATCCTGCCATCCTGAGTAAGCGGGTTCCATTGCATCGTTTGGTTAGCTATGGACCTGTCACCCTTTCGGAGAGTGTGACCGATCCACTACCACTTTCGTTGTCGTATGGTTGTGCCTATAGGTTCATGGCCCGTTAAAGCGCGATAAAGCTGTTCGATAGAGATACGGTTTGGCCAGAATATCCTTAAGATGTAGCGTAGACACCTACTGACAAAAGTTGGTAGCTTCCTAGTGATAGTGACAGTCACTCTCCAGGTACCACATCGATATAGCAGCACGCATTCAACGTTGGAACGGAACAGTCGTTGCTTGGTGTTTAAGCTAATTGCATTACTTCGCCAAACTATGGATAGCATCCCAAACGTAGATTTTGCTTTACCTATTCGGCTGGCTATATCCAGTTCGGTTCCGCCATCGGTTGAGACAATACTTCCAAGGTATTGGAAACTCTCTACTCTCTCAACCGTTTGTCCAGCAATACATATATGAGTTGATGACTTTGGTCCTAGGCTGATCATTTTTGTTTTTGCCGAGTTAATTTTCAGCCCAACGACGTCTGCTTCCCTCTCCACATTTGCTGTCATTTGGTGAAGGTCCATTATTCTGTGAGACAGTAGGCATACATCGTCGGCGTAGTCGAGGTATTTGAGTTCAGATGTGAGAGTCCATCGAATTCCTCCATTTTCTGTTGATAAGGCCGCATTCAGCACATCGCTAATCCCCAATAAAAACAGTATTGGTATGCAGCCTTGCCGAACCCCACTTTGGACTTCGAATTCCTCAGACAACCTTCCTCTGTGCAAAACGTGACATGTGGACCCATCATATGTAGCCTTGATAATTGCTATTAATTTATCAGGAATGCCTCTCTTGCGCAAGGCACGCCAAATAAATTTCCGATTGACACTATCAAACGCCTTTTCAAAATCGATGAACAACAGGTGAAGTGATGATCGATATTTAACACATTGGTCGATGATGATCCGCAGGGTGTTAATGTGGTCGACACAGGAAGATCCAGAGCGGAAACCTGCTTGTTCGGCGTCGAGTGTGTCTTCAAGGTGTTCTTTGATTCGCTCCAGGATGATTCTAGCTATTGTCTTGGCCACAGCAGGCAGCACGCAGATACCTTTCCAGTTTTCGCACTGCATTAGGTTGCCTTTTTTAGGGAGCTTGACGATCATTCCCTTTTTCCACTCATCCGGAAAACTCTCGGCCCATGTTCTCCCGACAAGTGGGAACAGTAGTTCTGCCGATGCTGTTGGCGCAGCTTGAAAATGCTCCATGGGTATGCCGTCAAGTCCTACCACCTTATTAGTTTTCAGTGCTTTGATTGCGGTAATAATCTCCTCCTTACTGGGGGTTGTGGTGCGAATTCGGGAATTTCTTTCTACGGACACTTCTTCAGCGAAGAATACTCGGTTTAGAACCGAAGCAAAATGCTCCTTCCATCTCCTCAGTTGATCCTTATCCGATATTAGCAACGAACCGTCTAAGCCTTTCACTGGGTGTTGACTAGAGCTTCGGCCACCTACAAGCTCCTTAGTGATTCTATAAACGGTTCTGCTGTCGCACCTCGCTGCTGCTTCTTCTGCTTTCGTAGCCAGCGCATTGATGTAATTGCGCTTGTCACGTCTCACGCTACGCTGTACTTCTCTCATCTTCATGCGATATAGGGACTCAAGCTCGATCCTCCCTGCTGCTGGAGTTGCTGCAATTCGAGCTCTTAGCTGTTTTTGATCGTTGACCCTTCTCCAGGTATCCTCGGAAAGCCACGCCCTATGGTTTCCCTGCGATCGACCGACAATCCTTTCAGCAACTGATGTGAAAACAGTTTTCACAGCGCACCAAGGGTCTTGGATGGTGGCGGACAGTGAGCTGCTGATTGTTTCCACTCCACGTGAGAGATGGTCACTTAATTCTTGGCGCATTGAGGGAACTCTCAGTCGGTCTACATTGAACCTAGGTATTCTTGTTTCGTTAGATCTACGAACGGAGAGTAGCTGTCATAAGATGGTGATCTCGTACCAACCCCATGTAGGCACCTCGTCTGTTTCGGACGTCTAGGAGACTACTTCTAAAACGGCGACTGATGGCAAAATGGTCAATTTGGTTGGAAGTTGCTTGCCTGTCAGTTGATACCCAAGACAAGACGATTTGCGTTACAAAAGTCAACAAATCTTTCGCCGTTGTCATTGCGATTGCCTAGTCTGTGTCGTCCCATAACATGTTTGAGCCCTTCGTTGGCGCAGCCTACCTTGGCATTCAGGTCCCCCATCACAATGACAATGTCGCCGTTGGGTTTTGCATTATGAACAGCTCCCAACTGGTTGTAGAATATAGGGGTATTCACACTTTGTTGTATTTGGTCTTTTATCCTTATAAACCCCGTTTACTCGATTACTAAACTCGTCGTGATGTAGAGGCTGATTAAGGGCAATGATTCTCTCAAGACATGCTGCTCCGGCTAGAAGAAGACATGCTGTGAGTGCGAAGGCCGAGCAGATTGCGGGCTTACCTGCCAAATATACACAGAAAGTGCTCAATGCTGAGGACCTCAAAGCACTCGAGATTGCCATTGTAACGGAAATGGTTCTGGGATGGGAGCACAAGCTCAAGTTTCAGCGGATCCATTTTAAAAAGGGGATGCTATTGGATGGTGCGAAACTCCGCAGACAACCGTCGGGCTCAAGACCGTAGCGCCCAGGTTAAGGAGTTAGAAAGAGTGGCACTTACTGCATTCAGTGGGATGGAAATACCACGTGCCTATTCCATCACAATCTCTCTGCTAAGAAGTACAGATCCGGAGTATCAAACCTCTACTGGAGTCTTGTATGGTCGTAACGAGCGAACCGGGAAAGTACTGACCCTCGGAATTGATGAGTCATTTGATGCTAAACGGTTCTCTGTGCTAGCTGTTTGGCAGGGTGGCGGTGAGTGGACACAAGAGACTGTAGGAGAGTGCATGGCAAGGTACTATCTCGAACCCAGTCTCGAGGAGAACGCAACTAGAGATGGAGCGTTCTAGAGGTTGTAACACCAGCTTCTACTGTTGAACAGGATGCCCAGAGTACTGATGAGAGTATGTCCATCTCAGGGTGCTCGTTATCTGATGAGGACCTTAATGAGACGGTGGTCTCTCTCCCTCAGGGCCTTGATCTTGAGGAGTAAGAGACTCTACTAGCAGAGGATGGGGCATCTACCCCCGACGTGCATTAGCTCGATGACCTCCGATTGGATTTTTATGAGAAATCCAATAGGAAATCCAAGAAAAACAAACTGGGAGACTTTTGAAGAAACGCTAGGTAATAACCTTGAGCATATCGACATTAGTAGAGCTTCAGCTCATTACTTAGAGTTAGAAAATGCGATAGAGAGCATTAGTAGCGCTATCACAAATGGGTTGAAAACAAGTTGTCCCTAAGCAACAACAAGGGTGGGATGTGCCATGGTGGAGCAAAAATTTGACAAAATTAAGATCCGTAACACAAAAATTGTTCAATAGGGCAAAGCGTAACAGATACTGGCAAGGCTACAGAGAGGCACTTAAACGGCAAAACAAAGAACTGACTTCAGGAGATTATGCCAGACAATTACTAGCACTCCTGCTACAGCAAGACTGCATAAAGCTCTGGCAAAATCGGGTGGAATGCAAACGTCTCAAAAAAACCCAGACGGTAGTTTCACTAAGGATGAAGAACAGAGAGCACTACTGGTCTTAGAAACTCACTTTCCCGGAAGTATTCGGAATACAAATGAAGAAGGCATGACCAACATATCAAGACCTCGGAAAGAAAATTGGAAAATTGCATACCAGGCGTGGATAGTATCACACTAGCCCTACTACAGAACGGACAAGGAAGACTACTACCATACCTTGTCAGAATAATGAAAAGTAGCCTCTCACTGGGGTATATCCCAAAGCAGTGGAGGCTTTTGTGTTTATACCAAAAGTGGGGAAAAGGACCCAACACAGAAGAAGTCATACAGACTAATCAGCCTAATATCGTTTCTACGCAAAACAATGGAGAAAGCTGTGGACAACTACTTAAGGGAGGACGTACTAAATACGTAAGCATACAGAGCGAGCAGATCCACTGAGACGGCTCTGTTCCATTTGACGGAAACCATACAGGAAGCTCTTGAAACGAAAGAGATTGTTGTCTGCGCCTTCCTAGACATGGAGGGGGCATTTGATAATACTTCAGCGAGCCCTGGGCAGAAAAGGAGTCAGCAGAATACTATCTAAGTAGATGTACGAGTTCCTGAGAACAAGATCAGTAATAACTCAGACGTCGTGTAGAAGTATACACAACAAGAGGATGCCCACAAGGAGGAGTACTATCTCCTCTAATATGGAATCTAGTTGGGGATGTATTACTTGAAAAGTTAACCAACCTCGAAATGAACTGTCAAGCATACACTGATGACTAGTATTGATCGCCAGAGGAAAGCTTGAAGGAACCCTTTCTGATATTATACAAAGACGTCTAAAAGCAACTCAACAATGGTGCTGCACGGCTGGGCTCAACATGAACCCGGCATAAACTACAATAGTATCATTTACGAGGAAAAGGAAACTTGAAACGAAGTATTGGCTTCAGTTTAAGCTGTCGGGGACTGAACTGACACCAGTAAAAGAAGTGAAAAATCTAAGATTACATCTAGACAGTAAGCTCATGTGGAAAAAGCACACAGAAGAGATATCCAAAAAGGCCACCCGTGCTCTCATGATATGTAGGAACCTAGCGGGTAAGTCTTGGGGACTTAACTCAAGCATTCTAAGATAGATGTTTATCGCCGTTGTGAGATCAATGATCACATATGGAGCGATAACGTGGGCCAAACGAACTAGTCTAGTCACAACGAAGGAAACACTCACTAAAGTGCAAATACTGGTTTGCCTCTGTATTACTGGAGCTATGAGAACATGTATAACTGCTGCCATAGAAGTATTCCTGGAACTAACTCTGCTTCATATTGTAGTTTATCAAAATGCAAAGCGGACGATCATAAGGATGGTAACAGAGGGCATCGGGAGGGAGAAATTCATCAATTGAAAAGAATTTGATGTACTTCTCAAGAAACTCCCACAAGGAGCAGCAGAATCCTTTATTGGACCTGAACAATTCTGCGGAATAGGAAATTACACCATACGCGAAGAATTCAGGAAGATGGAGAAAGTGAACAGGGAGAGAACCTGGGTCAATACTCCAGGTCTAAGGCAAGCTAAGAAATTTCTGTGACACTGCAACTGGAGGAGATTCGAATCGTGCATCTGCCTTAACAAGAATAACCTACGTATCCTGACAGGCTTTCTAACGAGGCACTGTAAAGTCGGGAGCATTTAAGGAAACTAGGTATAACAAACGAAGGCCTTTGCAGATTCTGCAGTGAGTCCAGTGAGACTCCAGAACATCTTCTACTAATCACATCCTTTTGAAAGTGACATAAAGCCATAATGGTCACTTTACGAAAGCGGCACAAGGTCATATGACCCTTCCGCAAAGCGACATAAGGCCATACTCTGAAATATTGCCTTATGTCACGGCACCGCTCCAACCCTATTGTTACGGAGAGTGTAAAACATTGAATTGAACAAATGTATATTTTTGACAGCTGGTTGTTTTCGTTTGGTTCTTTTTTTCTTCTTTAATTGGAAAGAATTGGCCGAAATATAGGCAAGGAAAATGTGATGATAAATAAAAAGCAGAAACTACTCTCATCTTGGACTAAATACATTCAAGAGTCGGGAAATTTCGAGGTAAAGATGTTTTTGTTTCAGTGTTACTATAAATACGAAAGAGTGCGTTCACTCTTTGATATACTTGTACAAAAAATACTCTTTTATACTTTTACAAGAAATTCAACGAAGCGAGAATACCCTTTTTTTATAATTTGCACGTGTTAAAGAGATTATGAATACTCTTATACTAATTTTTAGGACACGGGCGTTTTGAGGAAAGGGGAAGAGACAGAGAGAAAGACAGATTGGTGTATTTGGTTTGAAACTCAGCTGGTATTAAGTTTCAGTGAACTCCAAGGGTGGCTGTCCAGATAACTGGGGAGTTTGTTTGTTTTTGCTTTTGTCGTTGCTTATGATTCACAGTATTTTTTTCCGTCCTCCTAATGTCATCATCATGACCTACTTCCAGTGTTATGCCTTCGCAGTAGAGTTGACATAAGCTTTCGCAATTGATCGACTTTTTTTATTTATTTCATGCGAAATAAATAAATGATTATTGACATCAGGATTCGAACCGTGAACTTGTAGCGTGACAAGCGATGATGTTACCACTACACCATGGCCACCCTTATAATCTTTCAATTTCTTATTAAAATATTTAAGAAGAAAAAATATATCTTTTCGTTTCCGTGGGCGGATTTTTTAAATGTTAACACTTGTACTGCTTCAAATTCTAGAAGATTATATATTAAAATTCATATTCCTGACTCCAAATTTGAAACCCAAGAACTGGCAATATACCAGTGGACGTACAGACTGACATGGCTAGATCGACATAACTTCCAATGCTGATCACATACGTATGATATATATACCTTTGTGGATCATTCATTGTTATTTCTCTATGTTACAGAATGTATGTCGAAACTAAGGTCACGGTGTAAAAAAAAAACTCCGTATGTCATAACACACCGTCTCCACTTGCGATAAATTGATCGCAAAAGCAAAAGCAATCGCAGAGAGCAGACAGCAGAAGAACTGTCAGATTTTCTTTGCTGGGCAATTCATCGCATACTTTTTCAGTATAGTGGAGAATGGCAATGGTGTCAGCTGACTTAGTTGAAAAGCTACAGTCTTCCCAAACGCCGAATACACCGTCTCTTCTGCAGGTTGGCTTGTCGCATGCTGAACTATTGCGTCGATAGCTTCGTTGAACTTTGATGGAGACGTACACTTCCGTTGTCCATTAAACAGATTTCTCTTGACGGATGTTGATGTTGATGTTGAAGCGGATGTAGATGCAGATGTAGAAGCAAATGTCCCGGAAGAAACGCACGTAAATGCAGGCGATGGCGTTTGTGGTGGTCGAACAAAATCGTCGAATGACTCGATGAGCACATCGGATTCAGAATCTTCGAGTGCTTCCTTTGCTTCGTCAATATTAATATCCTACAGGAAAACATTAATTAGTAATTGTATAATAATCAGTAATTACTTCCATACATACCGGTTTAAAATTTGAATTGGTTTTCCGCAGAACAACAACAGCATCCAAGAAATTGAATTCTTCATAGTAAAATAAATTTGGCCGATAAACGGAACTCGATGAAGACCCAGATTTCTTAGAACCATCAACTTTCTTTTTTTCAGCAACATAAGCATTTCTCAAATATCGAATTTTTTTCTTCAACTCCTCCACGCTTTTTCCAAATTCCTTCGATAGCTGAATCCATGCATTTTTTTTTAAGTCGTGCCGTTTATACTCGTCACTTTTGTAATTCCACAAACTTTCAAATTGCGAATAATTATTAATCAGTTTGATAACTTCGTCTTGAGTTAATTTCCAATCACCTATTATTGCACACAAAAAAAATAAACCAATAAAATTAGAAAAACAAAACAAACAAAAAAAACTCACAACCGCAGAAAAACCACAAACAAAGAAAAGTGACAGCTCTATTTGCGATAAAGTATGCCATAGATGGTATGCGATGAAAGCATGCTTTCT
Organism: Pocota personata; assembly: GCA_963082735.1. Lineage (NCBI taxonomy): Eukaryota > Metazoa > Arthropoda > Insecta > Diptera > Syrphidae > Pocota > Pocota personata. Next base: position 43,215,803 of record OY720432.1, on the reverse strand, counting down.
ATCGCATGCCATGGAAATATGGCTGCTATAATGGTCTCCACTTGCGATAATGAAAGCATGCTTTAAAGTATGCCATAGATTCATCGCAAGTGGAGACCGCATGTAAGGATTCTAATATTTCTATCGAAACTTTCTCACGCCTTTATTTACTCTAAAAAGATATTTCGCATTACCTAATATGTATCTACTTTTGATGATGGAGGGGTCAATAGCTCTCGATATAACTTTTAAAGATATAACTTCACGTTTTACAAGATGTCGCGTGGCGAAACAAATGTTGGTTCCCCTTTGCTGAATTCTATGATGGGTTCACAACAAATTTATATTTAATCTACCAGATGTGTATATAACATTTTATGTACTATATGTAGACAATTTCAATTTCGTCACGCATTCCTGAAGTTAAATACGCTAGACCTGTTTCTAACATCTCATCCAGATAAATATTCGGTTGAAGTTTCCGCCCACTTGTGAGGTCGGATCATTGTCTGGTGTCAGCTAAATTCTCGTACTTCAAATCTGCATTCGGTTAACAAGAAATTCCCTAGGAGAAAAATTTGGCAATACGAGAATACCGATTGGAGCGGTCTAAATTTGTTTTTCAAGACTTTTGACTGGTCTCTATATTTCCTGGATAGAAACGTAAATGCTGCTGACATGGGTACATACAAGCCGATTCCTTCCGGCTTCCCTTTTCAAATATCAACAATTTTTATTTTGCCACTTGCCAACCATCACATTCAATTATTTATTCATCAAACCATTTTTCATAACTTTATACACGCTCGAAGATGAAATGCTGCGACCACTTCGGTTGTTTATTCATTTTTACTCATACACAAATTCGCACACATAGGCGAGACAAGTATGAACTCCTCTAGCGAGAGAGGGTTCAATGAATTTTTTTGAGAAGCCGTTCATTTTCCGGCTTATGCATTCACTTCTTCACAGTACGAACTTTCAACTCTATTCCTTTCTGGCATATAGTACAAGTTTATTTGCGATTTCTTTGTCTAACATACATTCGCTTATGAGGAAAATAACCCGAGATTGCTCGGCTTTTGTGGATGAACATTGGTGGAGGAGAAAGGTTTTAGTTCGGGGGAGTTTTTTTTTTTTTATTGTAGGCAACAAAATAAGCCGACGAAAATCGAGTTATTGGGTGATGTGGTACTTCGACCGGCGGTTGAGGTTTGAGGTTATTGAAAATTTGGATGCAAATTTTCGTGATTTTTGTGACTGCTAATTATTAGAAAATTTTAAAAATTTAGCAATTACATAGTTAGTGTTTTAAATTATTAAATTATTATAAAATAGTGAGTGAGCTATGTAAGTGAATAGTTATTAGCTATATACCAAGTAAGTAATTATAAGTCTACTCAAGAGGTGCCCCATTGAACATTCTTATTATTCTTAGACAAGATGTCTCTAGTTAATTTTGAGTGCTGTTTAACTGATTTTCTTCTAAAAAAAAACCCACGAGTTCAGTAAGCTTTCTTTTTTTTAAAAAAAAAAAAGTTATAAAACTAGGTCATTCGACACCATCAATGAAAATTGATTATACGTGAAAGGATGGGTATCAGAAACATTTTCATGAGTCTTTTTACAAAAAGAATCCATGGCTGACTGGCAGATGCAAATTAAATAGAACGTTTTGTTTTCCTTGTCTTCTTTTTTCTAATTCTCTTAGTGTTTAAAGCCACACAGGTTTCTTTGATATAAACAATTTTATTAATTCTTCCAAAAAACATATTCAAACGGAAAAGCATATACGCAGCTGATTGCATTTGCATGAATTTGGCGAATATCGCATAGAGACTTCTTTAGGGAATTCTTACAAGGCTCATAATAGAAAAGTTGATCGCAATCGCGATTTAATGAAGCGTTTCATAGACACTGTAGTTCTTCTAGGAAAACAAGAGCTGGCATTCCGGGGTATCAGAGACTCGATGGCAATATCATTCGCTTATAGTGAACGTCTTATTCAATTGCAGAGAAGACATAGAGCTTGCAAAGCAAGAGATCGAGGGTTTTGAGTCATGGATTCATTCTGAATTTTTAAACTCATTTGACTCAATCTATGAGAGCGTAAGTGACTGCTCAGTCAAACGCCGGCTACTTAAATACAAATTATAGCCGAATTTTTGTAGCAATTATAGATAATGTTACAAGTCAGATTAAGAATAGGTATAGTTCATTTAGTTCATATATTTTCTTTGATTTATTAAACAAATCAAAATATGAATATTTTTCTAATTCAATGCTGGATGACAAAATATCTTCTTTAATTGCCCTGTTTCATTGAATTTTTAATTTTACTACTTCAAAAAAAGGAACTTAAAGTTTTATACACTACCCCTTCACTTAAAAAGCTTGAGGTTTTTCAACTTTATGAGCATTTTAATACGGAAATGCTTAGAGATACTTTTTCTCAAGCTCTAACATTGTGTGAAATCTTTTTAACCCTGCCTTTGACTGTGGCCTTTGTCGAAAGATCTTTTTCGACTTTAAAAAGAGTTCACACTTACTTAAGAAATTCCCAAAAAGAAGAAAGGCTCTCAGACCTGGCAATTTTATCTATCGAAAAGCACATTCCTTTAGAAATTGAAAATAACTCAGATTTTTATGAAAGAGATTTAGCAGAATTCGTAAAAAAGAATCGTATAATAGCTTTAGAATACAAATAGGTAGTACATAATTGTAATTGCTAAATTTTTTACATTTAACAACGCTCCGAGTTATCAATAACTTATATAGATTACTTTGCCCGGAACGGCTTCTTTCGAAGCCACTTTTTTATGCGATGAGCTCATTGTCTACGTAAATTCCAATGACTTAAAGTATAACAGTGGTGGCTTGGATTGCATATCTTAAGTCTGTGTTTCTAATAAGCACCAAAATGATAAGTGTTGAATAAAACATTTTACTTCAACTTTTTTCGGCTTCCCTCTCTTGAAATTTCACCCCACGCCACTGGTACAGACCTTATTTTACTTGAAATACGCTCCTTTATTTCAAGTAAATCAGTTAGCCTCAAACCAAATTAAGAACAGTGGTTTAATCCGACATGTATGGTTGCTGTCCGGAAAAAGGAAGAGGCTTTCGCGTTATGGCGTCAAACACCTACTGAGGAAAACTGAAATCTCTTCAAGTAAGCTAGGAATGACTACAACGGCATTCTAAGACGTTCTAAACTTACACGAGACCAGAAAGTTGAGAACAAAATACTGCAATATCCAAAGGGCAGTAAATCCTTTTGGTCTTTTGTAAAAAGAATAAAAGGCTCTGCAACATCGACCAACCCAGCGCTTATCCACAGTAATAAAAATATCACGGTCTCTAAAGAAAGCTAATCTGCTAGCTGCATATTCAAAGCGAATTCCACGTCTCCCTCCACCTGTACGTAACCGAGGTAAATATTCGTTATGACAAGAGTATTTCCGAACCCATCCAGTAGCACGAGTCCTTAAAGATCTCAATTGTTATAAATCTTCAGATACAGGTGGGATCTGTCCCCTTATTTTGACCGACCCATTGCATTAACATCAGTGCTTTCCAAAGTCATGGAGAGCATTGTCAATTTCCACCTTATGAGATATCTCGAAAGAAACCATCTCCTCAACGACGGACAGCATGGTTTTTCGGCATTCCACATGAGACCTAATGGTATACCTGTCCGAGAAATAGAATCAATGCATTCATCAACACGTTGAATGCAGAGTAGTTGCCCTAGATATACATATATCTAAAGTTTTCGATAGAGTATAGCATGGGGCTCTTATAAGAAAAGTTTCAATCTTATGGGGTTGGTAGCATCTTTCACAATGGATTGCGAGCTTTTTAAGTAATCGATCAATATGGGTTGTATTAGATAGATTTACTTTCACCCCCTTCTCAACTAATGCTGGTGTACCCCAGGGCTCAGTCCTCTCTCCGACCCTGTTTCTATAATTTACCAACGACCTTCTCTCTATTACTCGCAATCCAATTCATTCCTTCGCAGATGATAGCACTCTTGACTTCGCTTATACATTATCCACTCCACGACAAGGGCCACAAGTTGTCGAGCGAGAGCGAGAGCGAATGTCAACCGAACTCAACTCAACCGAGTTAAGTTCAATGCGTTAAAAACCCAGTGCTGCCTCCTATCTCTAAAGCGGGTTACTAACGTAGCCAAACTCAAAATGAATGGAATTGATGTTGAGGATTCTAATGGTTTGTCAATCTTAGGCATGCATGTTAGCCCAGACCTTCGCTGGAATCAGCAGATCACAGATGCTGCTATAGCTGGTGCAAGAAGATTTTTCTACAGACTTGGCAACGATCTATAAAGCTTATATTCGTCCAAAACTTGAATATAACTTGCATGTTTGTGCGGGAGCTCCCTCCACATGCTTGAGTTTACTCGATCGTTTTCAGCGCCAAGCTTGTAGATTGATCGGTGTTCAGTCTATCTGCAATTTTATTACATCGCTCGAATACCACCTGAACGTTGGAAGCTTAGCACTCTTGTACCGGTACTTCAACCACAAGTGTTCGGTAGAAATATATAGTTGTATCCCGCCTGTTCGTCAGTTTAATCGCGGTACACGTGCGCATCTTCCGCACACCCTTATATCTTAAAGCCAGCTTTCGAGCGCACCGTGAAATTCAGAAGATCGTTTTTTAACCGCTCAACACGAATGTGGAATAACTTGCCTTCTTTAATATTTCCTGAAACTTATAACCTGCAAAGATTCAAAAGTAACATGCATCGCCACCTTACTCTCTATAATTTCCCCTCCAATCTTTAGTTATCCTCTATACCTTTTCCCTTCACTCCATCAATGGGTTAAAGGACCTGGTTCAAAGTTGTGTAGTACATTTAAAAAATAAAAAATTGTATATTTCTAGGTCAAATGGTGGAAAAGTTATTGCAAGCGCGTAACAAACAAACGGACATTCGTTTACGGAACTCTAAAAAGCGGATCTTCTCAAATATTCTGAAAAGGCTTGGTCTGAAGAATATCCTCCCTCCCGTTGTAATGTCGATTCCAGAATAATTACGAGTAGGTTCCCGTATCCATTATTCACTATCGAATAATTTTCCAGCAAAAAGACCGCAATCTGAACCAATCTGTCCAGGGAAGATTATATCATCATAAAAGCAACCGTTAATTAACCGGCGTACAAAGGAATTACTTGCTACACAGCAGTCTTTCTGATTTCATGAAAGCTATAAATTTATGTTATATGCAAGCACTCCAAACCTGATATAAAATGTTTCAATTACCATAATACAAAATGATGTATGTAGGTATCCTCCTGGTGCAGTACATGGTAGTCTGCGCTATCGCTATGCAATGCAAACACTTTTTGGCACTTGACAGCCTTTTCATTCAAAGGATGAATAGATTTTGGTGTACTTTTTATTATACAGTTATGCAATTTTAATTGAGTTTGCATATTCAGTTGAATATATGTACATTTAGCAGGAGCTCGCCTGGACAGCACAAGTCAATTTGGGTTAATTAAAAAGAGACTGAGTGTTGATAAATTATTCAAGAAAATTTGACAATGAAAGGACCTCAGCGATTCAGAAATCTTCGAGGGAGTTAAAAACGGAAACTGCAAAGTGCTCTGTTTACGATGTGCATAAAAATTATGTTAAATAGGCAAACAATGATCATTCTTAGAGTTACCGTCTACTTAAAAGGAAAATTAAAAGAGAGGAAGCTTTAATATAATAGAAACGGTGGCCTAGGTAGGACAGAAACCATTAATTATCAGACACATTTCATGAAGTTACTAGGTGTTCAGTAAGTTGTACATTTAATGTGGAATCTATCAATAATTTATGGACAAATTATTTAAGGCAATAAGAGTGAACTTTGTTTTGAGCTTCTAGAGATTTACAAGACATTTTCCAAAAAACCTTTTTATCCTGGATGGCCTTTCACACCAACACTTGATTCGTAATGAACAAACTTGAGACCTATAATAGAGTACCTCAAGGTTGAATAGAATCATCAATTCTTTTTTCAGTAAACACTTGTTGACTAAGTTCATTTGATAGAGGGATAGAGAGATGATAAGTTCGCGGCCTGAGATACTCAACAACGAATCATCTTCTCATCAGTGATAGCACTAACTGCGGCACTCTTAAGTAGTATAAATATTGCCTTGTTTTAATAATAATCTAATTTTGTTATTATCTGTGGTAGAATAAACATCACTATGTCGCCCGGAATCGGAAATTCCCGCAATTTTGAGCACCACGCCGTGATAAAGTACCACGTGAAAAAAGGAAAATCGCCTAAAAACATTTTCGAAGACATGTCATCGATTCTTCAGGATTCGTATACTGTTGTGTATTTATACAACATTAAACTCAAGAAATAAGATAGAAATAAGATGTAATACTTTTTACTTTATTAGTGAAAAGGGTTACACAAGAATAACCTCGAATTCATATGTCAAGTCCCCCACAAGGCTTATGACAGCTGACAGATCACCGATGAAAAGCCAGTAGGTCTGTTTGCTTGTGATGTCCACAACATCTCCCCTTTTGCTTAATGGTACATACATATATCTGCCTGCTATCTAATTGGAGGGGTTGAGAACGGGACGTTGCGGCACTGTACCTGACGGGCTATGGGGCTGTTGTGGCTGTTCATCATTTGGGAAACAATCTTCATCTCTATCCGCACTATGCTCTGTACTGGTCGGCCTATGGGGTTGCCCGAGGTGTTGGTGATCATTTTTATCGGAATGCCTTAGCGCAGTCTCAGTTGCCAGATCCTGAAAATCGTAAATTGTATTAGGGTTGCAATATTCGTTGGTATTAAACCGAGGTTTTAATTGGTTTAAGTGTCGTCGCCACGTTTTGGTGCCTACTTCGACAACGTATATAACACATCCAATCCTTTTCACTATAATACCTGGTAACCAAGGGCTTTGAGTACAATTATAGTTTCGAGCGAAAATAGCATCCCCGGCTTGAAACGCGCTTGGTTTTGTTCCATGCTTCTTGTTGAACTGCTCCTCCATATGCGAATCTCTGTGCCTCCTGTGATTGTGGGTGAAGTAGGTCCAATTGTATTTCAATTTTACGTCCCAGCATAGCCTCTGCCGGTGTAAGGTTGTCGGGTAGTGTGGTGTTTGGTGTAGAACGGTAGCACTGTAGAAAAGTTGTCACCTACGCGATAGGTGCTATATCACCTCCTTCCAACTTCCTCATACCCCGCTTAAAAATGTCCACGAACTTCTCCGCCTGGCCGTTAGACTGTGGGTGGAACGGTGCCGTTCGAATATGTTTGATACCCCCCTTAACGCAAAATTCTGCAAACTCTAAGGATGAAAACTGAGTTCAGTTATCCGTCACCATAACGTCTGGTAATCCGAATCTTGCAAAAACTTCTCGTAGAACACTGATGGTAGCAGCTGTTGTGGTGGACCGCATGCAAAAAATGTCCGGCCATTTGGAATAAGCATCCACTATGATGAGATACATCTGCTTTTGGAACGGTCCGGCATAATCGAGATGAATTCGTAACCATTGTTTGGTTGCCACAGGCCATGACGCAAATAGAACCTTGACCGGCGCCGGTCCCGCGAGTGCACAGGCAGGATATTCTCGTACCATCTGCGCTATTTCTTGATCAACATAAGGCCAATAAACATAGCTCCGCGCTAGTGCTTTCATGCCGACAATGCCCGGATGTCCTGTATGTAGTTGTTCCAAGACTGGTTTCTGCAACGAGAGAGGAATTATAATTCTATTTTGCAATAAAATACAACCTTGTGTTTCGCTTAATGCTTCCCGTCGGTTTTAGAACATTTTGAGGTTGACGTCGTTAACTTTTCTTGGCCATAAGGTTCGCACGAACATCCGAACTTGTTTTAAAACTGGGTCGTTCTCAGTTTCTCTTTATACTGACTGGAACGTTACTGGCAAACGTCGCAGTGTATCAGATAATACCTTATTGATTTCAGCTTCAATTTGTATAGCGGCGATAACAAAATTCTCTTCTTTATCCACTTCTTGATGGCTTATTAACCGCGATAACGCATCCGCATATCCAAAATTCGAGGTATTTACATACTCAATAGAGAAATCGTCTAAGGGCCCACCGTTGTAACCGATGTGCGGTGTAGATCGGTATTCCTTTCTTTGACTCAAATACCGCCAAAAGGGGTTGGTGGTCGGTTGGGAGCAAAAACCTTCTACCGCAAATCAACCTGTGGAATTTTTTAAGACAAAACACAAACGCCAATGCTTCCTTTTCAGATTGGCTGTAATTTTGCTCTGCTTTGGATAAAACCCTCGAAGCATATGCGACTGGTCTTGTGGCGCCATCCGCGAATCGGTGCATTATAACCCCCCCCCAATACCATCTTTTGATGCATCTCCTGCCACTATAATTTCCTTTGCTGGGTCAAAGTGCACTAGAAAGAGTTTTGGTTGGAGGGCTGCCTTTGCGTTGTTGTACGCAACCTGGCATTCTTCTGTCCAACCAAATTATACGTCCTTCAATAAGAGCTTGTCCAAAGGGACGAGAATTTCGCGCATGTTTGAAATAAATTGGGAGTAAAAATTAAGCATACCTAAAAAAGCACGAACTTCAGTAGTGTTCCTGGGTTCCGGCATATTTGCGATTGCTGTGGTTCTTTTTGGGTCAAGTGCTGCCATGTTGATCTACAATGAACCCCAGGAACTTAACACTGAACTGGAAAAAGGCACACTTCTCATACTTTATACGCAGAGCCATTTCCAGATTTCGCCTGTGCTCTTGTCGGGTTTTCCCGACAACGCATATGTCATCCAGAAAACATACTACACCAGGTAGACCTGACAACATCGTACTCATGATTTGTTGAAAAATCCTTGGCGCTGATTTTATCCTTGGTGAGTGTTCACTGTTAATAAAGGCTGAGAGTCCTCGCTCACCCTGATCTGTAAATAAGCATCAGACATATCAAGTGTAGACAAAAATATATATACAACATATACCATGGTCAAAAAATGGGCTCGATTATTTCAACAAGGGCGAGGGAGCTGTGAAGACGACCTCAGCCCTTAGTCCCTTAGTGGTCGCTGAAGAAAACGTCGGAAAAGTTGAAAAATTAGTTCCGACCGACCGAAGAATAAAAATGTGGCAGACAGCGGACGAGTTGCACATCAGCAAATTACGGATTGGAGAAATTTTGCTCGAGCATTTAAAAATGAATAAAATTTGTGCGCGCTGGGTACCGAAAATACTTACGAGTACGGCATTCGACAAGCAATGACTACTCGAGTGCTGTAAAGATTTTTTGGAGTTAGCCGTGGGCAATCTCGAATCGTAACTGTAGATGAGTCTTGGGTTCGCCAATACAATTTGGAGTCCAAACACGAGTCTATGCAGTGGATTGAAAAAGAGGAGAGGCCGTCGAAGAAATTGAAGGTGGAAAAGTCGGCTTCGAAACTTATGGCGACTGTTATTTTGGGACAGCGAAGGTGTTTTACTGACTGGTTACCTGCCTACGATGAATGGTCAATATTACGCAAATATATTGACTCAGGCACGTGAAGCGGTCGTACGAAAGCCACGTGGGAAACTCAGGCACGGAGTATTGTTTTTGCAGGATAACGTGCCTGTTCACACGGCGGGGGTTTCAAGAGGGGCCTTAAAAGACACAGGTTTTTCAACGAAAAACCACCCACCCTACAGCCCAGACTTGACCCCGACCGACTTTTTTCTTTTTTCCAATTTGAAAAGGGAGTTACGAGGCCAAAGATTTGCAGATAAAAACGTGATCAAGGAGGCCGGATAAAGTCATTTTCAAGGCAAAGAAAAGGAATATTTTTTCGGTGGTATTAAGGCACTGTATGCCCAATGTAAGAAATGCATTTCAAGATTATATTGAGAAATAAAATTTTTTAATCGGATTTCTTCTTTTACTTTATGCTTTAGGCCGCGAACTTATCAGCCGCCCCTCTTACGTAGTCTCACAAGGCCGACAAATATCTTTGTTATAAAAGAGAATAAAAGTAAGCAATTTAATGAAAGGCTAAGTAAAACTGTGAGAATGTTTGTAGACTTTGAATCGCAAGTCACATATCAAAAGACCCTTGTTAGTGGAAATTTCATAGTGAGTCGTTATATACATAAATATCGATCGTTCAAGTTGCTTTAAACTGAAAAATAGTAACCAGAGCAGATAAATATATGTATACACGAAAAAATTGTTTATAGGCGCATATAATAAACCCCAAAAATGGCAAGATATGCACAATAATACGCGGAAAAGCACTTCAAGAAATATACAAGTGAGTATGTACTTCCTTCAGGACAGATCAGGGTAAACAAAAATACAATTTTATCTTTTTTGATACCAATTCAATCAGCATACCAACTTTCTATGACTTATCAATTTGCGTTTGCATATGGAACGAAATTATTTACATGTAGGGCCATCCAACAAGAGGTGTCATTTTAAATCAATAGAACACATCATCATTATGGAAAGTGGTGTTACTTTTATTTAATCTAAAGTACAAACTCTTAGGTTAGTAATGGAATACAATATCTGCCATATATCCGCCTCGGTTCTGCCTACAAATAGTCATCACGTATCAATTATTTATGAATAAAATAAATTATCGATCCAAAAATCGTTAAAAACACAATTTATCGATTTATGAAATTGGTGAACGTTGGCTGATTAACGCCCTGTAGAGCGTAGTAGTATGGAGTAGCGCTTTTAAAACAAGAGTAAGAACTGACCTGTCAAAAGTGACACACCTGAAAAAGTATTGCTTCTTTGCTTGAGCTTAGAATGCATTCCAGAAGAACTGCAACAGGTTCAATGTAACAGGTTATTACCTGTATTATTTTCCTTTGAGTTATTGGCTGCGTGCAAAGAATAAATAATGAGAAATATATTTTTGTTTTCAGAGATACCTAAATCGAAAAATATTTAGTAATAAGCTTCATTGAAGAATTATTCCGAAGTATCACTACCACTTTGCTATTATCAAGGCAAATTTACTACATCTTTAGAAGTAAAGCAGTTTACAACTTTGGTACCTATGGAAAATCTATAGATTTAGCTACGTTTTACACCTTTCTTCGGTTTAACGAATTTTGTTTCCTTAGTTTTCTCCTAATCATTAACTAACGGATGATTAGAAACGCGGTGACCGAAAGAACTATTGCACCTCCTTCTGGATTATTTCACCACTACTATGACTTATAGTCATAAAAAGTCCTTGTAGCATTAGACAGAGAAAGACTCAAAGTAGACGAGTTTGCGGACAACATATTGATACTAGTGAGAAATGTTCCCCTCTGTAATAAGTGGAATCATGGAAAATGCTCTGAGTAAAGTAAGATCTGATGCACTTCACCACTAAAACCAAAATACCTGGCTTCGCACTTCCTCGGCTAAAAGGTCAACCACTCTCCCTATCGTTCAGTACCTAGCATTTTATAGTTATCCTAGATCCTTAACTCAACTGGAAGCTAACCGCAGAACAACAGGTAAAGAACGCATGTATAGCCATGGGCCTGCAACCAAAATTGACCCTATGGATGTACACAGCCGTTGTACGACCAATTCTCACATATGTGTCAATAGTATGGTGACCGACTCTAAGAAAAGGCTACAACATAACCAAACTTAACAAGGTTCAGAGAGCTGCATGTATAGGCATCACAGGCGCGTTACGATCAACAACACGTTTCGCCCTTAACAGATTACATTATCCCAAAAATAAATTTTACAAAGCTTTTCGACGTACAATTCTCCACAAGGTTAAAATGGCTAGATGGGCAGGTGATTAAGAATTTTGACGTAATAATCTACACAGGCGGTGCAGAAATGTACTGCAGAGTGGGTGCAGGTGTTTTTTTTTCTGAATCCTTAAACATCTTAAAATCATATAGACTTTCAGATAATGTCAGTGTTTTTCAGGCGGAACTACTCGCTATCCGCGAAGCCTGTCGACAGATCAAATTACACACAAATGTAACGTCATATACGAACATATATTGACATATTCATTGATAGCCAAGTTGCTATCAAAGTCATCGCATCTGCCACTATATCCTCTAAACTAGTGTTAGAATACCGAAATGAGCTAGCCTCACTAGATGAACAATTCAAGGTAACCCTGATCTGCTAGCTAGGACCAGACAACGAACATTTGGGAAACCCTTCTTCAATTCCTTAGACTAAGTCTCAGAGAAAAACATCAAAGAACTTATTACTTTCTTGAATTTCACAGGTTGGATCCAAAGACTCCTCAACAACACACTGTAATAACCAGGTTACATGAGCTATGGTAACAAAACGGCACCTAGTGCTAATTGGTTCTTCCTAACAGAACCGCCACACATACCTGCCTACCCACCTACTTACCTACCTCGTTCTGGTGTTAATTGTGTTTTCGGGGGAGGGTACCTTTTTCAATCCAGTTCTATTAATTAATTCGCGGACCTGGATAGTATATAGAGATGATATATCTCCCTCCTCTATCGGTTGGCAGTTTACTCTGTTGTTAGTCAATGTCAAGCAATTCATTAGAATATGGTCCGAAATCTACTCCACTGCATTGCAGAATATACATACTCGTACATATGTATGTATTCAGTTTTTTTTTCCGAAAATTTGTTTGTCAGTGGCACTGTTTCCCAGTACGATAATGCACGGATATATGTACTCGTATTTAAGTAGTGCATCAACAAAATTCGGTTTAGTATCCAGGCGATCACAGAATATGTTTATCTGAGTCACCTACTAACTTTCTGGAACGGAATTTGGCCTGGTCAGAATTTGGAAGATTAAGTGACGTTTCAAGTACAATGTGCCACAGTATTAAAAAAAAATAAAAAATTAATTTTTGATCAGTGTACATTGGGCTGGACCTGTCGGCTCATTCACCTGTAGCCCGGTTCTAAGTGAGAAACAAATCACTTCTTACTTCGAATGAATCCTTTTATGGCCAGCTGTTTATTAAAAACAGATGGGTCTTGGACAACTTCCAGTGTAGATACGTTAAATTTACTAATTGATACACACTTCTCAAGAAATTCCCTAACTGCCAACAATATTGACTTTAACAAGTCAAATACTCAAAAAACTACAATAACTTTTAAAGTCTGATTGCGCAGGAAAAACTTTGGGCGCTACATATGTAGCTTCAAACCATAAAAATCGGCTGGACCAGATAGCATAACACCTGCTGAACTACAAATGTCATCTGACATTATACTGCCAGTTCTAAAAAATATATTTCAGAGCTGTCTGGATCTGGTCCATATTCCGCATATATGGAGAGAAGTCAATGTGGTTTTCATACCTAAAGCTGGTAAATATTAACACGCTAGTCCAAAAGATTTCAAACCTATTAGTCTATCATCATTCCTTCTAAAAGCACTAGAACGACTGCTTGATATCCATTTACGTGACAGTATTGCCACACAATTACTGTCCGCGGCTCAACATGCATACTGTAAGGGAAAATCAGTAGAAACAGCATTTCATTCTTTAGTCAATAAGATCGAATAATCCATGTACCATAAGGAGTACACTATGGTAGCTTTCCTAGATATTGAAGGCGCTTTTAACAACGTCTACACATCTGCGATAACGAAGCACTGTCAAATCTGAAGATAGATAGCTCACTTGGCGAGCTGATTAATTTACTGCTTAATAGTCGGATTATCAACTCAAAGCTGGGTGGGACATCTGTTAGAAGATATGTCAGCAGGAGTACCCCTCAAGGGGGTATCCTATCCCCAATTCTTTGAAATCTGGTGGTCAATGAACTATTGATAATCCTGGAGGCTGAAGGTTGTGATGTTATTGCCTATGCGGACGATGTTGCTATAGCAGTCTCTGGTAAACACCTCATTACCTACAAAACGCTTTGAATAAGCTGTTTAGTTGGACAGCTCGGTGTGGTCTACGAGTGAATCCCCACAAAACCGAACTAGTCCTTTTCTCAAGGAAATATAAAATCCCACCTATTGACCCCTCATCCCTTAATGGAACAAGCTTAACTTTCACCAACGAAGCAAAATATCTGGGTATTATTTTGGATAAGCTAAGCTGGAAACCTAATATACAAGAAAGAGTTAAGAAAGCCACTGTAATATTCTTTTCCTGCAAAAATCATCAGATCGATCATTATGTACGGTGTAGTTGTTTATTGGATTGCCTTGGATAAGGTAATGAACCAGAAGTTATCAAGCAAGGTCAAACGTTCAGCTTGTTTGTGCATTAGCGGAGCATGCACACGACATATTCCGCGGCTATGGACACTCTTTTTCACTTAACACTTCTCGACATTTTTGGTAGGCAAATGGCAGCTATTCGCTTTAAAGCTACTTCACAGAGGTTCAAAAAGTATATGGCCCCGCCTCCATCTTAAACATGTTTAATATCTTCCCTAAAGACATTAACTATACCATACCCAAGTTGAATTTTGACAAAAACTTCCAAGTTGCCATCCCTTCCAGAGAATTCTGGGAAGAAGGTAGTTTTACGGAACACAAGTCGGTCCATTCTATACCGACGGTTCAAAAAGTAACTTAATAATTAATTTAAACATCTCATTTCGTCTCCCAGACCATTGTAGGTGTTAAAGAAAAACGTGATATCGTCCATTGATATCCGCATCTTTTTAGACAACTAAGCAGCAATCAAATCCTTGGAATCATCATCAATAACTTGCCTGATATGGAACAACGAACTTGCCAGATATGGAACAAAAATATCCATCCTTCCAGACAAAAGTTTACTGGGTATGCCTATAGCTACATGCAAACTTAAATTAAAGCTGAATGCTGACAATTGGTACAACTTGTCTAACGACAAAACAGATTTGGCTTATACTGGATCTGAATCAATCTAAGAATTTGATTTCTCTCAATACAATGCATATCAGCGCTGTTATAGGTGTCATTACTGGATACTGTCTAATAGGCAAGCATGCAACAATGCTTGGCGTCTTCTCAAACGATTTCTGCAGAAGTTGCATGGACGGGAGGAGGAGGACACTTTTCTTCATTTTTTTTTCTTCCTGCCCAGCTCTCTCCTAAAGAAAGAAACTCCACTTAGGAGCCTTCTGTTTCAACGACCTGAATGATCTGAATAAAATAGACGTTAGGGACCTTCTGTGGTTCATCAGAAGCTCCAAATGGTTCAACGAGTAGGCTAGAGGCCGCTGTTGTTGGCTTTTTGCTGACAGCCAACTCAACCTAACTACAACCTAACCTACTTCGAATGAAATTCAGGATATTTTCCTAATATAGAAATAACTATTTTGAGTTTCATGCGAAGTGAGAAGTGAGTTATTTCTTACTTTGAGCTGCAGAACCGGGATTTGTTAATTTCTGAAAAGTCTTTTCCCACAGATATTCTATCCTATCTTTTATAATTCTCGCTTTCATATTGGTTAAGCTGTCTCAAGTTTATCATAAAACATAAGCGTTCGAATTTTTAGTATTTTAGTGTTAATAACTCCACCTCACCATCTCGATTCTAGCCACTTTCAAAACAAATTTGCTTGTTAGTGTTCGCCACCAAAGTTCTAAAAAAAAATCCACTTATGCGCATTCATTTCATTGATATCAAAATACTAGACGCTAAGTTAATAATCTACCGATTCTGATTAGTCGGGCAACGTCATATTCATTGCAAGTTTATAAAGTATAACTCAATTTAAAATAAAATTATTTTTTCGACTTTTAATACAAATTACAGATGCGAGTGGTTCGTAATGCAGTTGATATATAGGGGCATTAGGCCCTTTGAATCTGATTGAGTAAAGTGATGTAGCTAACCCCTTTTAGATCTGCCCGTGAAGCTAAGATTCTGTATATGATTATCGGTCTTATTACCGCAGTTTATAACTAGTCCATTGTCAGCGTGCGGATACCCTATTGTATCCAAAAGTCTTTTCTTTTCCTTTTTTTTATAGCTTTTTATTAATTTTAATTCATTTATTCTTACATGCTAGTCAAAAACGCTTAAAACTAGCTTAACTAAATATATTATTCTATGATAGTTTACCCTATGCCCTATGCGGCCGCTCTAAGCTGAAGTTATGGCTAAGAAAAATTTAGACTTTTTTTAAAAAAACTTGGTACAGAATTACTTTTTTTTGTTATCTTATATATAAAACTTAAATGCTACTTTAAAAATAAATCTTAACTTAACTTAACTACAGGCATAATTAAACATGCACTTTATTTTTATTAAAATTTTTTTTTGTTATCCAAGTGCTGTGCCTTAAAATACTATACCTACACTTGACTACTTAAGACACCTAAAAACTATGTAAGCCAGCCAAGGCAAAAATATAGCGGCCAACTTTACCATACTAGACACCTACCCCGGATCGAAAGGGATCGACGAGGGAGCCCCCTCTAGTAACTACCACAATTGCTGGTGCAGCTTGCTTACATCTTTAACATCGCGCTCCGATACCGATCTATTGAATCGGAGACGCTCCTCAGTGCTCTGTGCGACGTCACGATTGTAATTGATCCGCCTATGCATAGTTGTCCGGGCAACGTGAAAGATTAACGGCACCGCTGATCTACCCTGGATCAGACATGTCTGATAGTGGAACAAAGAGGGGACAAATCCATTAAAGCACACCCTCTCATGGTACCTATAATTGGGGTAATAAGCTCCGAAGATCATGTTATTTATCGAGGTCATTGCTCTTGCAATCTGCCTTCGAGTCATCTTGACCAAGAAATTGTCCACTCTTATCAGATTCGCCCTGTTGTATAGGACCTCATTAGAATCGATATTTTTTTTTGTACTGATTCTCTGGTGTTCTGTACAAGTGAAGGCAAACCCGAAGACAGGCCCTCTCATACACCCGAATCCTTTCCATCCTATTTGCCCCTATGTTGAACCAAACGGGGCATCCATATTCGAGCATGGGCCGAATGACGGTCGTGTAGCTGATTACCTTTACCCTTGCATCGAGTTGCTTGCTATAAAAAAGACTCATTGTAACGGCGAAGCTAGCTCGAGCTCTGGCCAGAGCAGCATCTACATGTTTCTTAAAATATGGTTATTGGTCTAGCCAAAGTCCAAGGTATCTACCACATTTTGATACGCTATGGCATGGTGAAGTGATCCTATGAGATCGCTAGTGTAAATGTTGAAAAGGATCGGTGAATTAACCGCACCTTGTTGCAGACCGTTTTTCATTTCGAACGTCCCAGCAGAAGTCACATTGCCATTTTTCACAACGATCTTTCTATTGGTGAGCACATTAAGCAACATGCAGAGTAGTATCTTGCTTATGCCCAACCTGCTCAACTTGTAAGAAGGCCCTTCCAACCATACGGTATCGAAGGCCTTCTCCAAGTCAATCAGGCAAACACCCGTGCATTGTTTCTTGCTTTTCTTCCATTGAATATCCGACACCAGTTTAGACGCGGCATGTATTGTATCATTCCCGGCCTTGAAACCGAATTTATTATCCTGAACTATGTTATTGTCCTCAACCCACTTAATCAAGGCTCTATTGATCACTTTTTCGAATACCTTGCTGATATTCGGAAGGAGACTTATCGACCGGAGATTTGCCGGATTGGAGGAGTCCTTTTCCGTTTTGGGAATCGGCTGTACCACAGCTGATTTCCAATGCTCTGGATAATGGACATTATTCAGTGCATTGTTGAACAGGATGGCGTAAATTCTACTGATTCCCACTGATTTCTTCTTTCTCACTGATTCGAAGATCGTTTGGAGTTCTACCTTCTTTTGTTGCTGCGATTGTTGTTGCTGTTGCTGTGGCTGCTTAATCTTGTTGTTGCTGATTAGGCTTCTTTTGCTGTGGCTGTTGTTGTTGCTGTTGCTCTTGAGAGCTCTAGAGCTCAGCCTGTCTCTCCCTCTCCCGCCTTGCCATTTGCTTGGCTTTTATGAACAATACTTTTTGCTGGAGCTGCTTTATACTGGTGTTAAGACACTTCAGCTCATTGTCTTCGTCGCCGTAGTCCGATTGTATGAGGGAGGCGAAGCTGTTGCTTGCCACCGTCGGAGACGTATGGGAATTCTTCACCATATGCTGCTGAAGTAATGTTCAACGCTGGTGCCTCCCCACCTCCATCTCAACTGGCAGCTGTTCAGCTGAGGCTGATAGGGTGGGACGCTTTACCAAGTTGTTAGTCGGATTTGGCTTCCTCCTCCTCTTCACCGTCCCCTCAATTACCACTGGTACTGCTACTGGGTGGCCTGACTATACCGCCACCACGCCAGATCTGAAATGTTCCGCGGCCGCAACTCCCGCTGCTGGGAGCGCCGACCGTTCAGTCTCACTCGCATGCACTATATCCACTGCACCACGCTGGTTATTTGGAATTGCTACTCTAACACACTACTTGAATAACACTCTCGATTCGCAAAGAAGCCGAAACACGTCTGTTCTCTCCTGCGGTCTGTGAACTATACAAGAGTATAGTTTGGTAGCCGCCTGTGTTCGGTTTCCTACCCAATACCAGAACTTAATACCTAGGATAGTCTGAAAAACTGAGCCGTATTTCCTTTAACTTTGGTGGTAAGATCTATGATATTCCATGCATTCTTCTACTGTAGTGGTAGCTCTGGTTTTGACGGGCTAACTCTTAAGCATTATTTGTCGGTCCACTTGACCAACTTCACCAGAACAGATTCTATAAGATCTCGTAGAGTGGAAAGGTATTTACAAATCACTTTAAATGGCACAGAAATTTATATTAAGCTACAAAATTAGAAACTTTCTTTACACGAATTAAACCGCAGGAACTGCTAACGATGTTTTCTTCGTATCTGTAAAGTAAAAAAAAAGATATATACGATACTTAAGAAGGGTTGTCAAAATCACGTTTTATTAACCGTCCATTTCCTTTTTTTATATTTGGTACACAGAAATTATTTTGCCCGGCAACCATGAAATACAGAAGGAAATTTAACTGAATCACAACAATTCTTCTCAATTAGTTTGGACATTTCCTTGAGTAGCACAATCAAAAGAAAAACCGAATGTCGAACCACTACACCCACCACTCTATGACTTTTAAACTGTCAGAATAGCTACACAGAACTATTAAAATAAATTTTCCCGTTAACTGGAACCAATAATGCAAACATATTCCTAAAAGCAACATTAGTCTCTTTTCACAAATGTCATACTTCCAATAGATATGACACTTAATATATTGCTATAAGCTTCACAGTTCGTCACCCTTCCATCTGTTCAAATATCCCTGTGCAATACAAAAAATTCATGTTACGATTTCCAATATTGACACAAGTTTCTGTTTTGAATCAGCCATCAACACATGCTGAAGACATGTAATATAATACTTCGAGTCTAACACGTCTATCAGAAATATTCAAGCTCATACGCTATGAATCTCACGAAGAACAAATAGTGTTATAACATTTTTTGAGTATAAATACCATACACTATCCCCAAAAGCAGCTCAAACTAAATCTGGATTTACAAAAATTCAAGATGACGTTAAAATTCACTCTTGCTATCTTAGTCGCAGGAATATTCGCTGTGATACATCAAACTACAGCAGCTAAAATCCCCTTACCGGAAAATTCTTCTGAAATTGTCAAACTATCCGACAGGCCTTGGATACCAATCAATATTTGCCTGAAAGGGACAAATACATGCGAGAGGTTGATTGCAACCACGGCATATGATTTGGAAGAATCCTTACCAAGACTACTTACCAATGGAATGGAACCAATTGTTTTGAGTATCGAGGAAGACGACAACGCCGATATGGGAATGAAAGAAGATGATTTTGGAGCCCTTTCTCCAGAGAAATTAGAGGCTCTAATTAAAGCAATTCCACACCATAAATTTACACCGGAGGAAATTGAAGCTATTTCGGGTTAAAATTATTGAATAGGAGAAATAGTGACAATTTACTGGAAGAATACATATTTTTTTTAAGTAAAAGAAACTAATTGTCACTAGCTTAACAAATAAAATATGATTTACAAAAGAGCTAAGGCTTTTCTTTTTTCTTGCTCATTCTTAACTGCCACTAGCTTCATCCACAAACAGTATTTGTTTAGTGGGATACACTAAAGTCCCACGAGTCTTTTCTAACTCATCTGGAATTGCTTCTTTGAAATAGAAAGTAAGGTAAGTTCACAGACTCCAAGCTGTCTTAAAACCCTTTAACGAACATTGGGATTATAATGTCCCTTTTACCTTAAAAGTTTTCTGGAAAAGATAAGCATTTGATTTTTCTGAAATTAAAGCAATTCGACAGGAAATAAGGGCTTCTAGTAGTTTGCTTTTGGGGTTTCAATTATTGGTTTGCTGACTATAAAATAAATAAAATATTTTGGCGCCAACAGCCCAATGCATGACATGGCCTAGCTTCTCACCAATGGTTGGGTGTTTTATGCCGTTTCCGAAGGGCAATATTTTCGATTGAGAGAAGCTTCTCATGGCAGTTTTACTTGTTTGTCAAACGTCCGCGAAAGGTGGGACCTTGAGAAAACTTTTTTTATTTTTGTGTTTCCTTGGATTCGAACTTTGAACTTCTCGCTCTGTGATCGCGCTTGGTCATTCAGCCACGCCTTACTATACAGCCACGCCTTACTATACAGCCACGCCTTACTATACAGCCACGCCTTACTATACAGCCACGCCTTACTATACTGCCAAAATTATTATTATAATAATTCCCCAGAACTAAAGAATACTAACTTTTATTAGACCTTTTTCTTGTGGCAATATTTTTAAGATATGGATAGGTGGAACTAGACCTTTTTTTTTGAAGAAGAAGGTGTGGGCAACTTTAACTTTTCAAAAAAAAAAAAAACATACATGCATATGTATGCAAAAAAAAAGTGTACTTAACATTTACCAAATCTGATTGAATGCATAGGTAATAGGATGTAATTAAGACTGCACTGCCACAAAATACTTTCTGGAAAATCCCATAATTTTCTTTCTTAGGAGAAAAACCGAATTGAATGGGACAAAAAGATAGGACATGTTGGTCATTTTGTGTCGATTCTTCGTTCAGCAAGGATGTATTTATTTAAGTAAACATTGGTGGAAGTGCTCTTGTGTTATTATCATTTGGTGTTACATTTGATAAACTTTTTTCTTTCAAAAAATGACAATACGGGACGCGGAAAATGTTAGATTCAGCAGTAGTATAAACAATTTTGAAGTTTAGGACAAATTTAATAAACGATCCCGAAAATTATGGCAAAAGAAAGTTTCCTGGAAGACCGCCAGCAATAACTCCAAGAGAAAAACGTGCTATTTTGGGGAAAGTTTCAAATTCTTCATTAACGGCTCGTCAAATCGCAGGTTAAGTGGAAGTTAAAACCAACATAAAAATGTGGGGCGAGTTTCACAACAATGCGAATACTGCTTCGGAAATCACCTTTAATCGCTGCTCACAAAACGTGCCGAGAAAAAGTGGAGAAAAGTCATATTCACAGATGCAAACAAATTTCAATATACTCGTATGTATATGGACCTGATGGCTGCGATTACTATTTTCATGATCTGCATAAGGAGCAATGAATTTTAATACGCCGTTAGCTAGAATTGGTTACAAAACGAATTTTTTTATCACGAAATAAAGACGTTTGGCAGGTGTCTTTCCAATTAAAGCTCCTGCTTGTTCCGGTATTTAGACGCGGTTAATCTTTATCTTGCTAAGTCCAAAGGTTTGTCCCTTTATAGACGGCGCAATGAAAAAAAAAAAAAACATAAACACTATTTTAATGGATCACTCCTACCACCGACATAGACATTGCATCTTCCATCCCCAATGGTCCACAAAAGTAAAAATGTCTAAGAAATTTCAATTTATATTATAAAATTTGTATTCAGTTTCGGTCGTTTGTAAAGCAAAATGCTTTACTGCAACAAACACAAATGCCACTCGTACGGTCGCTTTTGCCAACTTCACACACAACCCATCGCTTACGTCCGCCATCAATTTTGCTGAGATAATGGCCAGACAGTGATTTTTTTTTTTCTAAAAATCTAGATCTTGTATACTTTTTTCGAAACATTTGAAGATCCTCGTTCGCGGTTGGTGAATGAGTTGGTCAATTGGTGTGACCAGTATTCAGAGTATGTCCAATGGATGTGATACTTATTGTGCAACCTTTAAAGTGTGTCGCCCTTCCACCTGTTGAAACAGCCGCTTGCAACACAAAAAATTCATGTTACAGTTTCACAATATTAACACATGTTTCTAATCTAGAACAGCCTTCAGCACATATTGAAGTTCTTTAATAGAATACTATGAGTCTGTCTAGAAATATTCAAGTTCATACGGTATGGATCTCATGAAGAACAAATAGTATTACAAAATGTTGTCGGTATAAATACCATACATTATTTCTAAAAGTAGCTCAAATTAAATTTGGGTGTACAGAAATTCACAATGGCATTAAAGTTTACTCTTGCAATCTTAATTGCAGCAATATTCGTTGTAGTGCTTCAAACTGCAGGAGCTAATATTTTACCGGAATATAATTCCGAAATTGCCAAACTATCCAAAAAGCCCTGGATACCAATCAATATTTGCTTGAAAGGATCAGATACGTGTGAGAGGGTGATTGCAACCGCAGCAGATGATATGGATGAATCCTTAGTAAGTCTAGTTACCAAGGGAATGGAACCAATTATTTTGAATATCGATTAAGACGTTGTTGATATGTAAAAGAATGGACATGATTTTGAAACCCTATCTCCTGTATTCCAAATCTTAAGTTTACACCCGCCTAAATTGAACACATTTGTGGTCAATATGATTACAAATAGGATAATAGTGACGATTCCCTAGAAAAATGCATATTTATGAGAACAATGAAATTGAAAGAAAATAGTTTGTCACTAGGTTTAATAATAAAAGATAATTTGCAAAAGAACTGGCACTTATTTTTGACTGCTTCAAGCTCCAAACTGAATTTAGTACTGGGTATACTACAGTGACATGGGGCTTCTACTAACCATAAAACTACTGAATGAAAACCAAAAAAAATAATAAAATAAATTTCTAAAAACGCACACGAGCCGATGCTGGTGTGACGTAAGAGCATAAAAATGAACGTACATACGCAAGTCCTATTTCCACTGGTGCATTTGACGATAATAGCTGATAAGAAAGCATACTAACTGATTTATGTTCTGTCTTTACATCATGGGACGAATGTCTGTCCGCCAATATTTACCTCCCTTTGGAAATACGTCTCAACTCAACACCAATGTAGCCCTCAACTGTTTTGCGCAATAATTGCTTTGGGTACCCCAATTTTCTCTTGAATTGGGTACCTAGATGTAACAGCATGACATTTGTACATATATATATTGAATTACCAGTGCCACTTAAATCGTCGAATTGTGAAGTCTTTATGTTCCTGTCATGTTGTTGCCTAAAGCTGTTCATTTGGGAGATCCATATACAAGTAATAATATAGTCCAACGATATAATAACTCAACGCAACAATAAAAGCCAACGGGTGCCACCCTACGCTCGTGGCTCGGCAGGAGTTTTAAACGCTGAAACAGTAGCTCACTCCAAGTCATGAATTTCACATTTTACGTAGGTAACGATAGAAAAAGTTGATAAAATTGGACTTTAAGTTGCCATAGCTTATCACGTTACAACTTTAAATGGTGGCAGCTTTGAGGTTCATTGCTGTAATATATAATATTTAAATTTAATGTATCTTGTAACTTGACAAACCGTTTGCACGCTAGAGAGGGTAAACATACATTTTTTTTTTATATTAGATAGACTTTATTAACATTTCAATTAATTCCATAGTCCGCTGGGAGAGTACATCCCATTCCCAATAAAGTACAGCGTGAGCCATTTAAACCTTCGGCATCTGGCAACCCTATAACTTTGACATCTGTTTTCAGATCGGCTTATGACAGCCCGCGTTCAAAGCGTCAGTTCAAGCGAATTTGTGTCATGGAACAGTACATGCCACCATAACGCGTTGTTATCGTGCAGTTTTACATTCAAAACATGTTCTCAATTGTGAAAATGCAACGTGCGTATCGTGCAAAATATCGAGTGAGGGAAGCGTCTTTAGATCACACCATCAGGCGTTTATACCAACAATTTATCGCCAGCGGCAATCTTGGTAATGCCAGTCATTAAGACCGACGTCGTCCGGGCTAGAATTTGTGTGGAAAGAATCATTGGGCCATTCTTTTTCTAAGACGATGCTGGAGCAGCCTTAAACGTCAATGGGGAACGTTATAGGGCCCTGATAAGGGATTTTTTGATACCAATTCTGAATGATAACGCCATGGACAACTTGGTTGGTTCCAACAGTACAGCGCCACAGCTCATACAACCTGATCCACGATCGCTTTATTGCGTCCTTTGTTCCTCGGGCGTCTAATTTCGAAAAATTGTGGTTTAGACTGGCCTCCGCGATCACCCGACTTAACGCCTCCAGACTTCTTCCTGTGGTGTTATTTGAAGTCCAAAGTTTATGTCAACAAACCGCGGACCCTAGGAGCCTTGAAAGACAATATACGACATGAAGTGGCCGCTATTCAGCTCGAAACACTTCGAAAAGTGATGAGAAATGCCGAAAAACAAACACATTGCACCATTCGTTCTGGTGGCGACCATTTACACTAATCATATTCAGAAAGTGATCAGAATAAATTTGCAGGGTTCAAAAGGGTGGCCATGGTGTAGTGGTAACATCATCGCTTGTTACGCTGCAGGTTCACGGTTCGATTCCTGATGTCAATAATTATCTATTTATTTCGCATGAAATAAATGAAAAAGTCGATCAATTGCGAAAGCTTATGTCAACTCTACTGTAAAGGCATAACACTAGCAGTAGCGTGGTCACTTGGCTAAAATGCAATTTTATCGTGATGGCATCAGGTAGATGGAAAAAAAATACTGTGAATCATAAGCAACAACAATAACAGCAAACAAAAATACTCCCCAGTTATCTGGACGCCACCCTTGGAGTTCACTGAAACTTAATAATACCTGAGTTTCAAATCAACTACACCAATCAGTCTTTCTCTCTGTCTATTCTCCTTTCCACAAAACGCCCGTGTCCTAAAATTAGTATAAGGGTATTCATATCCCTTTTCACACGTGCGAATTATAAAAAAAAAAGACAACCAAATCCAGTCTTAGCAATCGTCCCCAGCGGATGGTACGAAGACACCCAATGAAATTGGCAGAAACAAACAGCACATTCATTCCGATGTATACATACA
The DNA here is from genome assembly GCA_963082735.1 of Pocota personata. NCBI lineage: Eukaryota > Metazoa > Arthropoda > Insecta > Diptera > Syrphidae > Pocota > Pocota personata. The sequence continues at coordinate 43,190,563 of OY720432.1, read as the reverse complement.
TATGTCCATATATTGATTTTCAGGCGGAATAGATAGCATGGAGAAGCAACAAATACATAAATTCAAAGCGTAAACTTCATACATATGTCCAAGTCCTAAATATTTTTCATAATGTCTTGAGTGTTAAGTCAATTCCAAAAGTAAGTAGTTTTAGTTACTATGTACATCTGTAATAAAAGTGAACAATATACATACATGCGTATATGCAATTCTCAGTTCCTCATTACGTAGTTTTCGTTTGTTTAATTTTGTGTAATTAAATTTTTTTGAACTTCACGCTTTTGTACTCGTAATAGAAATCCCTTGAAAAATTTAATTAAATATCAGCTCGTGACAGTCGATGATATATGTAAATATGTACTCCCAAAGCCTGAAAAAAAAATACAATATTTGCTACACCCATTGTATTCCTATCAGATAGATACCAATAGTACAGAGGACAATATATCGGTACTAAAAAACGTATCTCTGCAAAAAAAAAACAGCTTCGTCTTTGTCGTCCTTGTGTTGTTTTATGTTCGCGAAAATTAATGTAATAAAATGTAATAATTTTGCGCAAAAATGCCAGGACCACAGCTATACTTTTCCAAGAGTGAAAAATTCACAAGGATACTCGTAAATGCTACAAACCCTAGTGTACAACTCTATGATCCGTTACAGTGGCGGTTGAAATTCATTTACTATTCCTTGCATAAGGAATTAGAGTGGTATATCCTTATTTTGTTTGCCCCTTGCTTTTCTCTGATTTTCATCACAGAAAATCTACAAATGTAGGAATGGTTCTGCAACAAGTTTGGGGTGCCGCAGAGGTTGTTTGCTTGAAGCAATCAATTGCCTTGTTTGTCTGCTTCCTGTGGAGTTGTGAGCACGTAAGGTTGAAAAAAAAAATTAATTTCGGATAAATTGGAAAGAGAAACATTTTCCAACCGCATCAATGAAATTGCTCAATAAAGTCCCTTGCACCGTGGCAAGAGAGTAAATTGTTGAACAAACTTGTTACAGATGGTGAATTCTACAGAAGGTCTAAGTGGATTGCATGCACTTCAAGGGAAAGGCGTTTTCAAATACTTGCACTTCTGTGGTTGTTTATTTAAAAAAATTAAAATTTCATGAATTCGGAGAGAATTTTAAATAGGTCGATTTGGAAGGACTTATTAGCATACAACGGTATATACAGAGTTATATATATATATATTTCTGAAATGTGATTGAAATAGAATGAGCAAGTTTATGCTCACGGCAAAAGCATGATATCAGGGTACGGTATGACCTCAAGAAAATACCATATTTTCAATTCCATCAACAATTTTGAATAAGCACAAGATTCTTCTTTGTACTCTTCTCCTTTTATTACTCAAAATTGGGAATAGTAGCTACATTCTGTCAGCTAGAAGCCATTGTCTCATCTGAAAATATACTAACTAAGAACATAAGACTATTTATATAAATGGTTGTGTAAGTTCTTAAATACAAGCTCAACTTGTTTCAACTTTTTTTTACTGAAAGTCGATTTTAGCCTATACATTCTTGTGAAATACTTCTATCAGTCTTACGTAAGTCCGAAATAAAACATATGATAATAAATACTGAACGACTCAATTGACAATTGCCGTCACATTTCTTGCTGTAAGTAGATGTTAGCGTATACATTCTTACAAAATACTTCTGAAAGTCTTACGGTAGTACGTAATAAAACCTAAGATAGTAAATATTGAACGAGCATCATTTTGACTTAATGTTGTCACTAATAGGAGAATATAAACCTTGTTGGTAATCATCAGCCACAATCACTTAAGTAAGCTCAAAATCTGATGATAGCATCGAGAAGAATTATAAGTCTGCTGTGAATACGAAATTATCTTAATGGACCAGATTTTATTTGCAGAGATTCCAGCCCTCTGCCTGTGTATTGTTATGTAACACTAGAGCCATTTTCAACCGTATTCTCTTCGGTAAACTAAGTAAAATTAACATGTACCACAGGAAATATGATTTTTTCTAAACACATTTGAATTACTCGTATGAACTTATGACATGTAAACAACCCCAGCATCGGATAAAAATAATGATCCCCAGAGTAATGGCAAATCGTCATCAAGGCCCAGTTTCATACAATCATTTTCATATGTGTTCTAGTCCCTACGGAGGAGAAAGACGATACCACCAAAGATTGTTTCTACGCGCTCCTCGCGAAGAGCTACGAGCAATGTCCAAGATATGACATTAATGTCGTCCTTAAGAACTTTAATGTCAAGATCGTAGAGGAGGAAATCTTTGGTGGTACCATAGGAGAGAATAGCCTTCATGACATGACTTCCAAAAATGGACTCAGACTTATTGACTTTGCCGTTTGACAAAACATGGTAGTATGCAGTTCAAAATTTCCACATCTTAACATCTTAACAACCACAAGGCAAATTGATCACATTGCGATGGACGAAAGAAACTCTGGATGTTCGAATGTTCAGAGTTGCAAACATCGACTCAGAATATTACCTAGGAATAGTTGCATAGAAGGTAAGGATGAGAATATCCAAGTCATGACAAGAACCACCACTATTGTTAGATATAAAATGTGCGCAATGCACAGAGGAGAGAGAATTTGAATTTACGAAAGATACGTTAAAGGGCTGAACAACTTCTTTTTCTTTTTTTTCGTGTGTCTAAAATTATAATGCCATGTCCTCACATATATATTTTATATTTAAAATGACTTAGATATCAATTTTGAATAAAATCGTTCAAGCCATAACCGAGATATGTCCAATTTATATAAATCATCTTATAAGTAAATTACCGTTATTTGATTCTTTAGCTGGGTCTTATTGCGCACAGCCATATTACCTCAAATATACATTTTTATTGAAATCGTTTTAACCGTAAGCAGGCTTCTCAGGATCCCGTCGGCACTCACATTGTTGAAAGCTCCCTCAAGAAAATATCAAGAAATGCCCTAGATTGAATTTCCTGTGGTGGAGAGATTTTTCTATCATTGATATTACTCCATGAAGAGTAGTATCCACCGATCTACCCTTCATATATTCATGCTCTGATTTAGATAGGTAATTATCGTCGATCACATCTCTAATGAATATGTATATCAATCGCTCCAAAATTTTGATCAGAAACGACGACAGACTGATTGGTTAGTAGTCCTTTGAGGCAGTGTGACTATCTTCCCTGCTTTGGGTATGAAAATGACACTTGGCTAGGACTTTTCTTAGACGAGACGCTTCATTGGTTTCTATATATCCCTAAAAAAAATGCTCATGAGTTCTTTTTCGCAAATGTTATTTTTCTTTTAGGAGACCATTCGATGACCAATTCTTTGGCGAGGTGGGGTCATCACCTCTATTACATATGACTATATTTGAGTTCAAGATATAGTTAAATAAAGCCTCGCTTTCATTTATAGCTATCGGTGCTACCCCACAAATTATGGTAGACATTAGCATCACATCCTAGTACTAAGTCTTTCTTTCCTTGTTAAGTCGTTGATAGAAATGACCTCAAAGCTTCCGAGGGAGTGTTTATACCATACACAAGGGCGGATCCAGGATTTATTTCTGGGAGGGGCACAAAGGCCAGATAGGTAAAGAGTGTACCCCATAGTATTGCATTGCAATTTGTCTCTGGGATTCATTCTTTATCAATGACATACAAGAATAACTATAAAAAATACTTTTTATAAAGGTTTAATAATGAAAAATTACATATTTAATAAAGACAGTTTTCTTTTATGTTTTGTGCTGAAGATATCCAGTACTTCTTCAGGGTTCATCTTTGAAGCAATGTCTTGATGGATATGCATTAAGGCTATTCAGGCGATCTTCTCTTATATTGCTGCGAAGATATGTCTTTAACCGGCGTAAGTTGGAAAAAGGTTGTTCGGCAGTGCTGGTTGTCACAGGAAATGTGCACAATAATTGACATAGGGTTCTTATATTAGGCAGAGCCGTTGCTTTTTTATAAGCTTCTGCTGGTGACTTAGGAATTTTTTCTTTCATCTGTTGCCAAATTTTGTAACTCTCCCTCAAAGCTAAAATGTAAGGTAGATTCTCTTTATATACTTCAGCGCCTTGCTAAACTTAATCTATATAATCATCACTTAAGTTATGGGATAGTAACTTTTGCAATTTTCCTATTCTTTGCAGTTCAGCTCTAGGAAACCTAGACGACATTTCATTTAATATATTTGAGCCTGAATATTCGATCTATTAGATTGACGGCCGGTTGTTCTACGGACTGTGATTTCGGTTCCAATTTCGTTAGCGAGGGCCTCAACCTTATCGAAAAGTTTTTTAAATGCGTCCGTGCTAGTATCTCGTTGCCTCTACAGGCTGTCTGTGGTCGTATCGAAAAGCTGAGTTGCAGAAAGTTCATCAACTTCAATGGCTTGTAATGATCGAGATAAAGGAAGTGTGATTCCCAAAATATCAGCGAGGATTACCAAACTCACATGAAATTACGATGACATTATAGCTTGAAGCAGTGAAAACGTAGGTGTAGTACGACTGTCTCCTTGATCAGCCATTTTCTGCAAAACTCCAGAAAGACATAGCAAAAAGTTCAAAAATGTCAAAACCGCTTCATGTCTTCCTACCCATCTGGTTTCACAAATTTTTTTTTATGTATTTTGTTTTTCTTTTGACACTTGAGCTTGCATTTTTTCTCTGAGAAAATATATTCGTTTAGCTGACTCACGAAAGAAAGTTGCTACATTTGAGATAACCCCCACAGCATTTCTTATGCTGGGTACGGTGCAAGCTGTACTGATAGCTAAGTTGAGTCGGTGGCTACCACAATAGGTGAAAAAAGCTAAAGGCTAAATGTTGGCTATTCAGGCTTGTACACCTTTTATTTTTCCACTCATGTTAGCACCTCCATCGTACGGTTGACCCCGGCACAATGTAATGTCCCGGTTTAGGTTTTCCCACTCCTGCATAATATGGTTAGCAATATTTTCACCAGTAAGCTTCACAACTTCGACAAACTTCAGAAAATGTTCTTGGATCTCATTCGTATCTATATTGAAATAACGAATACAAATTATCAGCTGTTCACAAATAGAAACATCTGTAGTCTCATCAGCTATAATAGTAATAAATTGTCTTTTTTAATTTTGTTCACTATTTTGTTTGTGATTAATTTCCCACAGCATTCAATCAAGTCATTTTGTGACGACTTGCTAATGTAGGAAGAGTTTTTAGCACATTTGCTACATACATTTGAGCAGAATCTCATCTCCATCATCGATTCGAAACTTTCATTTTACATTTAGAGTCAAACGGTATTCTAAAACAGGACACGATGAGCATAACAGCTTACGAAAGGATGTCCAGCAAACTTAATACAGCTTTCATTCCGGCCACAAATATCACGGAAATATTATCAGACGACCCAAGAAATGTTTCAAGACCATTGGTCATCTCACATCCCAGTCTCAAGAGTAACAATGAGGAGTACGACACACTAAACAAACGGATAGCAGATCTCCAAAACAGCGAGGAACTACCAGTTGATTCAACGGCTCACCACGTGCACTACAGCATTTCCTACAGCCTGATTGGCGGATTATTCATCACCATCGTGGCATATATAGTGTGGCAGCGTAAAAGGAAAAGAACTATACTGGCACCACAGGCCCCAGTACCTGCTCCAAGGCGGTTCACAACATCGGACTTTAACATATAAGTCAGTTCGGCCCGGCAGAATGTACAATTGCGTACATATGCACCTTACGGGAAACAGACACCGCGGGAAACTCTTTATCATTGATATCAGTTTTGTTCAGCGCCGCCGAGTCAGCAGCAGTTCCCACGTATTTTAAGTTTTATGTAATAAGAGATCAGGTAATATTAGTATGCGTGTCAGCATAATTTATACTATAAAAATGTGTGAAATAAAATTGTACGTCGGATTTGAATACGACAACTCCAACAGAAAGGTGTATTAATTCTAAACTATAACCACCCCCACCAGTGGTAAGGTGGTCTTAGTTAGACATAATAATATATCATCGTTTAACTCTGTGTTCGATATTAAGCAAACCGTTGCTTCATTTGCCTTTGAGTGATGTTGAATACTTCCAGACAATATCCAACCTAATTGCGTGTTTTGAGCGACTGGAGTGCCGTGGTTGCCTTTAATCACCCCTTCAAGAATTATGTCCTGGAACACATCAGCTCCAATCAGCATATCTACGGCCGCTTTCTTGTTGTATGATGGATCCGCCAAGGGTAAATGTTTAATATGATCCCAATCGTTAGTTGTAAAGGATTCTTCCGGTAGTACCCTTGTAAGCTTGTTTAGTACTAAGAATTCTCTCCATGTTTGAAATTCTGACGGATATATGGACTGAATTTGTAGATCAACCTTACTGTTTGCCGTTCCTGCATGCGTTGCTTCTAAGCCAGTAATGGAAGCATTTGCTCGTTTCCGTTGTAGTTGCAGTCGCTGTACTGCTTCTTCGGTGATGAAGGAAGACTGAGAGCCCTGGTCGATAAGAGCTCTAAGGAAGTAATCACAACCTTTCCAATTGGTTTTTACCACCGCTGTTGCTAACAATGTTTTGTTATGATGTTTGTTCGCAGAAAAATTCGTTTGCGGCTGTTGAGGTTGCCTATCTAAGTGCGAAATGTGGAGTAGTGTGTGGTGACGCTGATGACATATTTGACAAGTCTTTCCTGACGGACATCTTGATGTTTCATGATTTGGCTTGAAACAATTTTTACACAGTTTTTCCTTTTGCACAACCTCTTTCCTTTGTTTGACTGGCATTTGAATAAATATACTGCAAGTGTGAAGCCAATGCGCGCCATTGCATGCTTTGCAAAACGGAGTTACAGTTGCATAAAAATTCTTGACGAACCCCTGCTTATTGTTAAATGGTTTTTTGTCCCTTTGAATATCCACTTTCTTTTTCTTTTCTTCTAAATTGTCCAAAGCATGGAATTTGTTCTCCAGGAACGTAAAAAAATTGTTCAGAGGTTGCAAATCTTTCGGTTTTTTCAAAGACTGTTCGTATGCCTTTCTCGTTTCGTTGTCTAGTTTTTGCGAGATGATGTACAGTATTATAGGGTCCCAGCTCTTCGTATCGATGTTCAGTCCCTTTAAGGCATCGAAGTATCGTGTAGTCTTTTCAGATTTTCTGCAGATTCAAATTGGCACTCCTTTTGGTTAATCAATGCTTGAATTTGCGCATTCACTAACATTCGGGTGTTCTCGTATCTGTTTACCAAAGCTTCCCTTGCCGTCTCGTAGTTGCTGTCCATTATCTGCAAGTGCTGAATGATCTTGGCTGCTTCCCCCGTCACGTTTGTTTTTAGATAATACATTTTTTGAGCATTCCCAAGCTTATCGTTTTTATGTATAGCTTGCTCAAATAAATCAAAGAATGACTTCCATTGTTTATAATCACCATTGAATGTTGGGAACTTTAACACGGGTAATTTCAGCTCGTGGTGCGGATTTTCTTTAGTGCCTTCTTGCCTCGTACCAACTGCATGCTTGATCTCAAATGCATCAATCTTCTTTTGTACATTCACCATAATATTTTCGTAAATCTCCTCTAATTCTTCATACTCGTTCATGTAGTCTTCATCAAGTATTTCTATTGCCTGTTCTATTATGTCGTTAGGCGTTCCAACTATATTCTCCCATTGGCTTTGCATTGCCTGCTGTTTATGGACATAGTATGCTTTTGATGTCTGCAATGATTTCTCCATCCTATCCACTGATCTGAAGAATGCTTGTTTTTGCGCTTCTTGGCGTTTCATTCTTCTTTTTTGCTCTTCATCTTGCTGATCCTTAACGTCGTTCGGTGACTTTCTGTATCCTAATGTTGAGGGCGTAGTTATTGGCGTAGCTGTATCCGAGTTGTCAACTAGTCCTGCTGCTCTTGGTAATCGATTCACGGTCTGGGCCTTAGATTCTTCTTCCAATACATCCCTCAGCTTGTCTTCTAACTTGTTCCGTATTGTCGTCATCGTTGCTTCTACTTGCTTGTAGAAGTCGGCTTCAATGTATGGATGCTTTTCGCTGAAATGCTCGTGCTTTCGTATTTCTTTATCTCCGTTCTCAAACTCCTTCCAGTGATGGTCGAGGTCATCTAATCGTTCTTTGATGAATCCCTTTGTTTGTCTTATTTTGGGTTCTTTCGTGTACTTTTCGGATATTTTCTTTATCCATTCCGCTCTCTCAAGTTGTAGTTGAACCAAATCGTCTAAAATCGTCATTTTTATCTCGTATCTCGTTTTTTTTTTTTTTTTTTTTTACACTTTTTACTACTTTTAAACTTTAAACTTCACACTTTTGTTCTATTCTCCTAGTCATAGTTCAGTAACTCGAATTACCAATTATGTTGATATATTATTATGTCTAACTAAGACCACCTTACCACTGGTGGGGGGTGGTTATAGTTTAAAATTAATACACCTTTCTGTTGGAGTTGTCGTATTCAAATCCCACGTAAAATTTTATTTCACACATTTTTATAGTATAAATTATGCTGACACGCATACTAATATTACCTGATCTCTTATTACATAAAACTTAAAATACGTGGGAACTGCTGCTGACTCGGCGGCGCTGAACAAAACTGATATCAATGATAAAGAGTTTCCCGCGGTGTCTGTTTCCCGTAACGTGCATATGTACGCAATTGTACAATCAATATGTTTTGCATTCCACATAATATAGTTGGTTTTATAATAGGTATAAGTTTTCTACGATTTTCTTCAACAGTTTTTCTTTCCTGGGATCTCATTTGGACAACAACATCCATTGATTTTCCCTCAATTATCATTAAAAAATTTTCAGATGATACCATGTTACCTTGGTGATATTTTGTGTTCTCGTGATGTGAGATCATTTCAATAGCTTTTTTGTATGTTCTTAGTGGTCCGTAACCAACTTCCTCAGCTTCACATCATTTGTATGTATGGCCCATACAATTAACGTTACGCCCTCTAACTTCCACGGCTGTTAAATCACCAGAGCTGAAATGAGATAGGATTAGTACATGAAGGCTTTTCTTAGCTGCGATACAAGTTATAATCTTGCCAGTGCCGCTTTTATAAAAAGTGTTATACTTTGTTCACCCTAACCCCATCACGCGATTGTTATGAATCCACGGTTCTTGGATTAGGGCCAAGTCCTGCTGATTATTAGAGGTGACTGAACTATGATGTGTGTTGATTACCTTCATTGATTGGTTTCTTCTTTCCTAGCGACTTCCCAGCTCTTCATATCAATTGAAGGGTTTTGGGCTCTTAGAAAGTCGAGGATCTCGTCTTTGTTTACAACCAAGCCAGGAACGCATTTATAAATAAATGAATAAATAAATAAATAAATAAATAAATAAATAAATAAATAAATAAATAACAAAGTAAATAAATAAATTGATAGATAAGTCAATTAACTAAATAATAAACATGCAAGTAATTAAACAAATAAATAAGGAGAAAAAAAAGTAGGCATAATCAGGCATGTATTAACATTTAAACATAAATTTTTGTTAATTAACATATAACAAGTTTAAGTAACTCATTTTTTCTATTTTGCCATTATACCTGAGCTTGCCGAGAGTATTATTACAGCAATGAGGCTTACCTCCATTCTCAACTCTACTGATTGAGCAGGCCTTGCGTAGAGTCTTATTCATTGCCTCAGTGAAAACGTCTGCCATCCGGTGAACATCATATGATGAGTGGAGCTGAATTAAGGAAACGTTCTTGAGGTAATAATTCAACTTGCTTTATACTTCACCCAATCCGTTTTCTTGACATTCCTAAAAACCGATTGTGGATGAGTTTTAATGTCAATTCCGAATTGTATGTAGCAGTGGCCGGAGATAGACAAGTGTCTAGGTACCATCCAGTTTTTGACAGTTAACTTAGAGGAGTTCATAACAAGAGTCACATTGAGAACTTTTTGCCTATCTTTAGTAAAGAAGGTGGGATCCCCAATTACATAAAATTGGGTTAGTTTCCATTAAGTAAATGGAATCAAATAGATCCTTACCGCGATTAGATTGAAGAAACATTTTATAGTTATTTTTTAGCTAGAATACCGGCTCTTACCTATTCCACTTGCACAGAACAACATGTAATTCTTTACTCTTAATCCCGCTATGCAATTGTCGTTGGAGACCCATAGCTCTTGGATTTGTTGCTCTTTCTTGTAGGCGGAGCAACAAATTAGTAGAAGACTGATCACCACCTTCTTGCTTCTCAGAAATCTTAACCTCAGATTCGACTAATTTCCCAGCTAAACCAGCAGGTACATTAACTCCAGCCCATAAAAGAACTTGAAGTCCCTCGTGCTAAGGAGCTCAATGGATTCCTGGTTTAGTAGTCCCCAGTCTTAATGACCCTCCAATTTAGCTTAGGAATTTCCGGATTTCGAATCGTTATGAGTCGGAGTATGTCCTTAGGGTCAGTATGGCTTGGAGATCCAATTTCTAGCTCTTAGTCGAACATGGGTTTCTTCCTTTCTTATGGCTTTCAGGTTGGCACCAGACCACAAAATGCCGACTTTGACAATGGCTGACTGTATAAAGTTAGCCGAGTTCTGGTCGCTGCAAATTATTAACTTGGCAGCAGTCTGTTGTCATCCTTAAAGGTCGGTGACGCTAAAGTGGGGTTAGCTAGGCAGTGCAAAATGATGCCCGTAGACAATTCCGCCTTGACACTTCTTCCCACTGATTCTACCTTGATCGTCACCCTGGGCAATGATGCCAAAGACCAGGTGATCCTTTGCCACCTCATTGAATGGCCTAGATACCTGTACGGTAGGAATGCAGTGAAGTGGGAGAGTTGTGATCCTTCTACTCCGGATCATAACTTCGTCGTAAGGAAAAGAAAGCCAGATCACTTTTGGTTACCTTACTGGTTGAAGAACTTCCCGTATCGAGCTGACTTTTCTTCCTGTCATTAGATCAAGACTTTCCGACGTCGGACTGACTACTCTGTTTGTCATTATCGGGCCTTCCTTTGTCGTAGAGCAACCCCCTTTGACTACTGGCATCCACCTATCAGGTTAACCTTTTTTGCTCTCCTAGGGCATCCTCCCGTATCAGGTTGACTGCCCTTCATATCGAGCAGTGCTCATGCCCAACTGGCGAAATTGCGCTTATAATCATTCCAGTGAACTTCTCCCTTTTTCAGGGGGCAATCTAGGGTGAACTTGACAGTCCTACGTCTTTTATATAATTTTGGACTTGGAATGTACCTTTTGCTCTATGCCCTTCCACGGTCCGTTCTGACAGGGCCCGCATTGGCATCAGCAACTAGAGTGGACGCATCCGAAACGGCTGTATCTTCTGAGTCAGAGTCGGTGTCTGTGAGAGTGAAATAGCTGTTCGTATGATATGACTCGATATTGAGCCTAAATAGCTGGTTCTATACCGTCTTCGAATTAAACGTTGATGTCTTTTCCTTATCTGTCGGTGTTTATGTTGAGAACTAGCCTCGGAATTGTTTTGTTTGTCCGATTTGTTGTTAGAATTCATGTTTTGTTCCTACGAGTAAGCTGGTGAAGAAAATGTCCTTCACAGCATAGCCGGTTTTGCTCAGATAACGCACTACTACGACAAGCCATGTCATAGCACTTGAAGGAGCACGTAAGTGATTGATTTGACCCTCAGTCTTGCATTAGCTGGGCACGATTTACTATATGCTCACACCATTACTGGAATCAGGTTAACTACTCTTTAGCTTCAGACACTATTCCAGAGACTTGACAGCTTGGGTAGTCCTGCTGCAATCGCCCGTTGGAATCATCAGGTTGTAAGAATCTCCACCAAAGTAAGTACAATAGTTTAATGAGAGGAAGGTAATTACAATGTAACAAATTACTTTTGAACCGTTAGACGTAATAGGTTGAAACTGGGATCAGAGTTGAGTACGAATCCGCAAACAGTTAAGTCAAATTTTTGAAAAGCAGAATAAGAAAAAGTTTTGGAAATATTTTTTTTTTTTTTTGTATAAATACAATATGACGTCGATTCCAAAATGTATGGTTTCGTTATTTTTACTTTTTCGAGAAAAATAAGAAAAAAGAAAAACTAACAAAAATGTATACCCCAACAAAACTACAAAAAAGGGAACTTTACGAGTAGTTTGTTATTATAACGGTTTTTATTAAAGTTTGCGCAAATGACCGGGAAAGACTTGTGAAATTGGACATAACATCAACATTTTTTTGTCGAGTTTTCTTAAAATTGAAATATGAAGAATTTACAAACGAGTAGCACATACGATGGAGCAAGTACGTGTCATCCGGTCGTGCCCTTTATTTTGTCAATGACGATAGGCTTACTTCGCCCACTACACAGATTTTAGATTTCCAGTATCACATTGTTGACAGAAAGCGGAGTTCAAGTTCGTAGACGATGTAAATTTAATAAACTCAAATTAAAATTAATTAATAAAACCAGTTCAAAGTTTGAATCATCATTTAACTTTTATTTTGCTTCAAATCTGCAATATGTTGTTTTATCCTAAGCTGTTACATTGTGGCAACCTGAGTGCACACAACTTTAACTGCGCAATAGGACTATTAATTATGGCTGCAGTTAGATTAGTAGTAGTTCCTAATTTAAAAGTACCATTAGCTGACTGCAACAGTGTTAGAATAAGTACAAATAGCGCGAATAATAATTTTCTTAGTGACATTTTTATGGATACCGTAAAAGACTTGAGAACAATTGCGATAAGTTGGGAATACTGTTGATGGTTTCGCAAATTGTTGCGAATTTATAGAAGCATTTTTCAAGATCATCGGCAACTTGTTCAAACAAGAAAACAGCAAACAATGAAATAATGGAATTTAAATATTAGATAATTTTGCTAATGTATTTGCAAAAGTGTTTTTTTTTTTAGAATGCAACCTGTTCAAAATGGCGCATGTTAAAAATTTTGTTGGAATTAGGGGAGACTTACGGGCACACTATATTTTTTACGCGAACATATCGTACTTCACTACTGATCCATTTGTCTTCCACAAATCATCAAAAAGTTACAGGAATAATAGCATTTTTTTATTATTACCGATGATCTATAAAACTCATACTTCAACATTGCATTAAATAATTTGATGGAAAATAGTAAAAACGAACTTCTTGATCAATAAAACTGATTTGGATAAAAATCTGGATCCCTTATTGTTGATATATTGCATGTTAAAAGATGATCTATATGGATCATCGATGATAATAAAAAAGGCTAATATAGTCGGTGATGGGTGTTAGATTTGTGACTTTACTGCATCCCTACTAATCCGCCTGTGGGGTTTGAAGGTTTGACATCAGGAATTACCGGCAGACTTCCCGGTTTCGGATCACTTCGCCACTGAGGCCAATCAAATGCTGGTGTTTTTGTATTTGTATGATTCAATTGTTTTGTTTGGGTTCGAAGGATCTCTCCTTTGAACATGACAATACCAACTGAGCCGGTCGTGCTCTATCTTGCTTGTGATGGTTTCTTTTACATGAAGGCTTCCTCGAATCTTCGAACTTCTTATTCTATCAAGCTTTGTTACCCTGCTGTCATGCGAAGCATCTTCATCTCAGCTGCCGTTAATTTGACCTCATACTTTTTGTACATTGTCCAGCATTGTGAACCGTATGTGAACACCGGACGTACAACTGCGGTGTAGACCCTTCCTTTCAGCTTAGGGGGCATTTTTCGATCACAGAAGATTGCGGAGTTTCCCGCCACTTCATCTACCATACGCTTACGCGATGATTGATGTCATCATCACACGTTGCTTCGCTATCGATCATAGATCCCAGATATTTGAACTTTTTGTACTTGGGAAGCATTTTCCCATTCAAGTAAATGTCTGGAATAGACCGATGAGGGTCATAGAATGGGCAGCACAGATACTTTGTCTTTTTTGAACTAATGCGGTACCCACTTCCCTCCTAAACATTCACCCATACATCAAGTGTTCGTTGCAGGGACGTTTGATCTTCACTTATGATAGCTGCATCGTCAGCAAAGAATAACTGATGCACTTTGGGTCCGTCACTTTTCTTTCAAGCAGATAATCAAGAACTGCGATAAATAGCAAAGGACTGGGGACACTTCCCTGGTGTATACCGACTTTGATTGGAATCTTTTCGGTGACTCCTGTGGGACATCTTATCATGCACACTTCTAGAAGATACAACAAAAAATGTAAAATAAACGTGTATTTATTTATAATATGTAACAAATGAAAACTACTCGTTAGTGTAAACTAGTTGTAGTATAATGAAATGTTGTCAATTTTATAACACTTCAATAATAATAAAAAAAAAAAACCTTGAAAGCCAATGGAGGAACCGAAGCAGATGTCGCAAAAGCGAAGACTGCATTCGGAATGTTGTTCAAAATATGGAGAAGCAATGCCATCAGCTTAAACACCAAGCTAAGACTGTTCGCTCCAATATTGAGTCCGTGTTGTTATATGCTTGCATCATAAGCTGCAAACGTGTGTGAACTGGTGCCTACGAAACATTATAAGAATATTCTGGCCGAACCGTATCTCTAACGAACGGCTACATCAGAGAAGGGGTCAGGAACCAATAGGCACCACAATTTAAAAGTGTAAGTGGCAGTGGATCGGTCACGTCTTTCGAAAAGGTGACAGTTCCATAGCAAAGCATGCAATACAATAGAACTCTCTAACCCAAGTCGGCAGAATAGTAGATCGACCGAGATAAGTAAGTAAGTATTATTATTAATATTATGTTTAAGCTCAAGCGGGAAAACAAGGAACCTCTAAACATGTTTATGTTAACATTTAGTGCAGAAGAAGAGATAGAAAAGGTTTATCAAATCAAAAACATCCTGGGATGCAGAGTTGAAATTGAACCTCTTAAAAAATCAAAATTAGTACCCCAATGCAAGCAATGCCAGGCATATGGGCATACGCAAAAATATTGCAATAGACAGGCAAGATGTGTGAAATGCGCTGGAAAACACCACACAACAGAATGCACAAAGCCCCAAAATGTGCAGCCTAAGTGCGTGCACTGATTCTTGATAAAAAACAAGAATCACCAGATAATATTAAAGTAGATGTGGAACTATCAAAACTAGAGATTAAAAAACCCATTGCAAAAGAAAACACAAAACCGAACGCTAAAGAAACCAGCGCGGGTATAATGTCATATGCTCAAGTGGTTGCACATAAAAAACAGCATGCTATGCAGAAAAAGGACCAACCTGAGTGTAACCAACAAAAGACTCAACCAAGCAATGACATGAATCAAACACTACAACTGATCCTAACCAAACTTAATGCACTAGATATGCGACTTAAAAAGTTAGAAAATACCAAGGACAAAGTACCTAAGCATAATCATGGATCAAAATCTTAAAGTGATATGTTGGAATGCAAATGGTCTCCTGCAACATCAACAGGAATTGCAGGTGATTCTTGAAACAAATAACATAGACATTTGTCTTATCTCAGAAACCCATTTTACAAAACACACGCAAACAAAATTTAAAAACTACAAAATCTACCACACCGCTCACCCTGAAAACACAGCTAAGGGTGGAAGTGCAGTAATAGTAAAAAATAATATACAACAATATGAGGAATTGAAGTATATAACAGAGAAAATACAAGCTACAGCAGTGTGTATAAAAGCTAAGCATAAAAAAATTAATATCGATTCTATTTACTGTCCTCCAAAACATTCAATTAAAAAAGAAGAATATTCAGATTTTTTTGAAAAACTAGGAAACAGATACATAATAGGTGGAGATTTTAATGCCAAAAACCTTAACTGAGGATCCAGATTGACAACAACGAGAGGAAAAGAACTTTATGCTGCTATTCAAAAACATCAATGCGAAATTCTCTCGACAGGAAGGCCCACGTTCTGGCCTACAGACAAAAATAAGATACCAGATCTAATTGATTTTTTCATAATCAAAAATTTGTCAAGCAGTTATATACACATAGATGAGTTCGAGTATCTAAGCTCTGACCATTCACCTATAATTCTCCAAATGAGTGAACATATAATTAAAAATACAAATATTAAAACCTTAACAAATAACAGAACAGATTGGCAAGCCTTCAAGCTGAACTTAACAAGTAAAATAGATTTAATGATACACCTTATAACCAAAAATGATGTAGAAAAAGAACTGCATAAGTTGGTCAGCGATATTCAGCAATCGGCCTGGGAAAGCAACCCCGCCCTAAAGAGAAAGAACACAAAAAGAAACTACACGAAGGAAATAAAAGATTTAGTAGCAGATAAAAGACGAGCAAGAAGAACGTGGCAGAAAACAAGAGCTCCATAACATAAAGCCAAGCTAAACAACCTCTGTCAACAACTAAGAAGAGAAATTAAAAAATTTAAGGAAGATTCAATGAAAAGGTACCTCAGAGGGATAACAGCTGAATACGTAACTAATTACTCTCTATAGAAAGCAACAAAAGGATTAAAACAGCCTACTGTGCAAATACCTCCAATCAAAGCAACTGATGGAAACTGGGCAAGAAGCGATGAGGACAAAACCATTCTCTTCGCAGACTACCTAGAAAACATATTTAAACCACCAGTTGAAAATGGAAATATACAGCCTACGTTAATAGGTCCTTCAGAAGAAGAAAGCGAAGAAATTCTGCTCACAACTCCTAATGAAATTTACAACTTAATTAAGCATGAAATAAATGCAAAGAAAAGTCCTGGATATGACCTTATATCTGGTGTCGTACTAAAGAACTTACCAAGGAAGGCAATAATAAAAATAACAAATTTAATAAAAGCCACATTTAAGCTTAAATATGTGCCTAGTTTGTGGAAGGTTGCTGACGACCTAATGATTCCCAAACCTGGTAAACCGCCAAATGAAGTGTCATCTTACAGACCTATCTCGTTATTGCCAATGATATCAAAAGTGTTTGAGAAAGTACTCGCAAAGCGTTTAAATAAAATAATTGAAAGGAAAAAGCTGATTCCGAACCATCAATTTGGTTTTCGAAGGCAGCACTCTACGATACAACAGGTACACAGAATTACGAATAAAATCGAAGAAGCACTAGAAAAAAGGAAAGTTTGCTCGGCTGTATTCTTAGATGTGGCGCAGGCCTTTGATAAAGTATGGCACGAAGGACTTATCTATAAACTGAGATGTATGTTGCCAAATCAATATGCTTCTATTCTGAAATCGTATCTAGATGGAAGACATTTCAGAATAAAACAACAGAGTACTTATTCAAATCTAAGAGAAATAAAGGCAGGAGTACCGCAAGGTAGTGTACTGGGCCCAATATTATTACTTATTATATACTAGTGATATTCCTAAATTAGAAAACCACACTATGGCAACATTCGCAGATGATACTGCAATACTAGCAGTAGGAAGAACCAATGAAGAATCCACAGAAAAACTACAAATTGGCATAAACAAAACCTGTGAATGGACTAATAAGTGGAGAATCAAATTGAACGAGTCTAAGTCAGTCCATGTTGACTTTACTAATAAAAAAATTGAATATATACCAATTATTATAAACCAAAAAATAGTTCCATGCGCTAATACAGCGAAATATTTAGGTATGACTCTAGATGCAAAGTTGAGATGGAAAGAGCACGTAAAAAAGAAAAAAGAAGAGTTAGAAATCAAATATAGAAAACTGCACTGGCTGATAGGAAGAAACTCATCCGTATCAATTGGAAATAAAGTGCTTTTATATAATCAAATTCTGAAACCAACATGGACATATGGAATCCAACTATGGGGCTGTGCCAAAAAGACAAACATAGACAAAATACAACGTTTCCAAAATAAGGTGCTTAGAAATATAGTAAATGCACCTTGGTACATAAGAAATACTGACCTTCATCGAGACCTGAAGGTAGAAAGTGTATCTGCAGAAATTCTAAAACATGCAAAAAAACACAAAGAAAAGCTAGAAGAGCATATAAACATAGATGCAAGAAAACTAATGCATAATGAAAATCAATTACGAATGCTTAAAAGAACAAAACCTCTCGATTTAACTTAAAATAAGAAAAATAAAAATGTATATACTTGCTTATAAATACATACACACTCGAAATAAAGGGTCACCAGGGTGTGAAAATATTCATCTACGGCCCTCTCAATTTCTGCATTGGATTCGAAGGGCTTCCCAGAAACAAATTTCTTCAAGTCTGGGAACAGATGGAAGTCTGAGGGTGCCAAATCAGGTGAGTAGGGGCGATGGCCGAGCAAATCGTACCCCAAATCCCGCAGTTTCCCATCGCCAACGCACATTTGTGTACATTTGCATTTTCCTGGTGAAAGATGATTTCTTTCTTCTTCAAGCCAGGCCTCTTCTCTCTTTTTGGCATCCAGCTGACCTGTAATTGTTCTGCCTTTCTCAAGGTAATCAATTAACAGGATCCCTTTCGCATCCCAAAACACACTGGCCATGACCTTTCTGGCAGATGCGATCGACCTCGCTTTCTTTGGCGCTGAACCACCGGCTTCCGCCCACTGCTTCGACTGCTGTTTCGTTTCTGGTGTGTAGTGGTGGACCAATGTCCCATCCATGGTGACAAATCGCCGCACAAAATCGGTCCAAAGATTTCCGCGAAAATCGTTTGCACATTTGCTTTTGATCGACATTCAGCAAATGCTGCACTCATCTTGCGCAGAGCTTTCGCATTCCTAAGTTTTGTGCAAGATGTTTCGCATATATACACAGCCTCAGCTATCTCACTCACCTTCACTTGCCTTCACTCGTCCAACACGATATCATGCACTTTTTCGATGGTTTCGGGTGTGGTTACGGTTTTTGGCCGTCCTTCACGTGGGTCATCTTCGAGGGACATGCGACCACGTTTAAATTCAGCTGCCCACTTTTTAATGGTTGACATGGAAGGAGCAGAGTCCCCGTAAACTTTTGTCAACTTTGGATTGAATTTCCATCCAAAACGAAGAATTTTATCACCGCACGATATTCAAGTTTATCCATTTTAACGAAAAACACGCAAAACGTCTACTGCAAAAATTCGTGTAAAGAAACTACTTGAGAGAACAAATTGAAACTTGTCATACGAACTAATTTGAAGTGCACCCAGGCAGGAAACATAAATTTTTGCTGATTGGAACGCCATTTCTGCGTCAGACCGAGAACTTTTCACCTTGCCCTCGTATAAAGGGGGATTCAATTGGATAAAATTTAAATCTGAAATAAAAAACATTGGTGTTTGATAACCTGCAGATATTTTTATGTCAACATAATGTCGAGACATCGGCTTTAAATATGAAAAATTATATGGGCCAAATGGGCGCCAAGGCTGGACTTGAAGATTAAGTTCTCCATTACTTCTCGGCATAAATTCTGTGGTATTTTATAAATGACGCCTCGAATCTCGTCCTTTAACTCTCTAATCGTTTGAGGTCATTGGCATACACCATCTGCTTCATATAATTCCAAAGAGAAAAATCTAACAGCGTGATATCGCACCAATTTTGGTAGCCGAAACGAGAGATGGAGGGAAACTATGTTATGGCACACAACCGCATTGTTTCTCGCTCTGTATGGCAGGTGGGACCATCTCGTTGAAACCACATCTTCAAATATAATTGGTGCCAAAAATAAATTTTTAACATGTTTCGATAATATTCACCATTGACTGTTACAACTGAACCACGAGAATTTTCGAAGAAGTACGGCCAATACGCCGCCGATGAAAATTCGCACCAAACAATGACTTTTTGTGATTGTTCGTGAATCGTCCGTAGATTTTCGTGAACTTAAATACAACAATTTTGTTTGCTTACGTAGCCATTCAGTTGGAAGTGAGTCTTATAGCTGAAGATGATTTTGTTCGAAAAATCGCCATCAACTCGGTGGTTCTCGAATACCCAATCAATGAAGTCATGACGTTGTTCAGGGTTAGCTGGCTTCAGTTCTTGAGCCAATTTGATTTTATAAGCTCGCAGTTGCAAATCTTTTACTAAAATGCGCTGCGTGGAACTGTTTTAAAGATTGAATTGCTGGGAACAATTTCGAATGGATGAATTATCAAGAACACCGTCACTCACGAGGACCCATTCGTCCTTGCACGTCCAACATTGATCCAGTCCGATCAAATATTTCCATTAATTTATGAACTGCGGCACGAGTTGGATGGTTATGTACACCGACATTATTGCGCAATGCGCGAATAGTGTTGGTTATATTTTCCCCATTTCGGAGATGGGTTTTAACAATTAAGCCCAAGTTGTTATCATCGAACTGAAGACTAGTATTTATATTTATTGGAATAATTTTCAACAACATTCACTTATTTCAAAGGAGCAGATCAGAAATTCAATAAATTATAAACACTTTTTTGAAAGACTCCTAACAGTGAGATAAAAACTTACTTCCTAAAATTCTCCCCACATAAATTATCTGCGTTTCGATATGTGATACATTCGTGAGAATTTAGAATTTCAATGTTTTCCAAAACCTTGAAACAACCAAGCAACTGAAATCTAATTTTAGGCCAGGAGGATAATAGACAAATTAATAAATAAATATTAGACGCGAACGTTTGGTTTTATTCTTTGCAGAATTCTCTTTGTAGGCACTAGATAGTGAAATTTTTATTATCGGATATATAGATAATATTAATCTTCTTATTATCCTACCTAGGCTTTTAATTTTTGACCCTATGGTAGCGCTCAGAGTTAATTGTCAGTAGTTGAGAGCGAAGAAATAAAACGCTTACTTGGACTTCTTAAGGCAACGAAGAAAACGTATTTTATTGTGAAATTAAGCAAAACGTTAATTTTCAGATTAATATACACTGCAGGCCAAAAGTTTGAGGCCACCATCAGTGCTCGAAGGAAACACAAAATCTTACATCGAAGAAAACTCTTTAGTAGAATAATAATCATGTAAAATGAACAGGAAACATATATGAAACTAAAATAAGAAGAAAAATATTTTCATTTTGTTCTAAACTAAAGGAATTTAATAAAAAGAAGAAACAATGATTACTTAAACCGATTTTTCGTCGAAAAAGCCACCTTTACATTCGATTACTCTTTTACAATTCTTGACATTCTAGCTATCGGTTTTCGAATTATTGCCTGTAGTATATTGCTCCAGCAATCCAATAGTATATGCCACAGTGCAGATTCTGATGATGGGCATTGTTACCGGACCCTTCTATCCAGTTCCTCCCACAACAGCTTCTGCATCTTCCTTCTGCTTCAGGTAGTGTTGACAAAGTCTTGACGTGTGTTTAGGGTCATTGTCCTGTTCAAATACGAATCCTTCGCCAATTAATCTTAGTCCTGAGGTCACAGCGGTTTCTTCCAATATTGTTTTGTATGCCTGCTTATTCATTTTTCCAATCACTCGAGCCAGATCTCCCACTCTACTTAAAGAGAAACATCCCCAGACCACAACAGAACCGTATCTATGCTTGACGGTAGGAACCACACAGTCTGGTGGTATTTTTTGTTCTGCGCTGCGTCGAAAGAAAACTCTCAGTTTTGTGCCAAATACTTCGAACTTGGATTCATCGCTCCATAAAACTCTATTGAAATCTTCTTCTTTATGCTTTTTGGTCCATTCTAACCTTTTCTGCTTGTATTGCGGTCGCAGCAGGGGTTTTCCAACAGCAACTCGCGCAAATAGTCCAGCATGTCTTAATATTCGTTTGACCGTTATTATTTATTTTATTTATTTAGCGTATGGATACAAAAAAAGGAAATTACAAAACAGATATATAAACATTTTATAGATGCAGTGATTGTAGCCAGGATATAGCTTCTGATATATGCGTAGCCGGTTAAGGTTGCACCATGCTTTCCTCGGTAGTTCAAATTCAGGTTCTCTGTTTTCGTTACTGAATATTGGACTTTGTCTGCGGGAACTCGCCAACGACGATGGCCAGGATTCTTTGATCAAGGCCTGCTTTCTTCTTAGTCGTGTGGGGCTATTTTGCAGAGCATGGGCAACCATTCAACTGGGGTCGGTCTTAGGGTCCCAGATATTAATCTCATGATGGTGTTCAGTTAGGGGTCGATCTTGTTGGTGTGACAACTGTTAAGCCAAACAGGGGCTCCATATTCTGCAGTTGAATAAATCAGCGAGAGAGCAGAGGTGCGTAGGCAGTTTGCACAGGCACCCCAGGAGGTGCCTGCCAGTTTTTGGATCACGTTGTTTCTTGACTTTAATTTTTGCGAGGCTTTGGTTAGATGAGGCTTGTACGTCACAGTTCGGCCTAAGGTGATGCCGAGATATTTTGGGGTGAAGTAGTGCCTCAAGTATACACCATCAAACAACACCCGCAATTC
This sequence comes from Pocota personata, assembly GCA_963082735.1. NCBI lineage: Eukaryota > Metazoa > Arthropoda > Insecta > Diptera > Syrphidae > Pocota > Pocota personata. The sequence continues at coordinate 43,168,262 of OY720432.1, read as the reverse complement.
TCTTCGAGCATCTCTATGATTGAGGTGGAAACAGCAGATCTCAGTTTTGGTCGCACTTGGTTGTAGGCGCCAATGCTTGCAGTATGCTGACAGCTGGGTCAAGTCTGAAGTCGCTACCTGTTCCAGAGTTCCAAAGGAATTGTTCTGAAACGCAAGCGCCATGTCGTAGGCGTAGTTAAATTTCCGGGAGGACATGTCTGGAAGGTCGCAGGTTTATATGTTAAAAAGTGTTGGGGCGAGCATCGACCCTTGCGGAAGACCGTTGTTGAGCTTCCTGATGAATAACCTGTCGCTCAGCATCGTGCATACTAGGTTGCAGATTTTTATGCAAGGGATGATCTGGAGAAGCTTGTACAGGAGGCCCTTTTTCCACACGGTGTCGTAGGCTGCTTTTAGGTCCACGAAGCATACAATGGTTTTCATTTTTCGTTGGAAACCGTTTTTAATAAAGTTTGTTATGGCCAAGACTTGGTCGGTGCAGCTTCTAGATCCAGAAACCTGCCTGCTCGTCCGGGATAGCTTTAACAATAACAGTTCCTATTCGGTTCAGGATCATGCGTTCAAGGAGTTTTAGGTTTAGCGGTAGGAGCGCAATTGGGCGGTAGTTTTCTGGGGCATCTGCAGATATACTTGGCTTAAGGAGCGCGATGACCTTTGATTATTTGAAGGACGTAGGGATCTCTGCAGATGATAGTATTTTGGAATATGTTCGGGCGAGCCACCTTCTTACCTTTGGCCCGCTGTGTTTCAAAAATTCCAGATAAATTCCATCGCGCCGGCTGCGGTTCCAGATTTTATGGAAGAGAGGGCAATATCAACATCGGCTGTAGAGAATGGAGCAGATTAGGTGGCATGTGGAGCTGTGTTTCTTCGTAAATTTTTGTACTCTTTATTGATGTGCATTGTGAAAGATTCGTTGTCAAGGTTTATTCCGTGTTTCATTTATTTCGAATGCTGTTTTTCGTCTACTTCGTTTGCTTGTTTTGACTATTAGCCTATCCTCGTGTTTTATCCTCCAAACTTCCGGTTTGGGCGTGCGTTCAATGGTACGTTGAACGCAGCACCTTGATACCTTCAACTGTGAAGCAACTTCCCGCTGCGATTTGTTTTCTTTAAGAAGGGTAATGATTGCAGGTCTTCTCTCGATTGTGGTTTCCTCTACTTTTCCCATTTTTAACGAGTTGTTCACTCAAGACGTGAAGAATTTCAAACAAATTCCTATATTGTTCAAGTTTCCTGTGTATTGTTCAGGTAAAAAATTTAGGGAAGAAAACCCAATATAATAAAAATTAATCTCCATGCATGAATGAAGTCAGTTGTCTGGCCCTCAAACTTTTGGCCTGCAGTGTACATACATTAGAATATCTTCCCATAAGTTTATCCTACACTCGTACCAGCAAGGTGCGCGTGTGCGGTAAAAAACAATCAAAAATAATATGAACTCAAAACCATGTCCTTTACACATTAAAAAAAATGCATCCTTTTTGGGATCTTTCTTCTTTTTCTCTTTTTTAGAATAATTTTGTTTCAGCAGAGCGCACACAGACTCAAAATAAGAAAACTAGAAATATGATTGGGAAACAGTTATATCCAGAGTAGACTTTTGGCTTTTCTTTTGAAATATGCTAAGCCACATAGAACTGCACTTTTAAAAATTGTAGAAGTTAGTGCTCAAGTGAAAGTGAAACTGTAGTTTACAGGTTAGCCTAAACGTGAATGTTGAAAAATGCAATATTGCTTTTATTTAATATTTACATATATTTTCATTATTTCCATTTATTTTTTGGACATACGCTTTGAATTTCCTTCATGTCACGAAGTATGTATCTACCATTTTTTGTTAACCATTTGAGGAAGTTTAACACCTTCTTTATCAACATAAAAAACGGTTGGTTCCATTACGCTAGCAATAACATCTTCGTCCACATCTCGGACTGACACGGTAATGACTTTTCCACACTTATCAATTCCTTTAAAGCAAAGTATGAGAGGTACTAGCTGCCTGTCTGTCAATGTAATACTCGCCAGTTCTCTGTTGAGAATTTTAACACCGTCAACATGATGTTGCAAAATTAAGAACAAAGTCACAGATAAGAGAGTAAATGCTGGTGTCGGTATCATAGCTAAGCTACATTCAAAGTGCTACTGCCACTATTGATGAAATGGCAGCAAGCAGACAAGTATTTATAACTGGGAAATGCTTTGTTACTTTCGATAACGAAATTGAAAGGTGTAATGTGAGGTTTACGACATAATGTCAAAATTATTTTTTTTTTACCAACAATTGCATGGCGCACAGCTGTGCTAAGTAGGTATGTTTTATGTACTTACGAAATCAAATTCAAATGTCGGTAATAATCGAGTCCAAAGGTTAAAGTAAAGCCTTGAAATATTCTACTCCCAGTAGAGGGAATATGTATGTCGGTATCGAAATATATCCAATGCGTCAGGCCAGATACTTTTTCAACCCATAATTGATTGGAAAAATATGGGGCATGAAACGTACTGCGGCCAATGTTTTTTTCCTTCCTGGCCGAGGTTTTCCTCAGACTAAAGTATCTTCTACAGTTTAGGTTACTTTACCAACTTAAGTATCTCTAGTGCGTTTAGAGTGTAAGCCTCTCTCATCTTTGTGGTACACCCCTAGACAGTTCATCTACATAGCTGGTTTGTTTGATTAAACCAGTTCAGACCGTTAAGAAGCAGTGACTTGTAGTTTCTTAGAAGATGTTCCGAAACCTTATCTGCATCGTCACAGTATCTAACCTAATTTAGCAATAATTCGATATAATCTTAAATATGTACTACTGTGAGGTGTAGGTGTTCTAATATACAAAACAAGAAAACAACAAACAATTGAGTAGAAAGAAGAATACGGTGAAGTTGGTGTTCAGCGGTCGACTAAGGAACTTGATATCTGAGTGACTAAATGAATTTAAGAAAGGAAGTGAATTAGGGAGTAAAAATTGTTATATTTTTTTCGGGAAAATAGCCCCTTTATTTCATCCGAACCCACATACATACTCGTAGGCCAGTTAAATTTTTCATCATGCTTTTGCGTAAGGTGGTACAAAGATTTTGTGGTTGAACTTTCCGATGAATGTCCTATATTGCTTCATATTTGGGAGTATTTCACAGTGTGACTATGAAATTTATTCCTCTATTCGTAGTACTTTCCAGATTGTGTGTGGAGTAAACCCTTTTCTCAATTTGCGCGTTATAACTCTGCTTCGTGGTGAATTTTCTTAAAAACTATATTTTAGGGTCATCATGTAAAGGTATTAAGTGCGCAACTAAGTTCTATGTCAATAGATGGCTCCAGCAGTAAGTGCTGGTCGATTTAGACATATCCAAAACGTCATGAACCGAGCTTAGACATATGGTAAACAAACTGTTTTGATACATTAGTGATTTTGTTTTGGCGTCATATACTTTTGGTTGTGTGAAAATGTCTGATTTTGTGCCAAGTAATCGTCATTTGCGGAAAGTGTTGATTTTCTTCTTTCATTCGAAGAAAACGGCGGCTGAAGCGCATCGAGAGCTCCAAAAAGTTTACGGAGATTCTGCTCTAAGTGAAACAACGTGCCGTGATTGGTTCCGTCGCTTCAAGGACGGTGATTTCGATGTTGACGACCGTCCGCGTGAAGGAAGGCTAAAATCCTTCGAAGACGCTGAATTGGTGGCATTACTCGATGAGGTGCCAAACGCAAGAACAGCTGGCTTCAGCATTAGGAGTTACCCGTCAAGCCATTTCCAAGCGATTGCATGCGTTTGGAATGTTTCAAAAACAAGGGACTTGGGTTCTGTATGATTTGAAGCCAAGGGACGTTGAGCGTCGTTTTTTCGCCTGTGAACAACTGCTCCAGCGGCGAAAAAGGAAGGGTTGAAAAATGGATTCATTACAGCAACCCAAAGAAAAGAAAGTTATGGGGACTGCCCGGTCATGCTTCTACGTCGTCGGCTCGGCCGAATATTCACGCTGCGAAGATTATGCTGTGTATTTGGTGGGACCAGGTCGGTGTCATTTATTATGAACTGTTGAAACCCAACGAAACCATCACTGGGGAACGGTATCGACTTCAATTGATGCGATTGAGCCGAACACTGCGCGAAAAACGGCCACAGTACGAGCAGAGGCACGAAAAAGAGATTCTACAGCATGACAACGCTCAGTTTCACGTTGCCAAACCCGTTAAAACATACCTGGAAACTCTCACATGGGAAGTCCTACCCCACCCGCCATATTTCCCAGGTATTGCGCCATCCGATTATTACTTGTTCCGATCGATGGCACATGATCTGGCTGATCAGCAGTTCCGGTCATATGAAGACATCAAAAAATGGCTTGATTCGTGGACAGCCTCAAAAGATGAACACTTTTACCGTAACGGTATTCGAGCTCTGCCAGAAAGATGGGAAAAAGTTGTAGCTAGCGACGGGCAATTGAATGATTCATTTGTAACCATTTTTTCACAATAAAGCTACATTTTCATCAAAATAAAAACAGCGAGAACTTAGTTGCGCACCTAATAATAATTAACGAAATATCAACTGCGGTTATGTAACTAGCATATCTATAAAATTTGTGATATTATATCTCTTAAGAACAACCGAGGTACATATATTATGGCTGGTATCGCCATCCCAGAAAAACTGAAGAAGTTGTGCCGCGTAACGCTGGAATATCGATTTGAAATCCTTCTATAATATATAGATGAAAATAGTCTCTGTAACTACTAATAAGGGGGGTTTTTTTTTGGAGAGTAAAAACTTTAAATTGACATGAAACACACAAAAATCAATTAAATGGCCATGTTTTTTATTTTATTTGATTGAAGAATTATTGGCATTTAATGTTTGAATACAATTCCGGGCATATGACCACCTCGACTACGTTTAACAAATGTCATCCTGTCAGTGCAATTTTTAACCACTTTTTCGGGTAAATCAGCCTGGACATCGTGACTAGCAATCACAATATCGGCTTCCATGTGGTCTATAGTTTTTGGTTTATCCGCATAAACCAACGCCTTAAGGTGGCCTTAAAGAAAATAGTCTACAGGTGTTAAAGGCCAATTAACAGATCCATTTCGCGAAACCGGTGTGAACTACGGCCATATTTTCTTCGGTGCACACAGAAGTCGTACTGGATGGGTATTGTCCAGTAGTGTATAAGTGGATGTTAATTTATCGATGGTTCGACGAATAACTTGCTCTGATGAACGACCATGCACACCAATAAATGGACGAAGCATTCTATAAGTTTGGCGAACAGAACACGAATTTTGGAAATAAATTTCCACTACACGTAAGCATTGTTGAGGCGTGAGTCTTTCAATGATGATTACTCAAAGTATATTGAACAAAAATGTCATATACATTTGCCAAATTTGAGAGCTGAGCTAACAGTTGTCCCTACCGAAAGTTCTATCACTCCAAAAAAAAAACACCCTTTATAATCAGATGACTTCAACTTCATTGAAAGAACTCAGCATTTTATTAGTTGCACCTTCGTAAGTATTGAGAGACGAGCAGCGAAATAAATTTATCTGTGAAAAGAGATAAAAAGAAAACACGTATCAAGTCATCCCATAAATAATGCGGTTTTTCATGTGCCTTATATAAATAAAAAAAAAAACAGGTTCATTTTCCGCCGTCATATAATTTTCCATCACTTCTAATGATGGCATCCTAAACTTCTGGGTAATTGTTCTACGTCACATTTAAAAAATTCCTCTGAGAAACCAGTACACTTTCGATATTCCGATTGCTCATCGGATTGCACCAGTACACTTTCGATACAAACTCTTCAAGAAATGGTTATCTTTGAGGGCAATATCAGGAGTGTCGTGCCAATGGTATAGTGGGTAGAATATTTACTAGTAACCCGGATTGTGCAGATTCGCATCCGAGTAGGTAACAGCAACCAACAGTCACCAAAGTATACAAAAGAAACGAATACAATCTTTATCAGAAGAGTACAAATGTATACCTTTGTTATAGTTGGCAAGGAGGAAGCAGCTCAAAATGAACAATACGACGCATATCCCACCAAACGGAGAGTGAATCCTTTTCTGGGAGGAGGCCTCACTTAGGCACTCACTACAGATTATCTGCCTGGGATGGAATATAAAACACACTTTTTATCGCCAGTGACAACCCCTCAGAAAGCAACAAAGATAGGTACCCACATATTTCTAAGTATAGGATGACCAGATAAGAACGATAGGAAAAGAAATTTAAATAAAATAACAACGGTGTAAGATATCAAACTGATTCTAGGTTTATTTAAAAGCTACATCTATGCCATTATGTACGGAATAGCATATCATTTAAATGGCCGCCTCGGCTTCGCTGGCAGTGCTTCAAGCGGTCGGTCCAATTTTTGATGACTCGGTCCAATATATGCGGAGTTTTCCGGCAATAGCGTCTCAAATGTTGGACGAGCTAGTCCAAAGTGGTTGGCTTGTTAGCGTAGACGACTTGACCGACCCGGAATTACGATAATATTTTATAATAATTTGACGGCGTCAAGCGATGCATGATGAAATGGCAGACCTTATTGATTATTTTGAGAGCTGGATGACATTGGTAACTTTGACAGCTGCTGAAACATAAGTGCCTTTGCACTGTGAACGTGGAAGAATTCAGCTCAACGATAATTCGGATCAACTGGCCTTCATTTGCGCTCATTATCTTTGAGACCATAATTTCCTTCTCGGAATTTGTTAAACCATCTTTAGGCTTTGCTTTCACTTATGACATACACTTCTCAATACACAATATTCGGTTTATTCTGTTAAAATTCTAAACAACGTAGGAAAAGTTATAAAATAGATATTATCAAAAAAAAATAAATAAAAATTCGCTGACAACTTTGCTTAGTGAGAATATTCGATTGCATCGACAACCTGCATTATTTAGGGATGACCTGGTATATTCCGTCACGAAGAAAGGATTGACGTTGAGCAGAATGTTCAAACAACAACAGAGATAAAGTGAAGGATCGTTTTCTTTTCTCAGACTTTTGTATATTTAAGACCATCATCACCCAAGTCCTGCTTTATGTGTAAAAGCATGTTAGCTATGAACTTCATCAAAGATGGATTGAAATACCTTTTGTTATTTGGAATGTCAGATTAGTTCCCTTAATTTTTTGTCGTGTTTGGATGAAAAGGATATGAAGGAGAGGATACAATGACGAATAGAAGAGGCTAAAGAGAGTGGACATCAACCTCAATCAAATCTTCAAACACGCACCGGCTGGTCATCTAAAGGTAGATAAAGAATACCTCTCTTTGATGATGCACATAAGTGAAAAGGATTTCAACTAAGTAAATAGCCTTATATTTATATTTTTTATTTCACAAGTACTCATTCACATCGTTCATTTCTTACATTAACGCAGTGTTTTGTTTTCCATTGCCAAAAGAGTAACATAGAAAAAATCCAAGTTCCTTTTGAGCAGTAACCGCTTAATATGTGTATGTTAACATGTATACTATTTATGTAGGTACAATAGAAGTGTTCTTCATAAATCTTATAATTTTACTACTTCACCTGCAAATATTTGTCCACCACCCATTCCTGCCACGTTGGTACATTTTCTTCATATACTGGCGGTGTTGCCACTCATTCCGTCATCCAAATCAATTTCGATTCAAAGATTCCCAAGAGTCCTCCATAGTCCTTCTCCATTTCTGCTATAGTCCTGTGAATAGCAACTTCAAACTCCATTATTACTCTTGACAAACAAAATAAAGAAAATCGAACAAAAGGAAATGAAGAAAAAAAAAAGAAAGAGAAATGTTGGAAGAAAAAATAAATACCCAAGTGCATTTTGAGTTTTTCCCACCTGCCTCCTAAAACCTTGCTGAAGAGGATCTTCAGGGATCTCGGCAAAAGCTATTGTAGGAGCATTCATAAATCACTGCCGAAAGAATAATGAGTAAGTCGGAACAGAAAAAAAAATAGCTCTTTAAAATGTAAAGGGATTGTTGGAATAAGGACCCATGGCACTGCAGACCGTTATGATATGTTGAAAAGTTTTCTTACTTCACACTGTATAATGTGTACATATTTTGTTTTCCTTTTTTTTGTAATTAATTGTCAATGAGAGGGGGGATCGCTGTAAAGAATTCGTTCATAAGCACGTCCTTAATTGGTATGAACCATCTCTGCCGGCGCCAGCTTCCAATGATTTATCTATAAGATCGTAAATAAATTTATTTTTGCGTCGATTTATTGCGACATAACACTCAAATTTGCTTTTTATTGTTCCTGGAAATTGGGATATTGAAGGAGGACCAGAAGATGTTTGTGTGAGAGTATCCTGTTTATCTCTATGGATATGCAAATTCCGTTGTTGAAGTCGAACGATTTACGATGTTAGTATCCATATTTAGTATTTGGGTGAATCAGGGGGCGTCTGATTGATGTGTTTGCACACTTAGACGTTTAATTGTTTTACTTTGTCGAAAAGTCAACAAGGTAGGATGTTTGCGCAGAGTTCGGTTGGGTGGAAGGATTGTGGCTGTTGATTGTATAGAATTGGTAATGAAAAAAAATTTAAGATGTTCATTGTGTTTCACGAGACAGGAATTCAGGAAACCCTTGAAGTAATTTACAAATTTATGGTAATGTGAAGTTGCTACTTACTTAATTTTTTCGAAAATATACCAAGCCTTTTTGCATTGAGAGAAATTAAATTCTTAGAGCGTATCAGATCCAGATAAAATCAAATCTATTTTGTCACTAGACGCGTTGTTCCACTGTCCACCTAGAATTTGTCTTCTCAATAGCATCCAGCTTTAATTTGAGTTTGCATGTGAACTTTTGTCTGATAGAATGGTATTGTTGTTCCGTATCTGCCAACTTCGTCGGCGTTACATGTCCCTAAAATGACCAAGTGCCCCGGTGGATGTTGAACTGTGCCGCTATCTATAAGAAACGATCGGCAATCTAGAGTTGTTTTCGAATTTACAGGGGATATTACGGTTGATATCACGTTTTTCTTTAGCCAAGATAAGACTTATTTTACGAGTATTACCATTATTTCCACCTGGCTATGGTGCATAAAAATAAATTTGTTGTAACAGATAATAAATACACGACGACTAAAGTTTTTAATGTCATCAATGGTCTGCCACAGGGCACAGTTACAGCACCGCTCCTCGTCAACATCTACATTTCGGAAATGCTGAGGGACATGGATAATTCGATAGCGTTCGCTGTCGATGATATTGTATGCAAGCGGCTCGAAAATCCAAGACATACAGACAGAGCTTCAGAGCAATTTTGATAAACTTCAAACTTTCTGCTGAGAATGGAAGCTCCGCCCCCCAGTAAGACGCGGAAATTCAGATTTGAGGCGAAACTGAAAAAACCTACAAATTACGAATACTAATCGAGTCAAAGACTGTTGTGAAGTATTTAGGTGTTCATCTGGACAAGTTTTTGAACTACTCGTACAATAAGCACTTAAATATACAGTTGCAAAAGGCCACAGCGGCATTTATGTCTCTCAAACGCCTTTACTACTCCAACTATCTTGGATCTGATGTGTAGGTCATGTGCTACTAAGCTTTCGTTCGTTCAATTCTGACTTATGCGAGTCCAGTATGGTGGAACTCAAGCTCGTCTTATATGGAAAAACTTAAACTATTTGAAAGAAAATGTCTTCGAGCCTAAATGCATACTCGTATGTATAGAAGCGCACATTTCGATTTTCGTTATTACGTTTCTAATAAGAGAATATTGGATGCTTTCGGCGTATCCAGAATTAACAATGTCATTCCAGATCTTGTGAGAAAACATTTTGCGCTGTCAGCGAGCGTTACGGAAAACGAACTTGTGTCAGGCTTATTTTATCCTAACCCTGGGTATTTTCAAAGTATGTACTATGGTGAGTAGTGGGATGTCACTGAAGCATTCTTATATCTGGATGCACATAGTTATATGTCAGATTCACTGAATGTTCCTATTATTTACCATTTTCCTAGAAGGACTACACATAAACGTATCCTCTACGAGCCGATGGACTCAGGAGAAGTAAATGCTGACTTGAGATACTGCGTAAGCATACCTGAGCGGGATTCAGTAAACAACGACAGGTTGAATAGGGAGAGATATTGGTGGCTCGACTAGGTTGAGGCTAACACTTAGGTTAAGCAGGGCCGGACCCTGATATGTGATCTTTAGCATACCGCTGAATGGCTGATTAAATTGTCTAACTCTCATTTGATTGGTCTTTTCAGTGGCAGGTCAGAAATCACATATCAGGGTCCGATCCGAGAATTACGAGTAGGTTAAGGTAGTTTTAGTTTTTATCACAAAAATTATGTATTCTAAAAAGTTCCTCACGTTTTTCCTTAAAATGAAATAATACAAAAAAAAATTATTAAATTTGCAATTAACAAAAAAAACTTCGACTAAAATGAAAACACTAGAATATTATAAGTATTGTGCACCCCTTAGGTCAGTTACTTTAAGGTATAATAATAGTGTAGTCTTAAGTTTATTAGAACTATAAATTATGTTAGTTATGAGTGGAATGAAATAAACAATTAAAAAAAAAAATCCAGCTGGAACACGCTACAATATTTGGGAGACGGGAAGAGAGGTTTAGATTAAGCCTATCAGAGAAGACACCGCCACCCACCATTCATCATTACATCATTAGTTTTTGAATCGTCGGTATAGAAATGTATTCACTTCTCTTCTGTAAATCGATCTTCCTCCCAGAATACTCCGCTAATGCACAGATAAGCTGAACGTTGGACTTTGCTTGAATGTGTATGGTTTATGGCCTTATCCAAGGCAATCCAATAGACCAGTACATGAGGATCGGTTTGATGACCGACTCCAGTGAGTTATTTTGGGTTGTAAACCCCATTTGTTCCCAAAGGACTTTTTACAAGAGAAAAGTACGACAGTGGCTTTATTTACTCTTTATTGTATGTTGGGCCTCCAGCTTAGTTTATTAAATATTTTGCTTCATTGGAGAAGGTTAAGTTTATTCTATTAAGGGATGGGGTTTCGATGGCTGAAAATTTATATTTCCTTGAGAAAAGGACTAATTCAGGGGATTCACCCGTAGACCAAACCGAGCTGCCCAACTAGATAGCTTATTTAAAGGGTGTATAAGGCAATGAGGTGTTTACCAGAGACTGCTATAGCAACGTCATCCGAATAGGCGATAACCTCACACCCCATAGCTATAAGTAACAGACGTTATTTCAGCAATCACCATATTCTGACATGGCACGTAAGGTACTTACGATACATAGGATTTTAAGTAGGATACGACTATAAAACACTTTTCTGTATCATCTGTCTGGTGTCCCTTTTTAGGTTCCTATGGCATTTCAAAAATGTTTGCTTCAATTCCTGTCGGAAAATTCCATCTCAAATTTTTGATACCAAGTAGCTAGCAGATCTCTTGGAACATCCTTGACTATAAGGTGCAATAAGCTTTGGTCTAGATCAGAATAAGTTTTTGGTGCATTCGAAACCTGCATTTGTAAATGTTCTGTTGCATCACAATTCTGGCTTCCAAGCACGCTCTTACTTGAGTTACATATGACAAAAAGAAAGCAACGTGTTCCACTAGTAGATGGGCCTAGTGATGCAAATCAATTTGTTGACGTCAGAGCTAGATTTTTTTATTCAATAATTTGCATTCAAATCTCAAATTGCATGCATACATAACATCGGAATTCTTCTCAAATTATTTTCTTAGTTTGGTCTAGTATACCTACATGTACGAGTATGTACATACATATGTATCTACATGGTCCCATCCAAAATCCATCATAATCGATATACGGAAAGGTGCTCTTTCACCCGGCTAACTCAACAACCTCTGAAAGAAAACCTAGATCCAGAAAGTACCCAAAGGTTTTTTCACATTCCCATATCTCAGAAACCCAGAACTAAGGTTTTCTTAGTCGAAAAAATTGGCCTTCGGAAACGGGATAAAATTGTATGTCCCTACCATTCTTGTATCGCACAGCATGAATAGCTGCGAGTAGTTAGGCTTTTTAAATCTTAGCGGGATATAGCTATGCTTTGTATTTTGGGCCGTTTTTTATAACGCTATAACAAAATGTCTTAAATTTATTTTTGAAAATTAAAATGTTGATATTAAAAAGCATCAAGAACTTAATAGTAATAGAAGTAAAGATGCTCTACATATTCTGCAATGCCGATACTTTTGTTATGCCTTACGTAACTCAATGCAAGTGTAAATCGTTGCTAACACGTAAATGGTTGCTACTACGACGTCTCAAAATTTTCATTGAGAAATACAAATTAAGTTAGAAAACGCGTGATGTGTCCGAGTATGAGTTTTTTTTGTAGAAACTTCTCTCAGGAAAGGAGAGCCTATAATCATAATTTAGTTGATTCTAAAACTTTGAGTGATATAAAAGATTTTCGACATCAGACCCTCCTGGTACTTTTGAATTTCGAACTGGATTGGAGGAGTATTGTACAATACTAGCCATAGATTACCATATTGTACAAATGCTCAATTTACATTAGAAATGCTCAATAATATTGTACATTTTCAAATATTGATCGTAAGGATATTGAGGACCGAGAATACCAAAAATAGCTAAATTACCCTTGCACCAAATTCCAGATTTACTGAAATAGGGCTAATTTTAGCACCAAATGGTCTAAGTTTTCATCCCTGGTTGGGCCTGCAACGTCACCTGCAACTGGTACAAAAGGTGCTCCAGCATTGAATAAGACCATTTTGCCTTTGGTTCTTTTATTGGCCTCCGGAACAGATCATACCTTCGGTAAGAGGGTGCTTCCATTATTACATTCTTTACTTTAAACTGTGGAATAACCAGCTGCATAACGAAAGACTTTAAGCCCTCAAAAATACACATCCACATTAGCGTGAAGTATGCACCCAAAAAGTATGACTCCTCTCGCAATTTACTCTCACTATTCTTGATGAATCTATAGCTACCATCCATAGGCTCTTCTCAGTCAAGGGCAGTAAACAATTGGGCTCCCGATAATACGAGAGTGGGTCAATAAGTCCCTGAAAATTAACACAAATTGCTTCGACACCTTAATTTTAATTTTTTTTTTTTTGTCAAGAATCATCTTTCAAAAGAACGCACCCAAATTTTCAGACAGATCTGTCAAATAGTTTTGTTGTGGCAGCCATTTTATATAGACGCCTACTAGCATTTTCGTTAAAATGGGAAAAAGTGAATTTCGACTGCTCAATAAACACTATTTTTGCGAGAAAAACTACCACGCAAACCAAACAAAAGCTTGACAAATATTATGGGGACTCTTCACCATCGATTGGAACCATCCACCACTGGTTTACTCAATTTCGGTGCGGTCGTTCAAGCACAAGTGACGCCGAACGTTCTGGTCGCCCAATTGAGGTCACCACACCAAAAATGGTCGACAAAATCTATGGTTTGATATTGGACGATCGACGAGTGAAATTGCGCGAGCTTGAAGAGGCCACAGGCTTATCACATGGCTCAGTGATTTCGATTTTATATAAATATTTGGACATGAAAAAGCTTTCCGCAAGATGAGTGCCGCGTTTGCTCACAATCGACAACAAACGCATTCGTTTGACAACTTCAAATGTGTATTTGGCGATGTTCCAGAAAAATTCGGCTGAGTTTTTGCGCCGTTTCGTAACCGTGGATGAAACCTGGATTCACCACAACACACCAGAAACCAAGGAACATTCAAAACAATGGACTTCTCCTGGTGAATCGAAGCCGAAGAAAGCCAAGGCGGGTTTGTCAGCAAACAAGGTCATGGCGACAGTTTTTTGGGATGCGCGCGGTGTTACTCGTATTCACATCGATTTCCTTGAAAAGGGTAAAACGATCACCGGTGCATATTACGCAGAGATGCTGGATCGATTCCAAGCCGATTTGAAGCAAAAACGGCCGCATTTGTCGAAAAAAGTTCTTTTTCACCAGGATAACGCACCGGCGCACAAGTCCGCAGCCGCAATGCAAAATTGCATGAGTTAGACTACGAACTCCTCCCTCATCCAGCATACGAGTGTTCCCCAGATTTAGCCCTCTGCGACTATTTCTTGTATCGAAACATGAAGAAATGGCTCGGAGGTAAAAGATTTGGGTCAGATGAAAAGGTCATCGCTGAAACAAACGCTTATTTTGAGGGGCTCGAGAAATCGTATTATTTGGAGGGCATCAAAAAATTGGAGAAACGTTGGATGAAGTGTATAGAGGTAAAAGTTGAAATGTTGAAAAATAAAATTATTTCATTTTTCAGTGACTTATTGACCCACCCTCGAATATATCGTCGTCGCGTGGCTGAGGGTAACTACACAGTAGTGTCTGGACTCTGCTATTTCCTCAGCCGTCAAAGTGACAGCCACTGGTATCATTGTGTAGATGTGACAGCTTGGGTTTCGCGCCTTTTTATGTGACTTGCCGATAGGAGTTCCCGCCAGTAGTTCTCTTTTCTTTTCTTTTACTTAGTTTAATAGTTAGTATCTTTCTGTAATTATTCTTAATTTAAACTGAATTAATAAAGTTAATAGAATAAAAATATTGAACTTATCATACACTTTTTAGAATTTCAACCAGACAATTTTCTTCGTTGTCGAAGAAACCTCCATCTTTTATGCCAATGGTAGAAGTTCAGAAGACTGGCAAATTGATTTAGTCGGTCGTTTTGATGTTCTGCTATGTATTTTTGAGTTTATAAATTCAGTTTATAAACAAATCATGAGAGTTGTGTTTCCCAAATTTATCACCAAAATTGATAAAATCTCCTCAGTAGTTGCTGAAATCGTCGCACGGTTTCGAATCATCTTCCTTGCCTATTCTGTAAGTTGTTTAAATAGTACAAAACTTAAGCTGTATTCTACTTATCAAATTCAGATATTCCCTGGAACATCCCTTTGAAATGGAACGTAGCATAGAAACCCGTCAGGCCAGTCTACAAAATATGAAAAAAAAAAAAATATGTTACATTTCTTTTATATTGATATTTACCAGCAGACCATTATTCCATATATCAGGATGGGTCTCATACAAGATAGATGCAACTTTAATACCAAGTACTCGTACCTTCCGTTCATTGTTACAAACTTCACGACACCTTAGGCTTTTACAGTTTTTTCGCCAATCCCTGAGGCCTTTTGAAATTCAGAATCCGCCAGTTAAAGCAAGATGAGGTTGAGTAGCTAGCCAACAGGTTTAAAACTACTGAGCAGACGTTTAATAACCACGGAACTAAATTAATGACTCTGAAACCCAATGTAAGGCTTTGCATTTATATCATGGTAATTATTCTGGAAATTGCAGGAAACTCGTTGCTATACACTAATGCATATCAGTATTTTAAAACTGAATTCAACTTTATACCGCGAAAAGCCCTGTTTTATAAACTGTCGTGCATGGGAATATCTTCAAAGTTTTTAAAGTTGCTGAAAGAATTATACACAAATACTAAAGCAGCAGCCTGGGATGGAGTAGAACTGTCTGATTATTTTGAAACTAATATGCGAGTTAAACAGGGATACATTCTTAGTTCACTACTATTTGCGTTATTCTTAAACGACTTACATGATTTCATTGGAGGAGGTCTAGATCTTAGTAATATCTTCAATCATCATCAATCAATTCCGAAAGCTTATGTCAACTCTACTGCGAAGACATAACATTTTTTTTCATTTTTAACGCATTTTTTATTAATTAATTCATTATAACTTACATGCTAGACAAAAAACGCTTAAAACTAGCTTAACTAACTTAACTATTCTTATTCCAACTTACTGGCCCTATGCGGGCGCTCTAAGTTAAACCTAATACTTAAAACTATGTCTTTCGACGTAACGAACTTCAAAATTGTTTATTTATTTATTTTTTTTTTTTTTTTTTTTAATTTTAATTGTTACTAAGAAAATTAGTCAAAAAACTTAGTACATGAACTTATTTTTTTTTTAATTGATCTCATATATATAACTTACAAATCTACCTTAAAATAAATCTTAAAATATCTTATTCTACCTTAATCTATCTTACTCTACCTTACGTAATTATATACGTACTTTTTTTGTTTTTTTTTTTTTTCTATCCAAGTGCTGTGATATGAATTTTTTTTTTTACTATTTTTAACCAACACATGCTCAAGAACAGCCAACTTTAAACATCCAACAGACTACCCTGGATTAGGAGGAAACGACGAAGGAGTTTCCTCTCTTTCGGCTGGCCACCAGAAATGACCGTACTGACGTTGTACGTCATAAATATCGCGACCCGATACCGCCCTACTAAACCGGAGACGCTCCACACTGCCGTGTGCAACGTCTCTGTCGTAGTTGAGTCGCCTATCCACAGCTGTCCGAGCAACGTGGAAGATTAGCGGCACCGCCAATCTGTCCTGGATCAGACCTTTCTTATCAAAATAGAGGAACGCCTCTGGGGGAACAAAGCCGTTATGGCGCACTCTCTCGTGATACTCGTAATTGGGGTAATAAGCCCCGGAGATCAGGTTGTTCGTCGAGCTCATTGCTCCTGCAATATGCCTTCGAATCAGCTTGATAACGAAATTATCAACTCTTATTAGGTTAGCCCTGTTGTATAGGACCTTATTGGGATAGAATTTTATGTACAGGGACTCTGGTGTTCTGTACAAGTGAAGGCAAGCCCTCTCAAACACCCGAATCTTTTCCAACAAGCTTGCTCCCACGTTGAACCACACGGGACATCCATATACGAGCATGGGCCGGATAAGGGCCATGTAGCAGATTACCTTTACCCTTGCATCGAGTTGTTTGCTATAAAAAAGTCTCTTTGTAAGGGCAAAAGCACCTTGGGCTCTGGCCAGAGCAGCATCTATATGTTTGTTAAAATATAGATATTGGTCTAACCAAAGCCCCAAGTGTCTCCCTACACTTCGACACGCAAGTGGCTGTCCGTGTTGTCCCACGATTGAGAACTTTCGCCAATTCTTTCTGGTATCCCTAGAGGCACCAGACAACGGCGTCCTAAAAAGAATGGTTTCCGATTTCTGGAAGTTGATCTTCAACTTCCAGTCATCGCAATATCGCTGAATCTTATCGAAGTCACGTTTCAAGAGAATTGCAATGACCTCGATTTTTGGTCCTGATCTGTACGCGATCAAGTCATCTGCGTACGCTATGGCATGGTGAAGTGATCTATCAGATCGCTCGTGTAAATGTTGAAAAGAATCGGTGAATTAACCGCACCTTGTTGCAGACCGTTTTTAATTTGAAATGTTCCAGCAGAAGTCACATTGCCATTTTTGACAATGAACTGTCTACTGGTGAGCATGTTATGAAGTATGTACAGCAGTGGTTTGCTTATGCCCAGCCTGCTTAGCTTGTAGAAGAGTCCCTCTAACCATACGGTGTCGAAGGCCTTCTCCAAGTCAATCAGGCAGGCACCCGTGCACTGTTTCTTGCTTTTGTTCCATTGGATATCCGATACCAGTTTAGACGGGGCATGTATTGTATCATGCCCCGCCTTAAAACCGAATTGGTTATCCGGAATTATATTACTGTTCTTAAGCAGGGCTCTATTGATCACTTTCTCGAATACCTTGCTGATGTTCGGAAGGAGACTTATCGACCGGAGATTTGCCGGATTGGAAGTATCCTTACCCCTTTTGGGGATAGGTTGTATCACTGCTGTTTTCCAATGCGCTGGATAATGTGCATTATTCAGTGCATTGTTAAACAGAGTGGTGTAAATGTCCACCGCTTCTAGAGGGAGATGTCGAAGCACAATGTTCGACACTCCGTCGATTCCTACAGACTTTTTCCTCCTCAATGAGTCGAAGATCGCTTGGAGCTTCACCTTCGATATGTACGGGGGATGTACCCTTTCATCGGCGATGACATTATTTGCCATGTTATCGTCATTGAACTCGGTAAAACCTATGTTCTCGGATCGCCAGTGCTCTATATCATTTCGAAGGTAGAAGTTGTGCACAAGGACGCGATTTTCCAGTTCGTGGTTCGGGCAAATAGTATCATTAACCTTGTACACTTCCTGGAAAGTCGCTCCTATAGCCCCTACCTTCTCCTGCGGATCTTCGATCACAATGAAGTTGTCATCCTCTACTGCGTTATCTGGATCTATACCTGCTGTTATAAGTATTCGTCCATTGTTCGTCGTTCGGGGGATCTTAAGACACGGAAGGTCGTTTTGATTATTCCTCCGAAATATTTTATTTATTTGCGGGAACATACTTGGGTTGTTGGATTTTACAGCCCGAATTTTGTTGTTCCAATGCAGATTTACAGAAAGTCTGTAGTTTTCTCTGATTAATTTCTGGAGGTTTTTAATCAACGACTTCAGCGTCCTAACCTCCGAGTTTTGTCTGTCAGTAAACTGTCTGTACAAGGTTTTAAGTCTCGACAGCAGTCTACTTTTGGGTTGGTGTAGTGCGTCAATTGTTGCATTGCGGAATATGTCTGCGTTGTCAGTATGTTGATACCGAGGTATCGTATTACCCATAGTTCGTTTTATTGTCTCGTCCATTTGTTTTAGGTACCAGTCAATCTCCTCGTTTGACAGATTCCTATTGGACGGTGGGTAGAGCTATTTCGAGGAGAGTGCTCTTGTCAAAACTCTAGAGAAGCGAGGCCAACGTGTCCTACTATAATTGTAGGAGTACGTTTGGACAAACTCCTCCAACTCCGCAATTTCGTTGGGAAACGTTATTACGGCACTCAGTCCGCAATGGTCACTGTCATACACAAATGTGTGCAGGCAGTTTATAGTTTGTCGGTCCATGTCGGTCAGTTGTAACCGTATGTCGAACAGCATAAGATCCAGATAGGAGCCGCTTCTAGGAAAGGATTTACTATCTGTAGCTTTCAAATCAAGTTTATACTCGACACTGTGCCGACCCCACCAATTGAATAGTAGGTTCCCTCTATGATTAGGTGTGTTATTTCCCCAATCTCTATGTTTGGCGTTAAGATCTCCGGCCATGATGAAATAATTCTCCTCCGACTCCAGCCTTAGGCATCGAAAAAGTGTCTCGAGCTCTGAAATAAATAAAGTAGATTGAGTAGCTTCAGGTGCATAGAGTGCGACTAAGTACATCCTCTTTCCAATACGGAGAGGGATGCACACGATACACGCTTCCAGCTCCTGGAACCTTCGCACTTCACCGCTGTACATAACTTTAAATTACAGTTGTTTGCGTATGAAGATCGCAACACCTCCTCCTCGTGTGGAGTTGGGTCGGTCTCTGCTGACAATATTGTATTTATTGTGCCCCAATTTGTGCTTCTGGGATAGCTTTGTTTCGCTAACCATAAGCACATCAGGGGTTTGGTCTTCTAGCAACTTAAACAATACGGCTCTTCGCTCGATCCTAATCAGTGAATTCACATTCACCGCAAGGATCTTCAAGGGTTGCTCCTCCATGTTCGTACCCATCACGACTGGAGGAGCTTTAGGCCCGGCAGAAGTGCGTAGATATGGTCCACCCGCTTCGCCTGCTCCTGTACCTGACGCTGAAGCTGCTCCATCTGCCCTTGGATAGAGAGCAAGATGGCCAACAAGTCAGTTTGAGCCTCCGGTGCTCTAGGCGCTGGGGCCTGAGAAGCAACCTTCGGTCTTTTCTGTTCCGCGTTTGCCCGACCTGCCGCCATTTGGGCGTAGGTCACTTGGGGAGTCACGGATTGTGTTTGAATTGGAGCAGGTGGACGTTTCACTACAACCTTCTGCTGACGAACCAGATTTACTTTCTTAATATACTGGAACTTAGGACAACCCCGATAGTTTGCGGTGTGTCCCGAGTTCCTTCATAAAGCACACGAGAGCTGGCTCTTATCTGCCACTCCATCCTTACCCAGAGTGCATTCCTCTGCTTTGTGTTTCTTTCCACACTTGACACATCGAGGCTGCATTTCGCAGTTCGACGCGGCGTGACCGAACCTTTGGCAGCGAACACATTGTAAAATGTTTTTGCTCCTTCTTAATTTTTCCCAGGCGACAACCTGGTAGTCTAGGACTTTAATACTCCTTAGACCATCCAGCTTGCTATTGGGTGAAAGCTGAACTAGGAAGAACGGCAGCTTCCGCTTCTCCCTTTTTGCCTTTGATGTGGTGAATGGCTTGACCCCTACGAATTCGAGCTCGTTGCACTCTTTCTCTTTAAGCAGCGCAATTTATTATCCCCAGCAGCATTGTTTGCCGCTTTTCCCCCTTCGGGGTGAAGGAGAAGAACTCCGTCGTCGTGTCCTTTAACAAATCTTTAATTTTTTTATACTGTTCCACTGTATTGCAGTGGATAGAATGCCTGTCTACATTTAAACGTTTAATTGAAAAATTATTGCCAATGGCCGACTTACATAGTTCAATTGTGTCCTTCAACTCTACCTTGTACGTGTTAATTGGCGGCACCCTGGTCTTCGTACTCGTCTTCTGTTACTGAAGTTGCTGTTGCTGTTGTTTCTGCTACTGCTGCTGCTGCTGTTGTTGCTGCTTTTTCTGCTGCTGCTGTGGTTGTTGCAGCGTTTTCTGCTGCTGTTGTTGTTGCTGCTTATTCTGCTGCTGTTGTTGTTGCTGCTTATTCGGCTGCTGTTGTTCTTGCTGCTGCTTCTGCAGCTGTATTTGCTGCTGCATTTGCGGCTGCATTTGTTGTTGTTTTGCAGCTGGCCTTCTGGCTGCTTCCGTTGTTGTTCCGAAGGGCGCTGGAGCTCTAGCTGCTGCTCCCTTTCTCTTCTTGCCATTTGTTTGGCCTTAATGGCAAGCACCCTCTGCTCTAGCTGTCTGATGCTGCTAGTCAGACTTTGGACTTCCTCCTCTTCTTCATCCGATTCGGAGAAAGCCAGAACTGCTAAGCAGTTGTTTTCGTCCGACTTAGCGCCCTTCCCCTCCGTCGGAGATGTACGGGAAGTCGACAGAGTCATCCGACCTTTGTCGCTTCTTTTCTGCTGCTGCTGCTGTTATTGCGCTCGGCGCCCCTTCCCTCACTCCACCTGGCAGCTGTACAGCTGAAGCTGATGTGGAGGGACGCTTAACCAAATTGGGAGACGGTTTTAACTTCCTTCTCCTCTTTGACGTACCATCTGCAGCCACTGTTGCTTGGTGGCCTGATTTCACTGCCTCTTCGGCTGATACTTCCTTATCAGCTGGTCCCGCTAATGGGAGCGCGGACCGCTCACTTTCCATCGCCTTTTTTATTTATTATCTTCACTATTTTTGCGTAAATAATAAAAAAAACTCTAAATCGAAATTTTCCCTGGTCGGTAATTGAACCCAAGTCTCTGGGTTGACGGCTCACCACCACTCCTACTAGGCTAACTCGCCACTTGAAATCTCACTGTCTATTTTTTTATTTTAAAAATACCACGATTTTAAATGAGAAGCCGAAACACATGCGAACACTATGAAAGTCTGTGAACGACTGACGAAGGCATAACACTGGCGGTAGGGTGGTCATGTGGCTAAAATGCAACTTGATTTGTGATGATGACATTAAAACAACGGAAAAAAATACTGTGAATCATAAGCAACGAAAATAACAACAAAATAAAAATACTCCCCAGTTATTTGAACTCTTGGAATTCACTGAAACTTAATACCACCTGAGATTAAAACCAACTACACCAATCTGTCTTTCTCTCTGTCTCTTCTTCTTTCCACAAAACGCCCGTGTTCTAAAATTAGTATAAGGGTATTCACATCATATTGACAAGTGCAAATTATAAAAAAAAAATCCATATTCGTTTACTGATGTACACGCTGAAGATATAGAATTATTAGCTGATGATATAAAAATGTTGTAAGAGGTAATAAACAAATTGGAACAGTACTGTAACTTGTGGAACCTAGAAGTCAATCTGAATAAATCCCAAATCATGGTATATTCTGGAAGATAATCGCAAAGAGAAAATTGAACATACAAGGAAAGGAAAATTGAAATTGTCAAGTCATTCAAATATCTAGGAATAACCTTCACCCCAAGACTGCTTTTTGCAGAACAATTGAAGGAAAGAGAATGAAAATAGAAAAATAGTATTAATAAAATATGGAACAACTTCACGTCTAACCAAAATCTTAAACTACCAGCGAAGTATAGCTTATTTAATGCGGCAATAAAATCAATATTTTGTTACGCAGCAGGAATATGGGGATATACAAATTTCATCGATATCGATAAATTACAACGCTATTGGATTAACCGCTTCTATACTTCTTCAAACTAGACTTATTGAAACACATCTGTATACATTTAAGCTGCATATTGAGTACATTTAAAAAACCGTGCTTAAATCCTAAATTGATAAGCTTTCTTATAACAGGACAGAAGAACTGGTCAGAAGACTGTGGCAGCTCAAACATCGTTTGGACGAGCCCCACACTACATCCAGACGTATGGAGAGTGAAGCTTGTTGGAACGTTGGCGAAAAGGCGTAAGAAAGAGGTTTTTTACAATCAAAATATTGGATGTATGGTTTTCCAAGATAGCGATTCTTAAAATAAGAGCTACGACTGTTACTGGCGCGTATGCTCACTCTGTAACCTTTCACGAAACGAAGATGTTGAATACTGTTTAGGAAGATGCCCAGCGTTTGCAGAATTTCAACGAAGATAATTTGGCAAATTTTACTTCGAGCAACAGGAAATGATAAACATTCTTAATGGTAAAAACGATCCAGAATGGAAAAAACTGTACAACTATACAGAAAACACGTTTTGGTATCGAAAAGATTTAACAGGTGAATTTAATTACTAAATCGAATAACTCTTTAAAACCGTAAACTTATTAGATAGAGCTACATATATTTTTTTGCTATTAAATAATTATTATTAATTATCCACCAACAGACGACATTAGTCATTGTTGTAAATGCGTTCTTTATTTTTATAATAAAGTTACATACTTACTCCGCAGTCACGCTTTTATTAAGTGTTGAGCACTATCGAATAAACTCTACTATCTATAGCTAGCAACCGAATGATTTCATTTTATATATATATAATAAAAACAAACCTTCCGTGCGCAGACCAGTGACATATGAGGTCAAGAGTTCACATTACAACAAAAAAAAAACTTTCCAGAATAGTCGCACACAAACACAAATATTCATAATAGATTTTCATTAACTCCGAGGTAAATTCTGGCATTTTGAAGGATTGTATACATATAATTTTGAATAAGTCAGCATCCGTTTTGTAGAAAATTTTAAAGGCTTAAATTTAGGTCCTAAATATTTGTTCATATGACGCTTCTGTTTTCGAGATATTCCCACTTAAAAACAATTCGCATTTTTACCATCACCCTCGTGTTTGACATTTTGGATAATTGCGTACTTTCAATTTTCGAAAATTTAAAAAAAATCGGCATATAGATAATTTGAAAAGCTAATATTTCGATCGTAATCCTGACGGCTGCACATCGGATCTATTGTGGTCCACGTTATGAGTACCTGTAAAAAGAGAAGTGCTTTTGCTTTGTTAGTTCGAAGCCTCTCTGAACCATCTCGAATACAGAATAAAATTAAATATGGTTTTTGGGGGCTTTGTTGATAGTTCGCCCAGATCGTTGAAGAAGTATTCTCCGAGGACCGCCATTCGAGTTCTGGTCATCGGCCATCTTAAGGAAATCCATTATCCATGCTTATGTTAAATTTTATAAATTCCATTTGGGTGAGGACTGATTTATCTATCATTGCTTGGTACAGTACCGAACCTATTCCATCTAACTCATCGGCCTTTTCGTTACCAAGGGCAGCCATATGACCCGAGAGTGTATTTACCTTACTGCGACATCTTTTAACTATTATATTTCTGTGGATGAGATGGCTTTGATCGTTGACAATTCTCGAGATGCCTCGGTAATAGTTAAGATTTCCGCTTTGAGTACACTGAAGTGGTTTGGAAGTTTTATTGGCAGAGCAATGGCGGGTCCGAGAATGTGCCCGTACTAACTAACTATGTTAATTTAGAACCGTCTGTGATAATAGATATACTACCTTGAGCAAAAAGTTCAAGGAATGACTATCATGTAGCGCTTTCAGTTATCTGATTCGGAGTTTTTTTTAGGTTGACACATCTGTTCATAACAATCCTTCCAAATTTTAGCATTGTAGCTTGACATTTGTAAAAGCTAAGCAGTACATCTGTCCCGTGTGTGTTTTGTATTTGTTACGATTTAAAAAATGGGATCAACTTTGTAACAATGAGTTTGCATCAAATTTTGTGTTAAAAACGGATTCAACGGCTGAATCCAACCCATCAAATGCATAATTACTGAAGACGAGAAGTGGGTTTGTGCCAAGACCGAAAAAACCACGTCGTTTTCAGTCGAAAAAGAAGGCGATGCTCACGGTTTTCATGGTTTACAATGGTGTTGTGCATTATGAATTCCTGCCACAAGATCAGACAGTCAACAAGGTTTATTATTTGGGCGTTATGAAACATTTGCGTGAAGCAATTCGCCAAAAAGGACCGGATTTGTGGGTAAATAACTCGCGGGTTTTGCACCACGATAACGCACCGTCGCACAATGCCATCCTTATTCGTGAGTTTTTGACCAAGAACAGTACGAATACCATCCAACCCCCACCCAATTCGCCTGATTTGGCTTTTTGGATTTTTTCCTGTTCGATCGACTCAAGAAACCGCTACGGGGAACGCGTTTTAGCAGCCGAGAGGAGATAATAGAAAAATCAAGGACGGCTCTGATGGCTATACCAAAATCCGATTATAAAAAATATTTCGAGGATTGGATCAAGCGCTGGCATAAGTTGCAGTCAATGGAGAGTTATTTGAAGGGGACAATATCGATTATTAAGAATAAACTTGTATTTTCAATTTTCTGAATAAATTCCTGAAACTTTTTGATCAATGTAGTATTTTGATGGTTTATTGACTTATTGTCAACCCAGTATTCTCGTGAAGGGAAGGTTATTTGAAACTGTAGGTTACAATCCGAAGCATCTGATATACGAGAACGCGAGAACCATAGTAAGGTGCGCGGTAGAAATAACCAAGAAATTTTCTGCCAATATCTACGTACATATCCTTAGCCCTTTAGCATCTTTAACCTTTTCTCCTTTAACGTAGCTTCAGATTACATTTTGAAAGATAAGGTCAACGAACCAAACGTAACCTCGACGTTCTTTGCGGACGATGCAGTTATCGTAAGCGGAGACTCGGTATATTTACAAAATGCGCTTAAAAAATGGAAGGTTGGAAGAAAACTGATTCGTTCAAAGACAGAACACTAAACCCGCACCCGATTTTTTTTGAAAGGTTTTCTAAGTGTACAATTTTAAAACATTGGGTTCCATTGCAAACCAAGAAGCAAACTGTGATGACGACGAAAGGCACAGGATGAATAAAATGGCAGGACAACTCGGAAATTGTTTGTGAACGGAAATTAAAAGCAGCTCCTGCAAATGCTTGGTGACTTATCGCACCTTAAAACTACATGTATAAATGTTTTCGAGTCACGAAACAACAACTTCGTCTGACACCTTCAACCATTCACTTCGATTTGCTTACATGGAGCAGCTTTTATTGCCCGCATGAACTCACGTAGTCGATGACTTACATACATGTCATTTTCATTCCATTTTCTCCGCAAATTATTTTCCAATTTGTTCTTCACTTGTTTTAAAAATTCTTGTTATTTGCAGTACTCAGTTGCAATCTGAATAAGAATTCATCAGTGGTCAATGGCTATGCCTAACGATGGAACATTTGTATATATGAATATTGAGATGAATCCAAATTGATTTTCAAAAAATGATCACTACAAGTAATGGTGCTTGCGAGTATATTCCCAACCCACAACGTCCAATTGCTGGCACTTGTGTTCAGTGTCTATCACGATGGACTTGACACGATGGACTCACTGATATGCTTAAGCCTTTTGTTATTCATGTTGTTGAGTTTCTTAACCGAATTTCCATATCTTATATATCTTATCTTATCTTATATATATATATAATCAACTATACCAGTGTAATAGCAAAAGGAAGATTTACACCCCAAATTAGGATTACGGATCAAACGCCCAATTTGTCGAAAATCAGGCAAAGCCTTTTCTTAGTAAAGATATCATCTACCTACCTCTAGCCAGATGCTCCAAAGAGACTATTGACTGGTATTCCTACAAAATGTATCTCGATTTCTCTAAAAAGTCACTGAGGAGAGAACAGCGACTATCCTGGAAACTCTTCTGTGGTAACATAAAGGAATCTTTAAAGACTTATAGACTGCCTAAAATCCTCTCCAAAAATTGTTCGATACCGTATTAGGAATATTGCAATACCATCGCAGCAACCCCTTTAACATAGTTTTCACTGAAAAGCTGCTTTGAGCTATACGTAGTTTAAAACCATTCAAGTCGCTAAGACCGGATGGTATAATACCATCCAGTAATCCGTAGATATAGCTCCACCTTGGCTTAAAATTGTCAGGAGAGGTTGTTTGAATCTTGTTCATATTCCCAAACAACTGACCGAGGTAGCAGTCGTCTTCGTACCTATATCAGGTAAAAGCTCGCATGTCTTCCCAAAGCATTTCCAAGTCTTTCTTCAGTCCCGCTGAAAACGCTGGAGAGATTGATCGATATCCACTTATGTAGTAGCATTAGCCCTGCACTGCTATCGACGTCCGAGCATACGTACTGCAAAGGCAAGTCAGTTAGCCTTACATACACTCGTGCAGACCTTTGAAAAATCACTCAGCATCAGAGAGCATACTGTGATTGTTTTCCTTGACATTGAGGGAGCTTTTAATAATGTCAAATTAGAAGGAATTACCAACGCACTTGTGAGACAGAACGACAAGGCTTTACTCGGAGTGCTAATCAATCAATTGCTTACAAGCAGGATTATTAAGACAAAACTGGGCAGAGCTTCGATTTTAAGAATTGTTAGCTGCAGCAACCTCAATGTGGCGTCTTATTCCCTCTTCTTTGGAATCTGGTGGTTGATAAACCACTAGTCGATGTCGAAAAGACAGGATGCAAGATGATTGCCTATGCAGACAACATCCAACTCTTCCAACATGCTCTTTTCATGCTCTCCAAATAGTCCACAAATTGTGGTTTGGGAGAAAATCCCAACAAAACCGAACTGGTCCTCCTCACTCGGAAATACAAAGTTCCTCTTATAGACCCTCCCACTATAAAAGGCATCAGTCTTACCTTCACAGACAAAGCAAAATACTTGGGTCTTATTTTGGATAGGAAACTAAACTGAAAGCCCAATTTACTAGAACTCATTAAAAGAAGCCAATGTTGTTCTCTACTCCCTTCAAGCTGACTTGATTAACTTTTCAACTTGGTGTCAAACAAATTTTCTTGAGCTCAACGTCAACAAATGTCAAGCTATTAAATATTCCCGAAAGCGTCTTCCAGCCCCTAGATCCTACTTCATCTCTGACGAGCCGGTCCCTTTTGTAACTTTATCGCGCGATTTGGGTGTTATCTACAACAGAGAACTAAATTTCCGCTGTCATATTGATAACATTATTACCAGAGCCAACTCTGCACTCGGTTTCGTAAAACGCTGGTCTAAAGAATTATCGAACCCGTACGTCACGAAATCTCTCTACTTCACATTTGTTCTGCCAATCCTCGAATATGCTAGCCAAGTATGGTCCCCCTGTCATGATACCCATTCCCTTCGAATACATGCTGTTCAACGCAGGTTCATCCGTTTTGCTCTTCGCGGTCTTCCTTAGTCTGACAGGCATAACTTACCCCCCTATGAGAATCGTTTGAAATTAATTAACGTACAGCCACTTGAAATACGTCGAGAAATTGCTGACGCACTCTTTGTACATCAGCTGTTAGCAGGAAACATCGACTGCCTAATCTGCTCCAAATGATCTCCCGTAACACTAACCCACGCCTCCTGAGGTCTGTACCAATCTTCCGTCTCAATTTTCATCGCACCAATTATGCCAGTAACCAGCCAATGACTAGAGTGCTACGTTTGGCCAGCGGCGCGCACACCTCTTTTGATTTTCACTGTATCGGATTTGCACTCAGAAACGCTCTCCAGAATTTCACTTCCACTCCTCCGCCCTAATCACTTTCGTTTTAGTTTTAAGTTTAGTTTTTAAGTACTTAGCCTTAGTCTTAAGTTGTATTTAGTAATAGTCTAGTTTTGGTGTAGTTTTTAAGTTCTGCTTGAAATAAGCTAAGCTAAATAAATAAATAAATAAATAAATAAAAAGACCATCGGAAAGTGATTGGGCAATCCTGCAATTCCGTACCACTATCTAGCGGGACGTGTCCGTTGTCAGGCCCATACTTATGTATCGAACTTCAAACTTTTAGGGAAAGTGCAACGATCCGCAAACATGTGCATCAGCGGTGCACTAAGAACCACTCCCTCCGCAGCATTAGATGCAATGTTTCATCTGTTGTCCGTTGACATTCTTGGCAAATAGGTGGTCGCCAGTACAACCATCCATGTAAAAGCCTCCTCTATATGGTCCAACTTCTTAGCTGGCCACTCTTCAATCCTTAATTCACAAAATTTGTCATACGAAAATACCGACTACACCCCACCGGAAATGAGATTTGATACTAACTTCCGGTCATTATTTCCCGCTTGTGTGAGTGGAAACACGTTGCCGATAACGATGGCAGTTCAGTTTACTTCTACACAGACGGTTCTAAAATCGGAAATTGGTGGGTTGAGGTATTTTCCCAAATCACAGTAGCGTATTTCAGGCGAAAATAATAGCAATTAAGGAAGCCCTGTTCTGGGTGAAGTGTAATGTAGTATCTGTTCGTGATATTAGCATTTTCACGGATAACCAAGCGGCAATAAAGTCATCTCAGGGAGATGACGGAATATTCACCTATGTTGGAAATATTCACCCATGTTGGGTGCCAGGCCACAGACACATACTGGGTAACTGCATGGCTGACGAGCTCGCTAGAAAAGGCAGAACGCTCAGAATTATGCCGGAAAGGCAAAATTTCGGTATTGCCTCTCGCTATGTGGAAACATTTACTCATGCTGGATGCAATCAAAAATGCCAATCACCAAATGTTACGCTCAATACCGTGCTTCCTCAGTGTGTCGAGGGAAGAGTGTTGCACGGAGCGTTGAGAAATAAAAACTAATGTTTGTTTGTTAGGTCCGCCGTTTTAGCGTAGCTGCGACCATTGTATCTTTTATTTTATTTTATTAGTTATCTTAATTTGTTTAGTTGGACCCGCCGTCTTTAGCGTCGCTGCGATCCTTCTAGTTTAAGTCTTTAAATTTGAGTCTCTAAACAAATCTGGCCCAAGCTAGATAAAAAATGCTCTGATAGATTGTTGTCCTCACGGGGCACTGTCCTGTCAGTCTACACGCTACGAGTATAAGGCTGGTCCTCTTTTCAAATGATTACTGCGAAAGGGATGGGGAAGAGGAGGAAACGATCCTCAATTTAGTTTGTACCTGTCCAGCCCTGTCCAAAAGAAGACTGTTCCATCTAGGGACTCCATTCTTTGACGACCTCGACGACCTGGCGAATATTGACGTCAGACTCATTCTCCGCTGCATTAGGAACACCGGCTGGTTCATGTAGCCCTTAAAGTAGCAATGGATCGCGTGGTGTCACAATGGGTCGCCTTTGGTATAAGTGTGTCTGTTCACAGATACAGACAGCCACCCTAACCTAACCTAACCTAGCACCTACCTATGCAACTTTTTACATCTAAATATATAAAAGAGAGTGACGTTAGTTACTACGCTTACAACTCAAGAACGCCTGGACCGATTTCGATGATTCGTACCAATTCGAACTGGTCTCCGGCCAAACAAAAAGAATACCCAAGAAAATTCCCGAAAAATCCCCGAAAAAAAATTATGAAGAAATTCATTTTCTCATACATTTTGTATGGAGCGATTTTACGACGCCATCTTAGTGATAGATGACGTTTATGTTTACGTTACGTTGTGACAATTTTTTTTTTGACAATTTTTTGCGACAATTGTTTTTGCACCAAATTTGTGTGACAATTGTTTTTGTATCAATTTTTTTTTGTCACACATTAAAAACGAACATGATATCAAATGCTGGTTCTGGTATTGCCAGTAGATGGCGTTGTGTGCGTTAACTTTTGACAGCTGATTCATTTGCACAGTCTTTCCATCGCATACTATTGTGCTGTGCAGACGTGCGTTGCGATTTATCAGCATTTTTTCAATTTTTATCAAATTTGTATCAGCTTTCGACAGTTATTGTAATTCAATTTGATTTAATACATTGTTTTGAAACGATTTTTTGTGAAAATTACAAGCGAAAAGTGATTTCATAGAGGTGAGTTCAGTTTGATGAAGTGCACATTGTGAATGGTTATGTTCTTTGTGATTGCGTGCGCATCGACAATCAATCCAAACGTTAATTTCGGTTTGTGCATTAAGTTTTAGGTGGGTTACCTTGAAAATCAATTCGAATTCGCTGTTCATTTCATTCGGATTGATCATTTTGGTGTGGAATTCTATTTACAAACGGTAGGTTGCCACCGAAGATGATTATTTTGTGAGGTTATGACATTTCTGCACATGTATGTATCAATAATTCCTCAATTGCTTGTGTGACATTCATTTCTCAGTGTTATTCACAATGCCGCGAGCCAGAAGATCTAATGTTTCGCATCGAACCCGTAATGCAAGTAGAGTTCGGAATATCGCCAATCAATTGAATACGGATGAACAAGAAATCGCACGAGAACAGCGCCGTGTTAGTATGGCCTGACTTCGTGCATCACAAACATAAGAAGAAAGACAGGTGGCAAATGAAACGGCTCAGTTAACAATGAGAAATCGTCGAGCAAATCAAACAACTCAACAACGTGAAAATCGAAATCATCGCGTAAGAAGAAGTGCTTCAAGTGATGATTTGAATCGAGTAGCGTTTCATTACGATTGCACAATTGACTACAGCTCGCATCCTTCCGTTCAAATTGGCCCAATGGAGGCTGTGTGCAACCATTGCGGTGCATTGAAGTTCTTTGGCGAAACGCCTGGATTGTGCTGTCTCAGTGGCAAGGTTAAATTACCACCATTGCCCTTGCCACCAGAGCTATTGCATTCTTTGCATCGTGGTGAAACACCAGAATCACGTCATTTTCTATCATTTTCTATCGAACACTCAGAAATATAACGGATGCTTTCAAATGACTTCATTTGGAGCAGTTATTATTGATGAACGCGGATTCAATCCGACATTCAAGGTAATAACAGATTAAAGAAATTAGATTTAATTAAAGAAATTAAGATTAAATAAATTAAAGAAAATCATTGATTCTAATTTCGTCATCGACTCTATAGATCCAAGGCCAAATTCACCATCGAATTGGATCATTGCTACTGGTTGAAGACGCCCAACACAAATTCCTCCAAATCTACTTCATGGGCAATGTGGAAAATCAACTTGATCAGCACCAAACAATCAATACGGCAATGAGAAAAGGAATTCTTCGAGATCTGCAGCAGCTACTTCATGAACATCATGCATTGGTTCAGTTATTCAAAACTGCGTTGGATCGCATGCCAAGTGATGACTATAAAGTCGTGATCAGAGTGGAAAACGACCTGGGAACGCACGAACGCCAATTTAACGCTCCAACAATAGATGAGGTTGCAGTTGTGATTATTGGCGAAAATCTGGAATCACGCGATATTGTGCTCACACGTCGGGACTCTGGGCAATTGCAACTAATATCCGAAACACATCGTTCATACGATGCATTGCAATACCTACTGATGTTTTGGCAAGGAGACGATGGATATTATATAAACATCAAGATGATAAATCCATTGACCAGTGAGTATCGATATCATAATAATTTTCATTTCAATATGACACTAATGTCACTGATATCATTTTAGGTGAGGAAACCATCAAGAAGGTCAGCGCAATGAATTTTTACGCGTATCGTTTGATGATTCGTCAAAATGTCGATAACTATTTGCTTCGATTTCGCCGATTGTTTCAGCAATTTTGCGTCGATATGTATGCCAAAATAGAAGCGGAGCGCCTCCTTTTTATCAGTTTAAATCAAACCAAACTACGTATGAAGGAGTACATTCATTTACGCGATGCAATTTGCACCGAAGGAAATGCAGCTGATATTGGTCGGTTGACTAATTTACCGGCGACGTTCGTTGGCAGCCCACGTCATATGCATGAATATGCGCAAGATGCAATAACATATGTACGTCATTACGGCCGTCCAGACCTGCTCATTACCTTCACGTGCAATCCAAAGTGGATAGAAATTGTTCAACTGCTGCTTCCTGGCCAAACATCAAGTGATCGGCAGGATATCACCGCACGTGTATTCAGGCAAAAAATCCGGTCGCTGATGGACTATATTGTTAAGCATCGTGTCTTTGGGGATACTCGATGTTGGATGTATTTGATTGAATGGCAAAAAAGAGGCTTGCCGCATGCGCACATTCTCATTTGATTAGTCGAAAGAATGCAACCAGACCAAATTGATGACATCATATGTGCCGAGGTTCCTGATCCCGCACCCAATCCAGACCTGCATGATGTAGTAAATACAAACATGATTCATGGACCGTGTGGCGCCATTAACCCACAATCACCGTGCATGGTCGACGGCAAGTGTTCCAAGCGTTATCCACGAAATTTGACTGATGAGACCATCTGATGATGGCGGTAGAACAATCACAGTTAAAGTGAAAGGAAATGATTTCGTGGTCGACAACTCTTGGGTTGTTCCATATTCGCCACTTCTTTCCAAAACATTCAAGGCGCATTGTAACGTGGAGTATTGCAATTCAGTGAAGTCCATCAAGTACATCTGCAAATATGTCACGAAAGGCAGTGACATAGCGGCTTTTGGTCTTCAAGCTCCTGATCCCAATGATGAAATCACGCACGTAAGCTGCAATGAGGCGATTTCCGTATATTCTCATTTCCCATTCACGAACGCTATCCGACTGTTACACATTTGGCAGTGCATCTGGAGAACGGTCAACGAGTTTATTTCACTGCAGCAAATGCCGCTCAACGTGCTCAAAACTCACCAGCGACAACATTGACCAGTTTCTTCTCGATTTGCCAAAGTGATCCGTTTGCACGTACGTTACATTATTCAGAGATGCCGCGTTATTACACTTGGAATGCTTCATCTAAGAAATTTCAACGTCGAAAGCAAGGCGATGTAGTTCCTGGTCATCCGGATGTGCGTTCTACTGAAGCTCTTGGCCGTATTTATACAGTTCATCCGAAGAATGATGAATGCTTTTACTTGCGACTATTGCTGGTGAATGTCCGTAGGCCGACATCATTTGAATCACTTCGAACTGTCAATGGTGTAGTATTGCCAAAATTTCATGCTGCATGTCAGGAGCTCAATTTGCTTGAAAACGATACGCATTGGGACACGACAATCGCTGAAGCAACTGTTTCCGCATCTCCAAGTCAGATACGCACATTATTTGCGATCATTATTTCCACATGTTTTGAATCGAATCCACGTGAATTGTGGGACAATTACAAGGATGACATGTCAGAAGACATTTTGCATCGAGTTCGTGTCCATTCAGAAAATCCCCATCTTGAGATGAATAAAGAGAACCAGGCTTTGGTTTTGATAGAAGACATGTGTTACCTCATGTGCGGCAGTTTGTTCGACAGGTTAGGAATGCCATCGCCAGATCGTGGAATAAACGACGCTTTCGAACGAGAATTGCAGCGTGAACGTGAATACGACACAAATGCATTAAGCCAATTGGTTCGAACGAATGTACCTTTGTTGAATCCCCAACAAAAAGAAGTGTACGATATGGCGATGAAGGCAATTGATGATGGAAATGATGGCATTTCCACAAAAACTGCGATTGGTTGAGTGAAAGAGCAATTTTAGCGGCAAAGAACAAGAATGTGGATCACTTAAACTGCACAATTCAAAATCAAATCGTTGGTTCCCTGCATTCCTTCAAATCTATCGACTGTGCAACAAACGAAGACGAAGCAACCAACTATCCAACTGAGTTTTTGAATTCATTGGACGTGCCTGGCTTGCCACCGCACAATTTACAATTGAAGTTTGGTTCAGTCGTCATCATGCTTCGCAATCTCAATCAACCAAAATTATGCAACGGGACGCGTTTAGCGGTCACAAAACTCTTGAACAATATGATTCACGCGAGAGTACTAAAAGGAAAGTTCAAAGGTGAGGAAGTTCTCATTCCGAGAATTCCAATGATCCCAACCGATATGCCATTCGAGTTTAAGCGAATCCAATTTCCAATTCGTTTCGCATTCGCAATGACAATCAATAAATAACAAGGCCAATCATTGCGTGTTTGTGGCCTGAATCTGGAAAATGAATGTTTTTCACACGGTCAACTGTATGTCGCATGTTCCCGTGTCGGAAAACCATCCGCTTTGATCGTTTTCGCACCTGACAACAAAACGAAAAATATCGTTTATCACAGAGTGCTTCAAAATCAAAATCGACCCGACCGCAACCCATCCAGCAAATATTTCAACACAAAGCATCAATTGCAATGGACAATTGACCACAGTTTTTCTGCAATTTGAAATGACGCAGGGCAATGCCTGCGGAGTCAGCTTTTTTAAATAATACATAGATTACTTCAGAGCAAGTTGTCTATCTTTGAGGTAGATTTTAACGCGTTTAACATGTGATATCCAGTTTGACTAATCTAATTCAAATATGAAATTTAAACAAAATCGTTACAGCCGTTTAGGCTGAAGTTGATGAAAACCGCACAGACAGACAGGCAGAATTGGTAGAATTATCTCGAAACTTTTTTTTTCGACGAATGCAATACTTGCCCTACATACACACCTGCAAGTGAAAATGTTGTGTATCATGCAGCCTTAAATTGAATAAATCATCGTTCTATTTTTAGATTTCAATAAAACGAATAGAATTCAAAGAAATTAATACTTGATTTTATTCTATTTTCACCAAATATTGGACGGGACGAAGTCCGTTGGGTCAGCTAGTTTTATATATAATACGGTTTTGGAAGTTCACTTTAAGTTTGGTTTACTTAAAAAATATTCCCCCACACAGAGTATTTGAAATGCAACAACACAAATCCTCCATGATGAGCTAGGTGCTTGTTGATTAAAATATTTCTTCTCTGCACGCTACTCATATCACTCGTAAAAATGTTTGAGAACTTGGAAAATACATCAACTAATGTGTATAACATTTAGCGAAATCAAAGTGCAAACTTTTGTTTTTGATCGGACCTACGATTTTACCTATAAAACCCACAGACAAACTTTCAACACACATGCTGTGTATAGGTACGTGCCCTTGCATAACATATCTCACAGAGACGTAACAATTGAAGAATAAAAACAAATCTACAAGCTAAACAAATTCTTTCTCTCTCAATATTTGTCTTCGAGCACGACACAAAGGAACTTATTTTGTGATTGTATCTTTGCAAGGACTTCATTTGTAGCCAGGGAGTGATTGCACACTCTTTGTAACCTATTAGTAAGTTGTCACCTCGTTTTTTGTTGACTTCTTTCCTATTTTCGATTTTTACTCTCAAAAAGTTAGCAGTACCTACCTTCCTAAAAGGCGTGTACCATATATAGTTTAAGGATGCAACACGGCGACGTAACCTTGAATTCGGTTCAGTTGCCGACTGAGTAAGTTTCGCTCATTATAGTGACGACACAGTACTTTGTTAAATTTTTATTTTTTTATTTGAAAATTTATTTTTGCTATTTTCTGTTTATTCTTCAGACATCGAGATACCGGATAAATTGTCGCACATAAATTTTGATTGATTATTTAGGTTAAATAATAAAGAAAAATAACACCAATGGTATAGAACAGCGACGGTATTACAACAGTGCAAAACCCTACATTTTTGTTTATTTTTTTCAAAAATCTCTAGTGAGGCTTATATTTTGAAGAGCTCTGGCCGTTTTTAATAAATTTAACTTTAATCAAAATAAAGAGCATGACTGGAACGCACATACTTGCTCTCTATGTGCTTTTCGTTCGTTTATTGTTCAGATTTAAAATTTATGCAAATTCAAAACGTAGCGACAAAAATCGAATTTTCGAAATATGCGCTAAAATTCTAAAAATCTTTGTCCATATTGTAATATGCGAGCTACGGCTCGAGTAGATAAAACAATATTCTGTGAAATTATTTCTTTATTTCCTAGTCTATAGAACAATTCAGGTTCACACTATACTATTCTTCGCAATTCTTTTCTTACAAGGTCTCTGTCCTCTCAAATCACTTTATCTCCTTTCTATTACTTAATTCACAAATCCAAACTAATTACTTCTTCATGTTAAATCTCAACTTTCAATTTATCACAAAATTACAACTTCGCCCATTATCACTTTTCTAATCTCTTCGCCACAGTTTAGAAACTACTGCCCCTCTCGAAAGCCATCTGTCCTTATATAGCAGAAGTTTCTCATAGCCAGAAACTTCTAGCAAATTCTTCGACCACTGGAACAAGAGAAATTCTGATGTAATAATTCTTGCAGTTATAATTCCCTCTTATCCGTGATATTATCCGTCTCTTTCGTTGACATGAGCTGTGGAGACTTCATCGCAGACACGAACCTCGAATGAAAGGACAGTTCGGACCAAAATTCTGCCAGAATGAAAAAAACACTTCGGAATTTGTTGCATCATACTTTTAGGGAGCGTAGTTATTATTATGCTACACTGCCCCCCTCTTAGACGTATTCGTCCCGAACAAGTGCATCCTCATTTCGGCCATTGTATCGACTCAGTCGGTCCACATGAACCACTTTCATTTTGCCCCTTGGTCCTCGCTGGATGCGGTAGACAACATCGTTGATGCGGGTTACTATTCTGTAGTTACCTTCCCAGTTCCGCTGCAATTTAGGTGATTTCCCCTTCCACATCAGATCTCCTTCCTGGAATCCTGACGTTGTTGCCTTGGCATCATACCTGGTCTTCATGCGGTCGCTCGTCATCTTAATCTGGCTTCTGGTCCTCTGGTGTATGTCCCTAAGAATTTCCCTAAGATCCGCCACGTACTCTTCTTCATTTCTGGGCTCATTGGTAGGAGATCCAAATTTCACCTCACTGGGTAAACGAGCTATTCCACCAAATAAGATTTCGAACGGCGTATGTCGAGTAGTGCTATGCACGGCACTTCTATAGGCCATCAAAAACAAGGGAATCTGCCGGTCCCAATCCCGTTGGTAGTCACCTACGACCTTCGAGAGATGTTCGTCCAAAGTCCTATTGAAACGCTCCACCATACCGTCCGACTGTGGATGAAGCGGGGTTGTCCTTGTCTTTTTGATTCCGAGTAGTTGACACATCTCTTGGAAGATTCTTGACTCGAAGTTCCGCCCTTGGTCAGAATGCAATTCCAAAGGCACACCGAATCTGCTAACCCAATTGTAGACGATCTGCTCCGCCACGGTTCTGGCTTCCTGGTTAGGGATCGGAAACGCTTCCGGCCACTTACTGAAGTAGTCCATCACTACGAGTATATACCGATTACCATTGTCGGTTTCCGGAAAGGGCCCTGCGATGTCAATGGCGATTCGTTCGAAAGGTGCTCCCACGTTGTATTGGTGCATCTTACCTCGAGTTTTGATTCTCGGACCCTTGCTAGCTGCACACACGTCGCATTTTCTGCACCAGTCTTCGACATCTTCCTTCGCTTTTAACCAATAAAAACGTTCCCGTACCTTTTCTAGGGTTTTATTCACTCCCAAGTGGCCTCCGGATGACCCGCCATGCATTTCTTGTAACACCTCCTTGACCCTCGTCCGCGGCACGACAAGCTGCATTACAAACGACTTTCCGTCGGAGGATTCCCATTTTCTTCTCAGAACATCTTCTTGGACATGGAGGGAGTCCCACTGCTCAAAATATGCCTTTAAGGTCGGGCTTCTGTGAGAGATGTTCTGATGATCCGGTTTCTCCATGTTCTCCTTCCAGGCCAGAATCGGCTCGATATCCGGGTCTTCCTTCTGAGCGTTCCGGATCTCATCTACGCTTCAGCCGGCGATAGGTTCGGCTCTCATTCTTTGGATGGAAACCAGCTTCCGTTCTTCCTGACGCACACAATGTTTACAATCCGTTCTGCATGGTCTCCGGGATAGTGCATCCGCATTAGAGTGGAGTTTTCCTTTACGATGCTGTATTTCGTAGTCGTAGATTTGCAGCCTTTCGATCCATCTTGCGACCTGACCCTCAGGACTCTTGAACTTTAATAGCCATTTTAAGGCTGCATGGTCTATGTGAAAATGCTTCGTCGCCAAGGTCAAAGCTAGAAGTTCCCGCCTTGTCACGCAGTAGTTCCTTTCTGGCTTAGAGAGCACCTTGCTGAAGTACGCAACCACCTTCTCTTGGCCATCATGCACGTGGGAGAGTACGGCTCCTACCCCGACATTACTAGCATCTGCATCCACAATGAACGTTTCCCCGGAAGTGGGGCAAGCTAGTATCGGGGCATCGCATAGCCGTTGTTTAAGTGCCTTGAAGCTCTTCTCGCACTCAATTGACCATTTGAATTGTTTTCCCTTTTCCGTCAACTGGTGCAGGCTCTTTGCGATCCCGGCAAAATCCTTCACGAACCGTCTGTAGTAGGTGGCTAGGCCCAGGAAGCTCCTTAGTTGGTGTTTGTCTTTGGGGACTGGCCAGTTTTTCACCGCTTCGACCTTCTCCGGATCGGTTCTCACTCCTTTCGCTGAAATTATGTGTCCCAGGTACTTGACTTCCGCTCTACACAGGGCGCACTTCTTGGGGTTGAGCTTCAGGTGGGCACTTCGAAGCCTTTGAAACATATCCCTTAGATTGTCTCGGTGTTGCGCATACGTTTTTCCTACGACGATGACATCATCCAAGTATACCAAACAGGTTTTCCATGTTAACCCTTGCAGGACACATTCCATCAATCGCTCGAAAGTCGCCGGAGCATTGCACAGCCCGAATGGCATTACCGTGAATTGCCATAGCCCATTTCCTGTGGTGAAGGCGGTTTTCTCCCCGTCTTCTGGATGGATCTGTACCTGCCAGTAGCCACTCTTCAAGTCGAGAGTGGAAAACCAATCCGTGGCAGAGGATAGCTGTCTTTCTTGGTGACGTAATTGAGCTGCCGATAGTCCACGCAGAACCGCGTGCTGCCATCTTTCTTCTTAACCAGTACAACCGGTGATGCCCACGGACTTTTGGAACTTTCAATCAGACCTTCTTTCTCCATTGCCGACACCATCTCTGCAACTTCTGTCTGCTTTGCCAATGGAAGGCGCCTAGCAGGCTGACGAATTGGTCTAGTATCACCAGTGTCTATTCGATGTTGTACCAGGTGTGTTCGGCCGTATTCTCCGTCCTGTGAGGCAAATACATCAGCGTACTCATTAATAAGATTATCTGCCATAGATCGCTGCTCCTGATTCAGCTCACTGGACTGGAGAATCGTCTCTCTCGTTTCCGCTGTCCAAGGTGATGGGAGAGGTTTTGGAGCATCACGCTCAGATATTATTGCGACGGCGGTAATCGGCGTGCATTTTCCAGTCACCTCCCCTCGCCTTAGTTTGACAGTGTGTGGTCTTGCGTTCAAAACTCTTACTGGAACCATGGTGTTCTTTGGTTCGACTAACGTCTTTCCCACGATGTAGTCTTGAGAATTCTACTCTGGGTCTGGTTCTACTATGTAGAATCGGTGGCTCCCAAGATCACCTTCCAGCTTCGTCCAAATGATTGTCTCTGAAGACGGCGGCAAAACTTCGTCTTTGCTGATGACTGTCCTGAGAGTTACGGTATTCTCGTTTCCGTACACCATCGGAATCTCCACATTTCGATACCTCAGTACTTGCATCCCGATGTCCAAGATTACATCATTTGCTTTCATGAAGTCTATTCCGATGATGCACTCTTCGCATATAT
The DNA here is from genome assembly GCA_963082735.1 of Pocota personata. Taxonomy (NCBI): domain Eukaryota; kingdom Metazoa; phylum Arthropoda; class Insecta; order Diptera; family Syrphidae; genus Pocota; species Pocota personata. The sequence continues at coordinate 43,128,352 of OY720432.1, read as the reverse complement.
CTGCCACCAGAAACGCATCGGAGAACGTCAGTCCCGCCAGAGTGATCGTAAGACGAACTTCTCCAAACACCTTCGCCATTTCCCCTGTTGCAGTCTTCAGGCAGTAGCTGTTGGTGTTGTGCAGCCATGAGCTTCTGACGATATCTCTTCTTACAATGGAGGCGGTGGCACCTGTGTCGATGGTGGCTACGCACTTCTTCTTGTTGATTAGTGCCTCCACTGTCAGGCTCTTGTTACCCCGTTTGGTTTGCGAAACTTGAATGGTGGTCCTGGGGGCCTCGATTCCAGTAACCAACTTCTGGTTTTGGGAAGTCTGACTGACAGGATGGATGTCTCTGCTTCTCCTACTTCCGCAATGTGGACAATTTCCTCGTCTAGGTGCACTTCTGCACTGCCGTTGTAGGTGTCCGGTTTGGTTGTAATTCCAGCAACGGATTTGACTTCCGCGAGCTCTGTCTTCATCCATGACGGCTGTTCTCTGGCATGAGCATTCCACGACGGACATTTCCCTAACACGGTGTATTCCCTGGTATGCTTGGTCCGCAGCCTTCATTGACAAAGCGAATGCCAATGCCTCGGGGAGTGTTCGCTTTTCAGCCATCCTTACAGCCATTTGCAGTTGTCTGTCCTCTATGGCCTGAATAAAAGCTTCCACCGCCATTTCGTTGATAAGCTCCTCACCGGCTTTAGGATATGAAAGATGGGCTAGTCGCTCTATATCCGCTTGCAACTGTTGGAGCGTTTCCCCCCTTTTCTGGACTCGACTACGCAGCTGAACCCTGTACACCAGCTGCATGTGTTCAGCCCCAAACCGCATCTTGATAGCCTGAACCAGAGAGTCGTAGTTCTGCTGTTTATCTTCCGGGATGGTCTGCAAGAGCTCCGCAGCTGGACCCCTCAGTGCAAGCGTGAGTGCAATAGACTTCTCTTCATCGTCCCAGCTATTGGTCATTGCGGCCGCTTCGAATTGCCTCTTATAAATTGGCCATGATGTTTGACCATCGAAGATAGGAAGCTGCATCTCCTTTCTTCTCAGACCGTCAGTGGAATATTCCCGTGCTTTCTGTCTCTTCACGTTGCTGAGCTCCTTAGCAAGATTTTCGACTTGTTTTCCTACTATCTCAAATTGCGTATCCACTTTTTCAAACTGAGTCTCTATCTTCCCGAACTGAGTTTCATGTTTCTCAAAATTGTCATCGAATCTAGTTTCGACTTTTTCGAGTTGCGTCTCGACCTTCTCGATTTTCTCTTCGATCGCTTCGAATTTGGATTCCAAGTTCTTGTTTTGCTCATCAAGTTTGCTTTCCAGAGCATCTAGAGAATTCTTTTGTTCGTCCATCTTAAGTTCTAGAGAATTCCTCTGGTCGTCCATTGCTTTCTTTTGTTCGTCTATTGCTTTCTTTTGTTCGTCCAGCTTAAGTTTTAGAGAGTTCTTTTGGTCGTCTATTGCTTTCTTTTGGTCATCGAGCTTAAGTTCCAGAGACTTTTTTTGGGCTTCCATTGTTTTCCTTTGTTCGTCCATGACTGACTTAAGTTGCAGGATCAGACTTGTTATATCCGGGTCGGCTACTGTACTTGCTGGTTCCTCTCCCACGTCAAACTCTACATCATGCGGATTTTCACCTTCGCGCGTTACTGCTTCTTCCAAACGAATCAGTAGGGCATCTTTTCCCCCAGTTGTGTCGAGGTTCCGCTTACTGAGTTCTGACTTTAGTTGAGTTATAGTTAGTTTTCCCAATTTGCGACCCATTTTGCGCAACTAATTAACTCAACACAGAAATCGTTTTTTTTTTTTTTTTGTGCAATTTCACACCACGGAAATAGTTATTCACAGAATAAGTTTTATCCCGCTTCTGACACAATGTAATATGCGAGCTACGGCTCGAGTAGATAAAACAATATTCTGTGAAATTATTTCTTTATTTTCGAGTCTATAGAACAATTCAGGTTCACACTATTCTTCGCAATTCTTTTCTTACAAGGTCTCTGTCCACTCAAATCACTTTGTCTCCTTTCAATTACTTAATTCACAAATTCAAACTAATTACTTCTTCTTGTTAAATCTCAACTTTCAATTTATCACAAAATTACAACTTCGCCCATTATCACTTTTCTAATCTCTTCGCCACAGTTTAAAAACTACTGCACCTTCTCAATCGCCATCTGTCCTTATATAGCAGAAGTTTCTGATAGCCAGAAACTTCTAGCAAATTCTTCGACCACTGGAACAAGAGAAATTCTGATGTAATAATTCTTGCAGTTATAATTCCCTCTTATCCGTGATATTATCCGTCTCTTTCGTTGACATGAGCTGTGGAGACTTCATCGCAGACACGAACCTCGAATGAAAGGACAGTTCGGACCAAAATTCTGCCAGAATGAAAAAAACACTTCGGAATTTGTTGCATCATACTTTTAGGGAGCGTAGTTATTATTATGCCACAATTTGTTCAAAATTTGAATGCCATATCCGCACATATATCTAAGAACACTAATGTATCAATTTTAAATAAAATCGAATAAGCAATGACCGAGATATGGTCAATTTATGGAAGTGACCTAACAAGTAAAGTATTGTTATTCGAATTTTTAGTGAAAAACCTCAATTTCGAGATTAGAATGAAAATTCTGATTTCGTCTTGAACTGTGATCCTACAGAGCAGAAGTTTAAAGTAAATCCAGAATGGGCAGAACTGCGAGGCCCACTTTTTTGAGTTTCTTAATTATAGTAATAGATTTACTGCATCCCACAGGTGGACCAGTAGGGATGCAGTAAAGTGGGAGGGTTGTGATCCTTCTACTCCGGATCATAACTTCGCCGTAAGAAGAAGAAGAAGTAATAGATTGATCCAAATGTAGAGATCGATTTTTTTGACGAGAACAACACTTGCACCTATATACACAGCGCGACAAAACGATAGCACATACGATGAATTTGCATTCAGTTAACTTTGAGCGATCGCAAAAGCGAATGCATTTTGATTTTTTGTAAGAAAATTATCTATTCGTCCCTTTAAGAACTAATACAGTATTCTTTAGTTGAAAATGGGTAGCGAAGTTCAAGTAGCCCTGAATCTTCAAAAAGAAAATATGAAAATCGGTGGAAATCTTACTGCCAGCAAAATCGCAGAAAATGTGGGCGTTAAGACTAATGTTCGCAACGTGCAGAGGATTTTACAAAATTATAAAACAAAAAAAAATTGCAGAGAAAGCCTCCACTTACAAAAAAGCATTTAGAAGAAAGATTTATGTTTGCTGAACGACACATTAACTAGACAAAATGATGGCGCCAGGTCCTCTTCACAGAAAAAAAAAATTAACGTGGTTTTATCATGATTTGCGAAAAGACCAGAAAATTCTTAGTCGTTGCCATCATAGAGGAGGAAGCATAATGATATGGGTCGGAATTGGAATTGTGTCAAGAATGAATAGCCTAGGCTACCTGGATTTGATTGGGGATATTGTATTGTAACTAATTAGGAGCAAGAATTTACTAAATGTCCCATGATTTTCCAACAAGATAATGCAGCCGTTCACACTGTCAGAGTTGTGAAAGAATTTTTTTCAAGAAAAGGAAATTGAAATTCTAGAATGGCCAGCACGCTCCTCTGCCCTTAACTTAGTTGAAAATTTTTGGGGATATCTTGCGAGAAAAGTCTACGCCGAAAATAGACAGTACGACATAATTGAGGATCTCAAAAAAACTATTGCAGAAAAGTGGAGAGCAATGGCGGAGTTTTTAAAAAAGCAAGGAGAGTCAACTCATTACTAAAAGTTAAAATTTTTTATTGCACTATAATTTGTCTATACCAATTTCTTATACTTTCAAAAACGTGCTATCTTTTTGTCGTACCACTTAAAGTGCTTATGCCTTGTATGGAATACTTGTTTTCCTTTTTGTATTTTTATTTTAGTATTTTATCATGTTATCCCTTAAATGTACAATATTTGAGAAAAAAAAAATATTTCATTTGGTATAAACAGTATAAACACAAAAACACAAAAATGTGCTATATTTTGTCGAGCTCTGTAGGAGCAAGCTAATATGGATATAGGGTGCGGACCATCTGTTGGTTTCTTTTTAAAAGTGGTATAAAAAAAAATAATTTATTTGTTAAAATCTTTTGCTTTATTGAAGAGAACACACACTTTCGATTATTTATGGAAAATAATTTCATTTAAATGGCTGCTGCGTATAGTTGGCAATAGCCCATCCTGTCAACCCAATTTTGCAATTCGAGTATATTTTCGATGCTTTGAGGCTCTATTTCACGAATAGCTCGATCAATATTGTGCTTAAGTGCCTGAATCATTTCTAGATGGTCAGCATAACATCGATATTTAACGGCACTCCACAAACAGAGAAAAATCCAAAAGCGTCAAATTAAAGCCCCACGGAGATCAAGCAACATCACCAAAATTGCCGATTACACCATTATTGAACCTAGTGCTCAAAAGATCAATTGTTGTACTTCTTGTACGGCGCACAATTTCAGCAACAGCGGCAATATTCTCAGTTGAGCGCACGGGACGAACACGAGTATAACTTGTGTTATCAATTAGCATGACAATCTCACGAACTTTCTTCACAAACTTGCGTACAGCAGGCATGGTTGGTGCATTAATTTGTACAAAATTTCTTTTTAAAATTCGCATTGTAGGCAACATAGGAGTAGCACTCACTTTGGAAATAAGTTGAACAACGTTTTTCCCAACGTTGATCAAGCGTAAACCGATTCATTTCGTACCGCGGAGACATGGTACTGTATTTCTGTCTTTTTCGACAGAGCTTTCAGTGTCGAAATAACATATAATTTGAAAAGAAGCCAGCAAATGGCCCAACCGTTACATTATGTACATAATCTTAAAAAAATCAATTTTTTTCAAAAAATGTTTATTTTCTTTTTTTTTAAATTTTTCTGATAGACTTTCCGCAACACAGGGAAAAGAATATAATTTTTCTTTTTCTAAAAGAAAAAGGTACATACTCGAATCTAATTTCGTACGCCGATCAGTGGCGACAATTTAAAATGAAGAATTATATTACTTTTCGGACAACCTGCCAAAAATAGCAATTCAAATATGTACAGGGTGCGCCATCTTCTATGTCGGTATGCGAACATTGAATAACTTTGACATTTATCAACCGATTGACTGAGTACAATGTTTTTGAAATGTCAGTTCAGTATAATTTTAACCATAAATCGCTTCACACCGAAACAACGCGCCGAAATAGTGACGCTGTACATTGAAAATAGTCGTTCAGTTGTGTTAACTCAATGTACATATCGTCGAAAATATCGTGGCCAACAAGCACGGTCTGACAACACTATTCGTCGTTTGGTGTCGAATTTTGTTGAGCACAGGACAGTGAGAGATCGTCGACATGACGCTCATCAACGCCCAAGACGTTCAAATGAACTGTTTGAAGCGGTAAGAGAGAGTGTTACTGAGAACCTACATGCTTCATATCGTCATCGCGCTCAGCATTTTGGCGTTAGTGGAACCACCTTGCGGCGCATTTTGAAGAATGATTTGCATTTGTTTCCATATAATGTGCGATTGACTCAAAGTATATTGCTGACAGACCGCCCACGTCGCTTGGAATACGGCCAAACAGTCGCTCGAATGGTTGACACTAAACCTGATTTTTGGAAGCAAATTTTGATGACAAGCAAAATTGCCACATCTGGGGAATGGAAAATCCACACGAGATCCATGAAACACCATTGCATGACCAAAAAGTGACTGTCTGGGCCAGCATTTGCGCCAAAACCATCTTTGGGCCATTTTTCTTCAGAGAAGGCGAAACAGTCGATCGGAATCGATATCGGTGGATGTTGGCTCATTATGTCTGCCCGCAAATGTGTGAAAAAGGTCTGGACGGTTACTACTTTCAACAAGACGGTGCGCCATGCCACACTGCAAATCAAACAATGCAGTTTCTGTAACGAAAATTCCCTGGACGTGTATTGTCAAAAAATGGAGACATTGACTGGCCACATAGATCTCCAGATTTGACCCCTCCGGACTTCTTTTTGTTTGGTGATTTGAAAAGTAAAGTATACGCCATCAAGCCTCAGACCATTGACGAGCTCAAGGCAAATATTCGTGCCGAAATCATCGCTATACCGCCGGAGATGCTCGAAAAAGTGATGGAAAACGCAGCAAAAAGGGCACATTTAGCTTCGGTCAATAGAGGCAACCTTGCGAGAAAAGTCTACGCCGAAAATAGACAGTACGACATAATTGAGGATCTCAAAAAAACTATTGCAGAAAAGTGGAGAGCAATGGCGGAGTTTTTAAAAAAGCAAGGAGAGTCAACTCATTACTAAAAGTTAAAATTTTTTATTGCACTATAATTTGTCTATACCAATTTCTTATACTTTCAAAAACGTGCTATCTTTTTGTCGTACCACTTAAAGTGCTTATGCCTTGTATGGAATACTTGTTTTCCTTTTTGTATTTTTATTTTAGTATTTTATCATGTTATCCCTTAAATGTACAATATTTGAGAAAAAAAAATATTTCATTTGGTATAAACAGTATAAACACAAAAACACAAAAATGTGCTATATTTTGTCGAGCTCTGTAGGAGCAAGCTAATATGGATATAGGGTGGGGACCATCTGTTGGTTTCTTTTTAAAAGTGGTATAAAAAAAAATAATTTATTTGTTAAAATCTTTTGCTTTATTGAAGAGAACACACACTTTCGATTATTTATGGAAAATAATTTCATTTAAATGGCTGCTGCGTATAGTTGGCAATAGCCCATCCTGTCAACCCAATTTTGCAATTCGAGTATATTTTCGATGCTTTGAGGCTCTATTTCACGAATAGCTCGATCAATATTGTGCTTAAGTGCCTGAATCATTTCTAGATGGTCAGCATAACATCGATATTTAACGGCACTCCACAAACAGAGAAAAATCCAAAAGCGTCAAATTAAAGCCCCACGGAGATCAAGCAACATCACCAAAATTGCCGATTACACCATTATTGAACCTAGTGCTCAAAAGATCAATTGTTGTACTTCTTGTACGGCGCACAATTTCAGCAACAGCGGCAATATTCTCAGTTGAGCGCACGGGACGAACACGAGTATAACTTGTGTTATCAATTAGCATGACAATCTCACGAACTTTCTTCACAAACTTGCGTACAGCAGGCATGGTTGGTGCATTAATTTGTACAAAATTTCTTTTTAAAATTCGCATTGTAGGCAACATAGGAGTAGCACTCACTTTGGAAATAAGTTGAACAACGTTTTTCCCAACGTTGATCAAGCGTAAACCGATTCATTTCGTACCGCGGAGACATGGTACTGTATTTCTGTCTTTTTCGACAGAGCTTTCAGTGTCGAAATAACATATAATTTGAAAAGAAGCCAGCAAATGGCCCAACCGTTACATTATGTACATAATCTTAAAAAAATCAATTTTTTTCAAAAAATGTTTATTTTCTTTTTTTTTAAATTTTTCTGATAGACTTTCCGCAACACAGGGAAAAGAATATAATTTTTCTTTTTCTAAAAGAAAAAGGTACATACTCGAATCTAATTTCGTACGCCGATCAGTGGCGACAATTTAAAATGAAGAATTATATTACTTTTCGGACAACCTGCCAAAAATAGCAATTCAAATATGTACAGGGTGCGCCATCTTCTATGTCGGTATGCGAACATTGAATAACTTTGACATTTATCAACCGATTGACTGAGTACAATGTTTTTGAAATGTCAGTTCAGTATAATTTTAACCATAAATCGCTTCACACCGAAACAACGCTCATCAACGCCCAAGACGTTCAAATGAACTGTTTGAAGCGGTAAGAGAGAGTGTTACTGAGAACCCACATGCTTCATATCGTCATCGCGCTCAGCATTTTGGCGTTAGTGGAACCACCTTGCGGCGCATTTTGAAGAATGATTTGCATTTGTTTCCATATAATGTGCGATTGACTCAAAGTATATTGCTGACAGACCGCCCACGTCGCTTGGAATACGGCCAAACAGTCGCTCGAATGGTTGACACTAAACCTGATTTTTGGAAGCAAATTTTGATGACAAGCAAAATTGCCACATCTGGGGAATGGAAAATCCACACGAGATCCATGAAACACCATTGCATGACCAAAAAGTGACTGTCTGGGCCAGCATTTGCGCCAAAACCATCTTTGGGCCATTTTTCTTCAGAGAAGGCGAAACAGTCGATCGGAATCGATATCGGTGGATGTTGGCTCATTATGTCTGCCCGCAAATGTGTGAAAAAGGTCTGGACGGTTACTACTTTCAACAAGACGGTGCGCCATGCCACACTGCAAATCAAACAATGCAGTTTCTGTAACGAAAATTCCCTGGACGTGTATTGTCAAAAAATGGAGACATTGACTGGCCACATAGATCTCCAGATTTGACCCCTCCGGACTTCTTTTTGTTTGGTGATTTGAAAAGTAAAGTATACGCCATCAAGCCTCAGACCATTGACGAGCTCAAGGCAAATATTCGTGCCGAAATCATCGCTATACCGCCGGAGATGCTCGAAAAAGTGATGGAAAACGCAGCAAAAAGGGCACATTTAGCTTCGGTCAATAGAGGCAACCACTTGATTGATGTTGTCTTCAAAAACTAGTCCAAATAAATTGTAAAATACCAAATTAAATAAAAATACCTCATATATGCAAATCGGTTGTTTTTTTTAAGTTATTCAATATTCACATACAGTCTAGCCGCAGTCTAGCCGCTGCCCTGATCGTCTACGGTTGGTATACAAAATCAACTTTATATCACACGTAACAATCCGATTTAAAAATGGCTCAATTCTGTTACAATTGACTAAGCTACTGATGACCTGCAATTTTCTCAATTTATTGGCTTCGGTCAATTCGTGCGGTAACCATCTGTCAAGTTTTTTGATTTTACCTATCTGCCCAAGATGATGGGTTTGTGCTTGCTGTGGATACTCCAAACTCCATTCATGCTGGTCATCGGACTTCTACGGGCTTCATTCGCTGAATTTGGTAAACCAACCCTTCACTATCCGTTCATTACACAACACATTATTAAATGCCTGGTTAATTTCTCGAGATGCCTTTTAAATTTGAAAAGGAAGAGGACCCTAATATCTCTAGTAGTAAGCATCTTTGTAAAAAAAAATTAAATAAAAATAATGTGCTCGATTGGGTCGTAAGTAACTTCCCATTATTTGCGAGCAAACTAATTTGAATATATTTCTCTGAAACCGATTATCTGTGTTATGTTTCTTTGTCACATTTAATAAAATCACAAATGTAAGCAAATTCAATAAAAAGTAACCTTATACATTCACAAAATTATGCCTACGTCATAAAATATGAAGGGGAAGACTGGGTCGCACTAACTTAGTCCATATGTGCTGTTTTTTTTTTTTGAATTGTTCAGATTTCAAATGTACGAGTATTCAATGTCGAAAAGGGGACACAAAATTTGAATTTTCGGAAGATGCGATAAAAGGTCCACAATTTGGATGTCATAGCCCACAGACCGAAGATATTAAGCTTGAAGTAAATGCTTCTAGCCATTTAGGCTACAGTCCCATATAGAGAGTTATATAAAATTATTGTTTTATTTTGATTTGACATGAATAACAATAATGGATTATTTTCATAGCAAATTCTGCTTTTTACATTACAGCTTCTGTTTTATGATATAAGAGGAGATGTCTTTTAAGCATAGTAATTGCGTACTGAGAATTAAATTTATATGGCGTCGTGGCTCAGTGGTAAGTGTGAATCCCAGAAAAGAAAAGAAGTTTTTGAAGGTTTTTCACCTCATGCGAATATTTGACAAGATAGTAGGGACTAGAATTGTGTTAATATGGAGCTTCTCAATCCCGTTCGGACACGCGTAAAATATAACAAGTCAATTCATGAAAGAATACAAGTACATAGTCGAGAATAATGATGCAGTAGCAGTGATAGGTAAGGTGTTTCGTTAAAACCTCGATGGTCATAAGTTCGACTCCTCGTGAGGTAATTCATTCCTTTTTTGATATTAATTTACTGAAAAATAGCGAAAACAGCTATTTAAGGATAGGAAAAATAGCAGTTTTTCATATCAAGTTCAACTATTCACATTACACAAAAATAGCAATATTGGCTATTTCTCATAGCTAATTCTCCTATAAGTAAAAGCTTAAACAGCTATGGGCAATATTCTTCTAAATAGTTTATATTGCTAGCCTAGTCATTTTATAGATGAGTGCAGTACTGCTGTTACTATATAAATATAAATTGTTATTCTATAGTTTATTGATTAGTGTTAGGTGGGGCGACCTGGACATATACAAATGCACCCCTATGATGGATTTGTAGGTAGCATAAGGGCACATCCACATACGGTTTTGTATAGAAGCTGTGATACAAAACCTGTGATATAGGACATCAGTCGGTAGAGCATATCAGGGCGTAGGCCCTTGCCACACATTGGGCAATAACAACAAACAAATACAAGATAGACTAAAGCACTGGAACAAGCCGACATAAAGGTAACGAACCAGGCCCCTTTTTTTTACGAGGCCGGTTGGCTCACGACCACTCGCCAACCATCGCCTGTTACGAGGGCCTGTGGCTATCTAGGCTGTGCCGAGCAGCAAACAAAAAAAAAAAAAATTGCAATACCTGGAATTTGATAGAACCACTCGCAACAGCAAACAAAGTAATCGTGCGTCCGGCCGTCTGTCCGCGCAGTGCGTATATGAGAACGCACTGGTCCAATTGAAACAAAAATTAGAAAAACAAAAGAAAAAAGAAAAATTATAAAAAAAAACCTACATACACCCCGCGCAACAAAAAAAGCCGCATACGGGTTTTCCATTTTTTGCGCTAATTACCTTTAAGGGATTCGCCGAATTATATTTTATTGCTTCCGGATTAGGTAATGCACATTTTGGAATGTGTCGGAATTCATTCTGGCAGTATTTAACAGTGCGTGCAGTTGTATTTATTAAATAAAAGTGAAAAGAGTATATCGTGATGTCTAAAAGGGTACAATTGAGTAAAGAAAATAAGGCAGTTATCGTCGCCTTATCCAAACAGAATTAGTCATTTCGTGAAATTGCTCGACAAATTGAATGCAATGAGAGTTCTGTAAGAAGTTTCTGTAACAAATATCGTCGGGATCACAATCTGGACAGAAAAATTGGCACAGGATTGAAGGGATGTACCACTGTTCGGCAGGACCGGGAACTGAAGAGGCTAAGCTTGAGAAACAGGTTTAAAAATGCATCGGAGTTAAGAGCTGACCTGCGAGAAGCTACTGGGGCTGAAGTTAGCGTCAGAACTATCCAGAATCGTCTCAACGAGATGAGTTTGCTAGCAAGGAGACCAGCGAAAAAGCCACTTCTGACCAGCAAAATGAAGAAAACGCACCTTAGCTGGGTTAAGGAAAGGCAAAACTGGAGTGTTTAAGATTGGTCAAATGTGGTGTTCTCTGATGAGTCCAAGTTTAACCTAATCGGGCCGGATGGGAAGCAGATAGTTCGTCGTAGAAAAGGGGAACGCTACAGCGACGAATGCATAGCTCACACCGTAAAACATTCTCCTTATGTTATGGTGTGGGGATGCATCACCGCAATCGGAATTGGATCTTTAATTATGTGCGAGGGCACTGTTAACGCCATGCAGTACAAACAAATTATCTTAGATGGTGTTGTACCGAGTATGGAAATGATAACAGCAGAAACATCAAAACCAATTTTTCAAGATGATTCAGCACCTCGCCACCGAGCAAAATCTGTGAGTAATTCGAAGTTTTTTTTTTCATATTTATGGGTGTTTTGAAAATCTTATGATTTGAATTTTTAAATTTCCTCCACAGATTAAAACTTTGAAAGAAGAATTAGGATTAGAATCCCTAATTTGGCCGGGAAACAGTCCAGATCTCAACCCCATCGAAAATGTCTGGGCTCTTATGGGAAAGAAGATCCAAGATAAAAGACCAAAAACCATGCAGCATCTAAAGAGCATCATTGAAGAAGTGTGGTTCAATGAAATTAATAACAATAACCTCTGTAATCTCTATGCCTCCATGCCAAACAGGGTTCATGACGTTGTTAGGGCGAAGGGTGGTGCTACGAAATACCAGAATCATTTTTTAGTATTATGAAAGTCTTAAATTATGTAAAAAGGTTTCTTAGTTAATAAAAATATGAAAAAAGAAATTTGCTTTTCAAATTGTTGCTCTTTTTTTTAATTTCTGTATATTGATAGTACTTGGGTAATATCTGATATTTTGTAGTCTGATCTTCACGATCATTACTTTTTTTCAATTAGGCTACGAAATGTGTTGTCAAATTGGGGAATGTGTTAACTTAAATGTTAAACATCAAAAATACAAAGTGACTACGCAGTGATTAGTCATCATTTATTAAATTTCTTCCATTTTGTTAAAAATTACCATGTGCGGCTTTTTTTGTTGCGCGGGGTGTACCTGTTTTGCTGTGAAGATAAGATTTCCAGGTAGTATACCCACGCAATCCCCCAGTCCAAGGGTGGGTTTTCTTTTAATTTATTCGAATAAAATAAGAAAAGATAATTACAAACAAAAAAACAGCGATTCGCCTCGCAAAAGAAATTAAAAAGAAATGTCAACAATCAGCTGACATGAGGGAGGGAGATACACCCGTCTCTCTCTCGCAAAAATATTAATGACGATCGGGAAATTATCTGTGGTTCAGGGCCTAGGTAAGAACGTAGAATTCGTTTGTTTAATATTTTTATATTATATGTTTATATATTTTTTTTGTTGGTCAGAAATTTTGTTTTAGGTTACGTGAGTAGGGTCGTAAGTTATATTAGTTATGTTAGGTAAGTTAGTTAACATTATTGTTGCGGAAAGTGTTCACGGACCCCAAAAAAGAGTAGTTTACCCCTAGTAACAAACAGATGGAGCCAACGGACCTGTCAAACTCCATTTTTTCCTTGGTGTCGCTTCCTGGCTTTTAACCCTCATTTTCGCCGAGAGATTGCCACGAGGCGCCAAGTAAGCCATACAAACCGCCAAATAGTCAGGAGACTACGTAAGTAGTTATTATCTTATACCATTTGTAAATGGTATAATAAAGGTTTTGTAACTGTGACAAAAGGAAACCCGAGAGTTTCATTGCAAGTTGAACGGAAGAGTCTTCGTTGCAGCCAAACTCGCTGCAACAATTATTATATTTATGTCAGGTTTAGTGTATTTATGTACATTATCGTTCAAGATTTTTTTATTCAAACGAAAATTTTTGTAACTGACAATGACGAGACGTAGGACATTGGAAAAAGAAATTTCTTATTCCAATGTTCCGAAGAAAAAAAAAAGAAGGAAAACACTACTCAAAGCCGACAAAAACAAAATATGACAAAGAAAAAGGGGAAGAGAAAGAACAAAAAAGAGACAGCCTCGAGCAAAGGAAAAGAAGGAGACAAGGGGAAACAGATAACCCAGATAAATGACAACGGGTTAGTGCATCGACCCCAAGAAAATCATTTTCTCAAAGTCAAGTGCGAACAGCTGGTCGGCACAGCTGAGAAAAGAATTTGTTGGTGTCGTTGAAATACAGTGGAGTCTGAGACCTACGGTAGTGAATTTTTTTTTGGTTTCCTATAATGAGAACAAACCTGAAGACAGCATATAGAAATCGGGGGAGAATTGCATGGAAGAATAGTCGCAGAGATTCTGAGGCAGCGTCTAACAGAAAAACGGTAGCGCAGGGCTCCGCACGCATTCCGCCGCTTACCGTCTCCTGACCAGAACCGCTTCAAGAACCACACCGTTACATCAGGACAGGGTCCGGTATGCACGGTGAATAGCGGTGGCGGTGGTTCGCAACAACGGCAGCAAGAGGTGCTCCCCCAAATCAAAGTCAACGCTTCCAAGAGGGTGCTCCGTGGGACGTAGTGAACCGGTGGAAGTGGACAATTTAAAATTTTAAATTTCAAATTTAGTGAACTTTTAAGGCTGTATAACCATTTCCCTTAGATTTTTTTTTGATTTTTAATTAGTTGGTTAATTTTTTTTTTTTGATATTAGTGGAATTTTAGTTGTTTAAATTTTTAACTTTAGTTGAATTTTAATTATTGGTCAATTTGTGAATTTCTGCTAAGAAGTGTGACGGTGGGTTTTTTTTGGTCGCGTTTTTTATCTCCGCAATAGAAGAGGATCACCCTTCATCGTGCTGCCGGCAGGACAACGGGGGACTAGAAAACCGTGAGTACGTTGATTTTTTTTAAATATTTATTTACAATTCTTGGCAGAAAGAATAGGCGATAGTTCAACATTAATAGTAGATTTAAGATTGAAAATTATAATAAATTGAATAGGACGATGAGCCAACCAAAGTTTATGTGGTGTATTTATACTTAAACATGGGTGAATAGGAATCTTTTTATTTGGTGTGTGGATGGCCGGCCGGGCCGTCCTTCTGTAGATGAACGATGATAAGACAGGACGACTACGAACAATGACGACATAACGTGACGACTGACAAACCTCCTCTGCAACAGACTTAGGTCGTGACTGGGGAGCGCGTTCAGGGGCAATCTCTCACAATCATTGGCCAGAGAGATAGTAATCGGTTGTGTCACCAGACACAAAGGGTGAGCAGGCCAGCTTTTGCCACTTCCACCAGGCATACCTCGGGTACTTGGTGAACCCGTTTGACGAGGAGAGAAAAGGGGAAGGACGAATTGCGCGATAGGGAGTAGTTGTAGGTTAGTTTAAGATAGTTAGGTGTAGATTAGGTTTTAGCTTAATACATTAGGTTAGTTTAGGTTTAGTTTAGGATAGGTAGGGTAAGCTTCGCGGAGTCCTTCGCAATCTTTCTCCTGGCCAAGGGCACAAGTCCTTGAATTTTCCTTTTACTTTCTTTTTCTATCTTTTGATGTCCGTCCGAAGTCTAAGTAGAGTAGCTTCCCTCTTTCTCTTGTTTTGGTTAAAATGGCATGAGATTTGTGTGTGCTGAGCAGGTGATGTGAAGTAAGGTGGACAAGAACCACCCCGTCCGACGAGCTTAGCCGAGCAACCGCGAGCGTGCCGCCGTTCTCCTTACTCGCACCGAAGACGCCTCCGTGGCCAACCCTAGCTCACAAAAAAATCTGAGGTATACATTCTTAAAGTAATATAAGAAATAGCATATTCGGCAATGATATACCACTATCTCCATTTCGGAAATTTTTATAGTACGTACTTGGAAGCAAAAATATTGTAGCTGCTCGTTCTGTTAATTTGTTCAGTGTGCCTTGAATTTCGGTAATAAGCATCGTTATATGATTTTTTCCGAAAACTTGGTATATGAACTATGATAAATATTAAATTTATACAAAATTGTCAGAACCACTAAGGAGGAAATAGGTCCTTTTTTTTTCAAAGTCCACCTTTAGTAAAGAACTGTTAATTCCTTTCAGCCGTTTAGGCAGCAGTCCAGCGCGCATATAGACAGAATTGGTGAACCCACTTTTTCGAGAGCCTTTATATTAGTAATAAGAGAATTGATCCCACAAGGTACCTATATACATATGTTGATTTTGATACATGGTTTGTAATATAGAAAAATAATAACAATATACCCCCATAAGTATATAACTACATATATTTCTTATCAGCATCGAAACGTCGATTTAGCCATGCCCGTCTGTCTGTCCATATGTCACAACTTGTTGTTCTTAAATATTGAGCTAGGAAGGTGATATATATCATATACTCGTATATGCTTTGTACAATTTGACAACCCGAAGCAGTATAGCTGTAAACATTTTTGAAATCCGTCCACAGATAGGCTTCATTTTCAAAAAAAAAAACGTTCTATTTTCAATATTTTTGCTAGATACTGAAAGATATTGTACGAATATAATATGAAGAAGTTGACTTTCCATATATTGTACTTAGTCGCACCCACTATTTTATATGTCTATCATCATTCCTTCTAAAAACACTAGAATGACTGATTGATATCCATTTATGTGACAGTATTGACACACAATTGCTGTCCTCAGCTCAACATGCATACTGTAAGGGCAAATCAGTAGAAACAGCATTACATACGTCAGTTACTCCCTGTATCACAAGGAGTACACCATGGTAGCTTCTCTAGATATAGTAGGCATTTTTAACAACGTCTATTCATCTGCGATAAGGAAAGCATTGTCAAATCAAAATTTAGATAGCTCACTTGACGAATTGATTAATTTACTGCTTAATAGTCGGATTGTCAACTCAAAGCTGGGTGGGACATCTGTTAGAAGATATGTCAGTAGGGGAACCCCTCAAGGGGGCGTCCTATCCCCACTTCTCTGGAAATTGGTGGTTAATAACTATTGATAATCCTGGAGGCTGAGGGTTGTGAAGTTGTCGCCTATGCGGACGACGAAGTTATCGCCTATGCGAACGACGTCTGATAAACACATCATTGCCTTAAAAGAGTTCTTTCAAAACGTTTTAAATAAGTTATCTATCATTTGCTGACAGCTCGGTGTGGTCTGGAAGTGAATCCCCACAAAACCGAACTGGTCCTCTTCTCAAGAAAATATAAAATCCCACCTATTGACCCTCCATCCCTTAATGGTATGAGCTTAACCATCTCCAACGAAGCAAAATATCTGGGTCTTATTTTGGATAGAAAACTAAGCTGGAAACCTAATATACATGAAAGAGTTAAGAAAGCCACTGTCGCACTCTTCTCTTGCAAAAAAGCCATTGGAAACAAATGTGGTCCAGATTAACTCAATGGCTCTATATCTCGGTCATTAGGCCGATCCTTATGTACGGGGTAGTTGTCTGGTGGATTGCTTTGGATAAGGCGATAAACCGGAAGATATTAAGCAAAGTCCAGCGTTCAACTTGTCTGTGTATTAGCAGAGCACTACAAACGACACCTTCCGCAGCAATGGACACTCTATTTTATTTAACACCCCTCGTCACTTTTGGTAGGCAAATGGCAGCTACCTCAGCTATTCGCCTTAAAGCTAGTGGTGGTTTTACGGTGGTCCGAGAAAGTATATGGCCACGCCTCCATCTTAAACAACTTTAATATCTTCTCTGAAGACATTGACTACACAACGCTCAAGTTAAATTTTGACAAAAACTTCCATCACTTCTAGAGCATTCTGGGAAGAAGATGGCTTTAAGGAATATAAGTCGTTCTATTTTTATACCGACGGTTCAAAAACTAACACGGGGTGTGTGGTGGTAACTTCTCTGATGGGCCTCTCTTGTCGTCTCCCAAACCACTGTAGCGTATTCCAAGTGAAGATAATGGCAATTAAGGAAATTTTGTCTTGGCTAAAGAAAAACGTGATACCAACCTCTGATATACGCATCTTTTCATACAACCAAGTAGCAATCAAATCCTTGGAATTATCCTCAATAAATTCTATAACAGCTCTAGACTACCTATCGTCACTTATAGAGATGGCAAAGCAGTTCAATATTCACCTAATTTGGGTGCCGGGGCGTAGGGACATTCCAGGAAATTGTAATGCTGAGGAACTTGCCAGACATGGAATAACAATACTCATTCTTTCAGACAAAAGTTCACTCGGTATATCGATCGCTACATGCAAACTTAAATTAAAGCTGGATGCTATTGAAAGGACAAATTCTAGGTGGGCAAGTGGTACAACGTGCTTAGCGACAAAACAGATTTGGCCTAATCTGAATCTGAAGCGCTCTAAGAATTTGATTTCTCTCAACAGATTGCATATCAGTGCTGTAATTGGTGTCATAACTTTACACTGTTTAATAGGCATGCAACAAAGCTTGGCGTATTTTCAAATGATTTGTGCAGAAAAGCTGCATGGACGATGAGGAGGAGGAAACTATTCTTCACGTTCTTTCCAATTGCCCAGCTCTCTCCCAAAGAAGGAAACTCCACTTAGAAGCCTTCTATTTCAATAACCTAAATGATATGAAAAAAAAAGACGTTAGGGACCTCCTACGCTTCATCAGAAGCTCCAAATGGTTAAATGTGTAGGCTAGAGACCGCCTTCCAAACTCACGTGGTATCACAATGGACCTATTACTGGTTTAAGTGTGTTGGTTTTTTGCTGACAGCCACCTCAACCTAACTTAACTCACTATTTTAAAGGGGAGTTTTGTTTAAAAAAAAAAATCATATTTTGCTCTCCAAAGTAATTTATTGCCATGGTTAGGTCTTACTACGAATTTCTAGTCAAAATCTGCGAACTAGTCAGAACCACGCCCACTTGCTTCGAAAAAAATGTGAAAACACTTTTTTCTAATAAAAGAAATATTGCGGAAATATCGTCTAATAGAAATATACCCCTGCATTTGATTTAACATTTTCGCAAAGCCACGCCCAATTTACTAGGGATGAGGTAGATGATCGGAGATAGGTTATTATTTCGATCCATTTCAGATGGATTGTAATTTTTCTGCATGTTATTTCCTCATAATTAGCAGTAGAAAAGATATGCTATTTATTAAGCAGAATACTCCTAAATCCACTCACAACACCGCATACGAGCAAATCAGACCGTAAACAACAACTGATATCCTCTTTCATATCGTCGTCGTTAATAATTGTCTACTTCTTCGTGGGTTTAGTTTTTTGAAAATAATTTTATATTGAATTTCTCAGTCTTATGGTAACAAAAGGTTGTGGTATTATTCTGCCATACCAGTACAATGGTCTCTTTTGTTATTATTATCTCTGTATGTGTACCGTTGCCAAAAGCCAAGGAAGAGGACATAGTTCATCCTTATTCCTGCTGCCGACTCTGGCAAGGGATTTACGGCAGCAAATTCATAATATTGGGTGTATCGTATTTTTGGGGGAATATTTTTCCGTTCATCGCTTTGTTGAGGGCACCCAACAAAAGCAAAATTCTATTTCCTGAACACTGGACGCTTTCAATTTAGTGCTTCAGTTTTTTTTCTTCCTTGTGAAGATATTACTCGTATATGTGTACGGTAGTGCTGAAGTTCGCTGAAGTCCCGATTACAAATTTTCTCTTCTCGCGGTTTGCGTGAATGTTTTTTTTTTTCGAATCAGGGACAAATGAAATAAGGTGAACCCGCGAACCATACATAAACTAGAAAAATGGTATTATCTGCTATAGGAACTCTTAGAAATGTGGAACGTAAATGGTATGGTTTACGGTTACGGCTTTAATTATTTACCCTTAAGTAAGTAAGAAATATTCACATTTTTAATTTGCTTCGTTTATTTGATAGAGTATTTCATTAACCACCACCCATACTATTTATGTACGAAGTTCCTCCATTATACTATAAAATAGCAAGTTCAACATGCATGTTATAGAGGATATTATATATAAAACTGACGTGCTTTCATCGAGTTCCTTAAGTTAGGGCGTAAACCCCTAACTAAATCCCACTTTTAAAGCCGGAGTGTTGAGGTACCCGTGCTCGGCTACATGACTAGTTAGTGGTTAAAGAAAACTAATTAAACGGTCCCCTCCGATGCCCAGGGAAGGTCGGTTGTATAAGTGCCTTATTCCAGCATATCGACTCTGCTGGGATGGACCTACTTTCCGACTTATTCGTGGCACCACGGCACTGCTATTATTATTTTAATTTGCACATTACTTACTTACTTAATGTCGCTCGATCTTTAACTAGCTGCCTCCAGTTTCGCAATCTAAATTGGTTGAGGTCCCCTTCCACTTGCGTGCGCTACCTAGTCGCGGTCTTCCTGTACTGCACCGTCCTTTGCGAATGAACTAGAAGATTTTTTGAGCCGGAGCATTGAGCTCTACATGACCCAGCCACCTCAATCGTTGAACCTTCACTCTCATTTCATTTCATTTTTAATGTATTTTTTATTAATTAATTCATTATTAAAACTAGCTTAACTAACTTAACTCTTCTTATTCTAACTTACTAAGTTAAACCTAACACTTAAAACTATGTCTTTCGACGTAACGAACTTGAAAATTGTTTATTTATTTAGTTTTTTTGATTTTAATTTTTACTAAGAAAATTATTACAGAGAAAAACTTAGTAAATGAACTCTTTTTTTATCCTTATATATATAACTTAACATACTACCTTAAATTAAATCTTAAACTATCTTATTCTACCTTAACCTATCTTACTCTACCTTACGTAATAATATACGTACTTTTTTTGTTTTTTTTTTTTTTTTAAAGTGCTGTTTTTTCTTTTTTTCTGTCGAAGTGCTGTGATGAAAACTTATATTTTTTTTTAATTTTTTTTTTTTTTTTAATTTTTATTTTTATTTTTTAACCTATACACTATATATAAAATACCTAAACTTAAAACTTTGTAAGTCGGCCTTGGGCAAGAACAGCCGGCTTAAATCTCAAACAGGCTACCCTAGATTAGGGGGAAACGACGAAGGGGTTTCCTCTCTTTCGGCTAGCCACCAGAAATGACCGTACTGACGTTGTACGTCATAAATATTACGACCCGATACCGCCCTACTAAACCGGAGACGCTCCACACTGCTGTGTGCAACATCTCTGTCGTAGTTGAGTCGCCTATCCACAGCTGTCCGAGCAACGTGGAAGATTTGCGGCACCGCCAATCTGTATGGATCAGACCTTTCTCATCAAAATAGAGGAACGCCTCTGGGGGAACAAAGCCGTTAAGGCGCACTCTCTCATGATACTCGTAATTGGGGTAATAAGCCCCGGAGATCAGGTTGTTCGTCGAGCTCATTGCTCTTGCAATGTGCCTTCGGATCAGCTTGATAACGAAATTATCCACTCTTATTAGGTTAGCCCTGTTGTATAGGACCTCATTGGGATAGAATTTTATGTACAGGGACTCTGGTGTTCTGTATAAATGAAGGCAAGCCCTCTCAAACAACCGAATCTTTTCCAACAAGCTTGCTCCCACGTTGAACCACACGTGGCAACCATATACGAGCATGGGCCGGATGAGGGCCGTGTAGCAGATTACCTTTACCCTTGCATCGAGTTGCTTGCTATAAAAAAGTCTCTTTGTAAGGGCAAAAGCACCTTTGGCTCTGGCCATAGCAGCATCTATATGTCTGTTAAAATATAGATATTGGTCTAACCAAAGCCCTAGGTATCTGAATACACTTCGACTCGCAAGTGGCTCTCCGTACAGTCCCACGATTGAGAACTTTCGCCAATTCCGATTTCTGGAAGTTGATCTTCAATATCGCTGAATCTTATCGAAGTCACGTTTCAAGAGAATTGCAATGACCTCGATTTTTGGTCCTGATCTGTACGCGATCAAGTCATCTGCGTACGCTATGGCATGGTGAAGTGATCCTATCAGATCGCTCGTGTAAATGTTGAAAAGAATCGGTGAATTAACCGCACCTTGTTGCAGACCGTTTTTAATTTGAAATGTTCCAGCAGAAGTCACATTGCCATTTTTGACAATGAACTGTCTACTGGTGAGCATGTTATGAAGTATGTACAGCAGTGGTTTGCTTATGTCCAGCCTGCTTAGCTTGTAGAAGAGTCCCTCTAACCATATGGTGTCGAAGGCCTTCTCCAAGTCAATCAGGCAGGCACCCGTGCACTGTTTCTTGCTTTTGTTCCATTGGATATCCGATACCAGTTTAGACGCGGCATGTATTGTATCATGCCCCGCCTTAAAACCGAATTGGTTATCCGGAATTATATTACTGTTCTCAGTCCACTTAAGCAGGGCTCTATTGATCACTTTCTCGAATACCTTGCTGATGTTCGGAAGGAGACTTATCGACCGGAGATTTGCCGGATTGGAGATATCCTTACCCCTTTTGGGGATGGGTTGTATCACTGCTGTTTTGCAATGCGCTGTATAATGTGCATTATTCAGCGCATTGTTAAACAGAGTGGTGTAAATGTCCACCGCTTCTAGAGGGAGATGTCGAAGCACAATGTTCGACACACCATCGATTCCTACAGACTTTTTCCTCCTCAATGAGTCGAAGATCGCTTGGAGCTTCACCTTCGATATGTACGGGGGATGTACCCTTTCATCGGCGATGACATTATTTGCCATGTTATCGTCATTGAACTCGGTAAAACCTATGTTCTCGGATCGCCAGTGCTCTATATCATTTCGAAGGTAGAAGTGGTTCGAGAAAATGGTATCATTTACCTTGTACACTTCCTGGAAAGTCGCTCCTATAGCCTCTACCTTCTCCTGCGGATCTTCGATTACAAAGAAGTTGTCATCCTCTACTGAGTTATCTGGATCTATACCTGCTGTTATTAGTATTTGTTCGTTGTTCGTCGTTCGGGGGATCTTAAGACATGGAAGGTCATTTTGATTATTCCTTCGAAATATTTTATTTATTTGCGGGAACATACTCGGGTTGTTGGATTTTACAGCCCGAATTTTGTTGTTCCAATGCAGATTTACAGAAAGTCTGTAGTTTTCTCTGATTAATTTCTGGAGGTTTTTAATCAACGACTTCAGCGTCCTAACCGAGTTTTGTCTGTCAGTAAACTGTCTGTACAAGGTTTTAAGTCTCGACAGCAGTCTACTTTTGGGTTGGTGTAGTGCGTCAATTGTTGCATTGCGGAATATGTCTGCGTTGTCAGTATGTTGATACCGAGGTATCGTATTACCCATAGTTCGTTTTATTGTCTCGTCCATTTGTTTTAGGTACCAGTCAATCTCCTCGTTTGACAGATTCCTATTGGACGGTGGGTAGAGGGAATTCGAGGAGAGTGCTCTTGTCAAAATTCTTGAGAAGCGAGTCCAACGCGTCCTACTATAATTGTAGGAGTACGTTTGGACAAACTCCTCCAACTCCGCAATTTCGTTGG
The DNA here is from genome assembly GCA_963082735.1 of Pocota personata. Lineage (NCBI taxonomy): Eukaryota > Metazoa > Arthropoda > Insecta > Diptera > Syrphidae > Pocota > Pocota personata. The sequence goes on along the minus strand of OY720432.1, from coordinate 43,105,593 downwards.
GAAACGTTATTACGGCACTCAGTCCGCAATGGTCACTGTCGTACACAAATGTGTGCAGGCAGTTTATAGTTTGCCGATCCAAGTCGGTCAGTTGTAACCGTACGTCGAACAGCATAAGATCCAGATAGTAGCCGCTTCCAGGAAACGACGGACTATCTGTAGCTTTCAAATTGAGTTTATACTCGACACTGTGCCGACCCCACCAATTGAATAGTAGTGAACCTTCACTCTCCTGGCTAAGTCGATTTCGCTGTATAGCCCATACAGTTCGTTGTTGTATCTCCTCCTCCACTCACCATCGATGCAGATGGGACCAAAAATCACCCGACGAATTTACCTCTCAAAACAGCCAAGAGCAACCTCATCCACTTTTGATAAAGTCCATGCCTCTGCGCAGTAGAGTAGGACTGGGATGATTAGGGTTTTATAACTTTAGTTATTCGAAAGAGGGCTTTGCTATTCAATTGCCTTATTAGTCCAAAAAAGCAGCGGTTGACAAGAGTTATTCTTCGTTTGATCTCAGTGCTCGTATCGTTGTCTGAATTTAAAGCGGAGCCTAGGTAAACAAAGTCCCCAACTATCTTAAAGTAATATCTGTCTACGGTGACGTTCTGCCTGAGACATCGATGCTGGTTGTCCTTTTTTGTTGATGGCATATGCTTGGTCTTGCACTCATTAAATAAACCAATAAACCCATCTTCGCCGCTTCCGCCTCAAGCCCCATAATCTTCCGATTATGTCAATGTCTGAATCCTTTTTTGACAAGATCCCGGTGAGGTTTTTACCGACCTTGATGGAACAGCGTGCATTCTCCATCGTCATCCTGCACAAACGGACGAGTTTGGCAGGGATGCCAAAACTAGACATTGCTCTAAGCTCGTCTCTGTACATGCTGTCATATGCGGCCTTTAAAATCGATGAAAAGGTGGTGAGTATCGATTTAAACGTCCTGGGTTTTTTCCTAGATCTGCCTAGTGTGAATATTTGGTATATGGTGGACTCTCCTGGCCTAAAGCCACACTGATATGGACCGATCAGGTTGTTCACAAACAGCATTAGGAGTTCATACAACACGGCAGATAAGATCTTATAGGATGCTAAGGAGACTGATGCTTCTGTAGTTGGCGCAGTTCAGAGGGTCTCCTTTTTTGAGGATCTTGCAAACAATACTGAGGTACCATTCATAGGGCCGACCATATTTTACATATGAGTTGGTGCATGCTCCTTGCCAAGTCATCGCCCGCCTCTTTGAACAGTTCGGCAGCTAGGCCATCAGATCCAGTAGCTTTGTTCGACCTAAGTTTAGATATGAATATCTTCACTTCATCTAGATCGGGTGGACGGAATTATTGATCTACATCGTCCATTAGCACTCGTTGTCAAACTAATGGATTTGTTGTGGTGGCTGAGTGAAATCCAGCATACCAGAGGCGGCATATCTGATGGCTTTTTGGCAATGTTGCCACTGGTCTTCAATACTTGGTGCTGGCAGAATACGACCTCTTAAGAGATTAAGGGAGACTCGATCGGAAAAGGATTTGGCATCTTTTGCAAATGTAGCAGTCTAACGAACGTATGCGGGAACCGCATACTAGCTACGACATTTCGTCGCGTAGCAAATTCAACCTGAATCCGTTATCGGAGGTGGTGTCGTGTAGGCTGAACTTTCCGACTGTGCTACCAAATATGCCCTTTCTTCCTAGCTTTGCGCTAAAATCGCCTAGGACAATTTTAATGTCATAGTTGGAGTCGTCGTCTTTCTCCTCTATGGGGTCATGGGCGCACATTAGGCTTATGTTATCGAATTTAGCCTTGATGCGAATTGTCATGAGGCGTTCATCCACATATCTGGAACTAAAAACTTCTTGCCTAAGTTTGCCTCCAACGACGAATCCACACCCAAGAAGGCGCTGCTTTTGTTGCCGGTAACAATCGCCATAATAGATATCGCAGTTTCTCATTCTCTTTTTGCCCGGCCCATCCCACCGCACTTCTTGAATGTTTAAGGCCTCCACTAATTGTTCGGCTGCATGTGATCTATTAAGGACCTAATATGCCACGTACAGATCCGAAGTTCGTTGACCTTGTTTCGTTTGTATGGTTCGTCATCAGTAAATTCGTCCATTTCTGAGGCTTGTTGTTGCTTCGTAACTAATTTTATTTCCGTGGTCGGGCAATTATGCCGGCGGCACAACACCTAACCTGGAGGACCAGTTGCATTCTAGAAAGTTCCTTTCTAGAAACCCCTAGGATGAGGGGTCGGTTATACCTATGTCAGTAACCCACTTCGGAGTGCTAGCGCTGTCGTTGGACACTTTAGGGCTTATAACTAATTCTTGGAAATCCTTATCGGCCTAAACTACAAATATGTCTTTTGGCCAACACTCGCGTTTATAGGTTTAGCAAGTTGAGTCCGGGTAGACAACAACCAGCATCCGATGGCTACCGCGTGGAGGTAAAATAAGCACAATTGATGTGTAGTAACAGTTACAACACTGGGTATCGCCTGTTTGACATCGATCAGAGTCTACCCTATTTTTACAACATCCAGCCATTCGTTAAAATTAGATCAGCATCATAAAAGAAACACAATTTTAAAATCAATTTGTAAACTTTAAAAAACATCAAAGAAATCTCTTGATTATTAATATTGAAATACATATTTATTTGAACGAAAGCTTACTTCTTCACAATCATGCAGTCTATCGGAAAGCTTTCCAACTCAAATTTCTAAAGCTCTGTTTTTACAGGGTAAAACGCCTGGAAAAACTTCTGTGGTTGATTGCTGTGAGAGCTTAGACTACATTGCTGCCGGCTGCTTATGATCAAGATGATAATCATACAAATTTTATTATAACACTAGCAGACCCTTGCGGCTTCACCATGCCAAAAGACCACCAAATACGTTCTTGTGGTCTTTCTCTTAAGAGACTACAGCCTGTTATATAAATTCATAGATAGTGATATTGTTACATTTCCTAAGGTTGCCTCTCACTTCCGTTAACTATCAGGTACATAATTATGGGTCACTTACCTAATATTTTTTTTTAATGACTCAACTAATGACTAATAAAGAGAGTATATGCTCCAAGCAAGGACGAAGAAAAGAGCGAACAAATTCAATCTGCTATCACCATTACTTTTTGCGATGTATCTAAATGTTTTGCGTTAACATCTGGGGGGAGGACTTTATTTAGGTTCGCTAAACATAAGGCTACTGCTGTATGCCAATGATATTGTGATTTTGGCCGATGATATCAAAACTTTGCAAAGGATGATAAATAAATTAGAAACATATTGCGATACCTGGGGTATGGAAGTTAATACGAACAAGAGCGAAATAATGGTTTTCAGAAGAGGCGGGAGACTATAAAGGCTAGAGAAGTGGATATGCAGAGGAGAACCAGTGAAAATTGTTGTTGAGTATAAGTACTTAGGAGTAATATTAACACCAGGAATATCTTTCTCAAAGCATGTTAATAGCAGAAACTCTGCAGCCAAAGCTACATAGCTTAAATGCTACATGGAAAGACTTCTTTAAAAAGAAAGAGGTCACGCTTAGATCGAAATAGAGACTGTTGCAGCACAAGTATGGGGGTATTCTTGGTTCGAGGAGGTAGACAAACTGCAACGATATTTTATAAAACGCATATTAAAACTGCCTGAGTTTACTCCAAACTGGGTGATAGTGATAGAAACTGGAGCGGAAGAAGGCCATATTTACACCTTGCATCTACGGTTTTCGAATATGATGTAGAAAGGCTTCCACATAAACTATCGAAGATGATAAAGACTAAAACATTGCTTTGGTTCAAAGAGCTTCAAAGGTTGGGGTCAGACTTAAACCTAAACTGGGATAATGAACATCTTACCCAAAACGAGTGGCATAGTAAATGCATACCACTAAGTGAAGATCTGAAGCAGCATACATATATACCACCATCATGTATCAAAACCCAAAGATATCTAAACGCGATCTATGTACAAAAACCTCGATTTTAGTAAAAGCAACGCATATTGCAACGACAACAGCTTACAAAGCGAGATCCGTTGGATTATTAAAATGCGAGCGGATCTTATTCAGCTATATGGGAATAGCTTTAAAATTGGAGGTACAAGATTGTGCACGCTCTGCAATTTAAGGGAAGAGGAAACAATTCAGCATTTTATGGGCAGATGCCCTGTGCTTAGGGAGTTTAGATGCAAATACTTAAATAATAATACACTTTCAAAAGAGGAAATAATTAATATTTTTAATGGATGCTTAGATGAAAATTGGAAAAATTTTGTTTATTATCATATATAATTTCCGCTTTAAATTATACTATAAAAAGCTAATAACAGATGAATTTGATTAAATTACACAAGAATGAATTAAAAGTCAACAGGCTTCTCTACCGACAGACGGTTCAATCCATGTCATACGTTCCATAATACTATATAACTTTTTTATAAAATATTATTTGAAAATAAAGAACTTAATTATTATTATTATTATTAAGTCAAAAGGTACAATAAACAGCCAAATTATCAACTGATTTGTTAAACACTTGCAGTAGCATCTGTTGGTTGTGAATGGAGTTAGCTTCATTAGAAGCAAGAAAAATATACATTCATATACATACATAGTACCCAGATGCAATAACCATCCATAGCTTAACATATTTTTTAAATTAATAAAACAATAATATTTTAAATTTATGTGTGTGTGAAGCTTTTAAAAATATTAAAATGTTTATTGTGAATTTTTTCTTAGTCAAAGATATACATATGCTCTCGCTTACTTTTTATAGAATTACTTAAATCTTATAAATTGGTCATACAATAATTTGATGTATGTCTAATAGTATTACGGGTGGCTATGGTGTAGTGGTAACATCATCGCTTGTCACGCTGCAGGTTCGCGGTTCGAACCCTGATGTCAAGAATCATCTATTTATTTCACATGAAATACATAAAAAAGTCGATCAATTGCGAAATCTTATTCAACTCTTCTGCGAAGGCATAACACTGGCAGTAGGGTGGTCATATGGCTAAAATGCAACTTGATCGTGATGATGACATCAGGAGGAGGGAAAAAAATACTGTGAATCATAAGCAACGACAATACAAAAATACTCCCCAGTTATCTGGACGCCACCTTTGGAGTTCACTGAAACTTGATAATACCTGAGTTTCAAACCAACTACACCAACCTGTCTTCTCTCTGTTTCTTTCCCTTTCCTCAAAACGCCCGTGTCCTAAAATTAGTAAAAGGGTATTCATATCACCTTTCACTCGTGCAAATTATTAAAAAATAAAAAATAATAATATAAATATAATATATATAATAATATAAATTTCCAAATTCCGGAACACTCAGACTCGATTTTTTATTCATTTAGTTGTTATATTTTTGTATTTTAATGTAAAAAGAAACTACAATACATATCAAGTTATATTAAAAAAGGGAAATTAACGTAAAAAACTGGAAAACAAATTTAAGTATTTGTTGTTAGCTATCTAATGATCTTACCTATATGTATGCTCTCTCGAACTTTTTGGAGATCTTTTGAACTCTAATAAAAGTCTTTGATACACTGTTTTCACATACCGTTTATAGTTTAGCCATAATTTCGGATTTAATGAACTGCACTGATAATTTTTACCCGACTTCCGTGCACTTATAACTTTATTGGCCAGATGGTTATGCCTGGGCGAAATCAGCATGTAGTCTAGTTGGTGCTCACAAAATGTTCCAATAACCTGAAGAAAGACACATTAAAATGGATTAAGCGGCTTTTAAGTTATAAACGATCACGCAGCCATAGAATCATTTTCAATTCAATAATATGTGGAGACTAGAAAAATTATTAAATACTAATATCAACATATTTTGCTTTCATTATACTGCAGCGCTAGGTACCTAGATGTGATACTTGACGATAAGCTAAGCTGGAAATTTAACATAGAGCAGTGCATAAATAAAGCCTGTATGGCTTGCAACAAAACCTTCGGCAAGAAGTGGGGACATCGCCCGAAAATGGCCTTAAGGATGTATACAGCAGTGGTATGTCCTATATTTTCCTATGAGTCACTAGTTTGGTAACCCTCACTAAGAACGGCGGCTATAGGCACAAAGGTGGGCTTGAGAACATGCCCTACAGAAGCACTGAATGTAATACTGCACCTTCTACTACTTGATCTTCATATTCTATATATATCAGCATGCAGTACGGTCAGACTAGAAGAAACGGGGTGCTGGTGTGCCATACCGTGTGGTCACAGCAACATCCTGAATATACTACCAGAGGATCTGTCAGAAACTCTAACTGAATACAGAACACCCAAAGAATACTTTAGTAATGTCGTCATGGTCAGTTTCCCATCCAGAGTAGACTAGGAAAAAGACGAAGTGGCGAACGACTATGAAATCAAAATCTTCATCAATGGTTCTAAAATGGACTGCGGCGTGGGCAGGGATTTACTCTGACACCCTCAACACATCAAAACTATACCGAGTACCGGGTTCATGCAGAGTCTTCCAGGCAGAAGATCTTGTTGTACTTGAAACTTGCCGTCAATTGAAAAACATCACTACACCCTTCAGAATCATCGCTATCCTCATTGATAGTAAATTGTCAATTGTATCTGCTACGTCTTCCTCCAAGCTGGTGCATCATCGGTTTAGGATCAGTCTCCTCTGGGTGCCGGGACACAGCAACATTATCCCCTCAATGACGAGCGAGTTGATGATCTAGCTAGGCGGGGATCTGTTCTTGATAGATCTCTTGCGGAAGCGGTTCATGTGCCGCTGTGTGCTTTTAAGCGCACCATCCTTACGTATTTCCTTTCAAAGGCCAATCACCCACAATTGGCGTAGAACACAAGATCTACAAAATAGAAAGCTGGCAGATATTGCTATAATTATGACGATTAGCATAGGCCTCTGGCCCATGGGGGTTCACGCGGTAATTCTAGGCATTACATTCAATGTTCATTGTCGCAGCTGCAATACTGCAAGCGAGATAGAAACTATCTACCATTTCCTCTGCAAGTGTCCGTCTCTAGGTATGGCCAGAGAACGCACATCAGGTAAACCTTTCTTTGACAACCTAAATGAGATTGCCATTGGGGAAGTTATCAACAAAAACAACACCCGATAGGTAACGTGAGTTGTGGCATTAAAACGGGGCTAAATCGCTAATTATGTTTTAGCATGGGATGTTATTACAGCCACTCCTACCTACATACCTACCTATCAACATATTTTGTATTATATGTTCACTACTTCCTCCTTGTTACCACTTTCCATGACTGCAATCGTTGAAATTTTTTCCCAGGACAATGGTAGAGGTGATGGACTGTGTGTTTGGCTTTATTTCACTTTGCGAAAGTGAAATAAAGCCAATTTGGCATTATAGGTAACACTTTCCCAAAGATTTCTTCATGAAAGACTTTAACATTTGGCCTTATTTCACTTTTGATTAGTGAATTCTCTGTGAAAGTGAAATAAGGCCAAACGTTAAAATTGTGCCTTATTTCACGGCACTGTGTCTGTCATATAAACGTGTAAAGTTTATTTAACAAAATTGATGAGTTCAGAGTCTTGTTTGTTGAATCTGACGTGGATATTGTGTATAATGTAGTAGACATGGTTCCAGATTAATATACAGGATGTATTATATACACTAGATGGGTACAAACTTCATCATGCAGACCGACAATTCAGGGACGGTGGTGGAGCTGCAATCTATATTCGTGGCGGTTATAAGTTCAAGGTAGTAGCAACTTCACCTTCATCTTTATACGCACCGCAACAATAAAACGTTTCGTCTTCATTCCCTGATTGCAATCTCCTAAATAAAATAATTTCGGCATCTTTCATTAATAGAATGTCAATACAACATCACCCACACACTTTAACAATAACTCAAGCACTCTACTAGGCCTTTCTTTCGTAAGAGTACGTCGTAGGGGACATTCCCTACATTGTACATTTAATATGGATATCATCAATTTTGTAATGCTTTTATCAAAATAATAATGTCACTATGGCTAATACTTTTTGATCTTTAACTGGTTAATTTAACATTTTATCGACTTCTAAAGGATTGACTATTAGAAGAGAAGGAAGCGCTTGGTGCTAAGAGCTTTACTTCAGTATTCTATAGAATACAGCAATTTTTAATAAACAAATGCTTTTATTTTTAAGTGTTTCTTCTGTTTAGTATAACAATTCTTCCAAATTCAAGAATTCTTTAATGCACGTACCCGAATGCTATACTCCAAGTAATTAAGTTAAAAGGAAAATTAACCCCTTTGCTCGAGGCGTCCATGGTGTAGTGGGTAGTGTGTTTGCTTTTGACCTGAGCTGTCCAGGTTATAGCCCAACAGCAAAACAACAGACACCCGAGAATAAAGGAGCTTTGTCCATGGTAGTTCTACGGGAGTTGGAAATTTCCTTTTGAAACAAAAAATCCTTTTGCTCTGCCTCAAGGATAATGACCATCATGGTGATAACGATGAATATAATAATATTTCATGAGGTAATTTCTGAACATTTACACATTCTTCAGAAACGTTATCTTTAATTTTATACTCTTCACTGAATTCTAAACTTCAGCCCGCATATATCCGTACCTATGTAGGTACGACATATGGTAAAATAGAGATATATATGTACATACCTTCAATAATAATTCCACACACACATAGCATGTTCAGTTCGAAATATATAATGCCAGCAGAATTCAGAAAGTGCTCACCTTTCCCTGAATACCTCCTAATTTGGCGACAACAATTACTGCGGATTATCTCCGCTTACCCCGAAGTCATACAACTTGGCAATAATCGTTTCGAAAATCCTTTACAAGCAATTTCATCTATTTCATTCCCATAACACTAAATCCTCCATCCCAATTACTATATCTCCTCCGTCTGCCTCCAATATACCACAATACACAACCCTTTGAAATGTGTTCATATCCCGTGCTGTTGCGTTGCCATGTACTGAGATTCGTCTAGTGCCATTCTATCGAGAACCGCTAATTGCTTTTTCATATGGGAACTACATACTTTCATCAGTGCATAATACACTCCCTCGTACAACCTCTTCTTGTTATCAATACATTAATATCGTTTTATTAATTTTTTTCTAACGAAAATTACCTTGTAAAACCCCACAAGTGTATCCATATGTAGCCGCCATTCGTTTCTATCATCTTGAGAAACAGTTCCAGAACGAGAAAATACTCGTAAAATTATCCTTTTGCAAGTTGGTAAACACAATGGGGCAAAACTATAGTCGCATAAAGTACACTTTAAAAAGATTTTAGCACGTAAAAAAGTCAAGATTAGTGTTTTCCTATTTATAGTCGACATAAATCCACTTTACAGTTATCAGCTCGCGCTAACTTTAAAAGCACCAAAAGTACCTTTTAACTTTTAGAGTAGGGTTTTAACAATCTTTCATCTGTCATTTTTTCAAATTAAAATTTCAGCCAACTAACGGATGTAAACAGTCAACAAATGTGTTCGATCTGCCAAATTCCTTTAAATTTGATACAACATTATCCCTTAAACTGTGTTTTTGTTCTCAAACTTTAAATTTTTAGGTTTGTTTGAGTAAAATTTGCTGTAAGGCAGTTCTAAAGTCGATACTAGTTGTAGGTAGGTTAAAAATTGTTTATAATTCAATTTAAAATTAAGCACAGGATTTAAAGTTAAAGGGCTGTTACTTAGTGACTACTAACATTCTTTAAAAGAAGATGATTATAATTTTACGCTAATGTTTTATTTTCTTCATTTGCTACACTTTAGACAAGTCTGCGTCTAAATTAGAAAATCACATCCACTTTTGAGGTAAAACAAATAACTGTGTATGTATAAATGCTGCTGAAATTTAATACTTACATCTGTTCATGTTTTGACAGTTTTGAGTGGTTCACTTTATAATCCCTACTATAGTAGTCTAGTAATTTTACTCAAAAAGAGTGCTCAGACCGCCATCTTGAAAAATGGCGGACGAAATACGATTTTGACTCTGTTTTTAAAATCCATCAAATCAAAGGAGGAGGGGGAGAGGAGGTGGCATTGAGGAGGGTGTTTCCAAGTGTAAATTTGTTGCACTGAAAATCGAAGGAGCTGGAATCATTGGCCATGCGCAGCATTCTAGACGTAGGTTCGCTACAGCCATTGTTGGTGCGTTGAAGTTTAAGGCGAAAGAGGTGTACAGATCTCATATTTCGAGGGTTGGTGTTGAGGGATATTATTTGTAGCAGGGCAGATTTATTAATTTTAAAAGTTCCTCATAGGGGGTAGGTTTTATCTGTCCACCCAAGGAAGACCAAGAAGACCGAGCAAAATGGATGAATCCGCGTTGAAAAGCCTCAATTCGAAGGGAATGGGTATCGTGATAGGGCGACCATACTTGGCTAGCATATTCAAAGATTGGTCTAACAAATACGAAAAAGAAAGATTTCGCAACGTAAGGGTTGGAGAATTCCTTAGAACACAAACTGTCAATATGACAGCAAAAATTTAGTTCTCTGTCACAGATTAGATAGAATCTAGGGACTGGAAGAATATGCTTGCGGGGATGAAATGTGCCTGAAGATTTTGATGTCATCATCGTAGACAGATAAATAAGAATTTTCAATGATACAGTCAACGTCATTAATAGACAAAATAAAAATCAGAGGACCAAGATGGCTATCTTGAGGCACTTTGAATGTGTCTATAAAGGGGTCGGATACAGAGCATCATTGCCGTTTTTTAAGACAGGATTTGATCTACGCAATTAAATCGGGTTGAAAGCCAAGAGCTTTAAGTTTAAAAAGAATAATTCCGTGGGAGATATTATCGAAGGTAATTGGAGAATTCAGAGTCCGATATAGATTTAAGATAAACGCGCCTGAGTTTATTTCTAATGTTTTGAAGCGAACGAAGTTCTTTAGTGAATCAGAGTTGGGAATGCGGGGAGTTCTTCAATTTCAATTTATTTTTGTATAATTTTACACTGTATTACATATTTCCATTTACCTGAGACACCAAACTGGCTTATCTGCAGAATGCTAGTTCAACAAATATGTTTTCTTTTGACATCTAGTGAACTTTTTTTTTTTAAATAAAAGAAAGTCCAAAAATAATAAAAAAGAAATAAGAAAGGAGACAAATTGATATTATTTAACGTTTTTTATTCTTACTAAAACTTTAACAGAATGGAATATTATTTTAAATTCACTTTAGGTTGTTGTTTCCATAAAATGTTGTTTTAATCTACTTTTTCTCAAATTTGCTTCAACTATGCGTCTGAGATTCTGGGGAAGATTATTTAAAATACTCGGCACGGTATACTTCAGACGAATCTTGGAATTTGGTACAGGCCTTCTGCTCGTCTTCTTGTGTTGAAATGGTGGTTAATTGGTATCCGGAAGTGATGATTAACATACGAGTAGTATTCTGGAGCACGAAAGGGACAGATTGCGTGAAACAGTTGAAAATTTCGAAGTAAAACAACACGAGACCATGCTAGAGTTTTCAAAAATAACGTTGAAATTGAAATAGCTTAGGAAGTTATTCAGTTTTATGAAGTTTGCTTTATGGGAATCAAAACTGTGACTTCTCAGTATGAGGAGTTTTATTAATGATGTTGTAGACAAATGTAAGAGATAATATATAATATGGAAAGAAAATGGTTGCTTGCTGAAACAGTACAGTTATCGGAGTCTGATGAGAATATCTGGTAGAGTTGGCAACCTAAGTTGTTAGTAACGCCACTTAACTGATAAAGGCCAGAATCAGAGAGACAGTCAATTAAAATGACCTTTTGTCTGAAGAGGGATTTGTAGCGACAAAGTGTAGATTGTAAGTTGCCAAAAGAACTCCGCGACCAGAGGTATAGTCTTCTTTCTCCAGACCATCGTGCCGGAAGCAATGAAGTCTGAGGTAAATAGTTCATTGCTATATAATCGAAAGACAGAGTGGTTTCATTTAGAGCATAAATGTCGTAGCGGAGCTTTTGAGAGTTTAGATACACGGAGAAAGTATTAGTTCGCAGACCTCACAGGTTCTGGTAATAAACGGACAAGTATTGATGAGAGGTTACAATAGCATTAGGTATGTTTGCAGTTGAAACTTTGTCAGGAAGCGGGGGATGAGACGAAAGTAATTAAGCTAGCGTGAATTCTCTGGAGGTGGGATTTACGTTTAGAGCTGATGTAAGATGTGTAAGATGAGAGATCGTTTGGTATATTGAAGCTCTCATGGTACTGGACAAATACGTACATCAAAGAATTCACGTCATTATTGAGACCCTCTTGGGGGATGGAGACCTTAATGTTGGTATTAGTTTGTCCATCAATACAGATGGAATCAGCTTTATAGTACAAGTAGTTTTATCGTGCAAGTAGGCAAGACACAGAGCTAGTATTCTTATCGTGTTTGATAAACTTATCTAATTTGATCATTTTTATCTTATCCAAGGCGAAGGCATCGTTAGAAGTACTTTGGAATAGCCATTAGTATTTGGATGGAAATGTCGATTTGTTCTAATCATTTGGCAGATGCTTAATGCGATACCAAATTTCTTGAGGAAAAGGTTCCTTAATCATGATTCGCCTACATGTCTAGGAGCTCTACATATAACGAAGGCAGTGCAATTTTCATGCTGCTGATTCCATGAAACTTCTGAAGTTTAAAAACACCTATCCAATTAATCACACGAATTTTTTATTTTCTGCACCCCACAAAAGTTTTCTATCAAATCTGTAAATTCTGACAAAAGTAACACAAGCGTTTTTGAAACCCGCTAATCGGATTAACACCAGAATCAATACATCTTGAGCTCCATTTTAGCTTAATAGGTTACAAGAAGAATCATTCAAAAGTCTACTAAGATTACACAAAATTAACTGTATTTTCAAAAACCGCTAATCGGATTTACAATAAAATCAACGAGTTTTGAGCCCTAGTTTAGGTCAGCATTTATCAAAAAAATCATTCAAGTTGGTCCATTTTTGCAAAAGTTACCATGAACGAAATATACTGTGCTTCAATTCGCACTATCTTTTTTTTAATGGAAATTTCCAAATCCCGTAGCTCTCAAACTTATTTTTCGGTCCATTGGACTACCTGGCAGAACTCCGTTTGGTGTAGTGGTTAGAGAAACTTGTATTTTATTAATATGTAACTCTTTTATGCTCGGGTGGCTGTGGAAACATCTGTGAATACTAAACATTGTCATTTGTGATTAAGGAATGATATGCGAGAGAACAATGCAGTTTAATTGTTAAAATCCCTCTCCGAAACAGGGAAAATTTAACCAATACTCGTACAGGAATTGAACCCTGTAGGCCAGGAACAGCGTCGTGTCAGTCATTGGTGAACGTTATCGGAACATGATAACAAATTATTTTTGGTACCAATTGAACGATATTGATGTGAAAGAAATGTGGTTTCAACAAGACTGTGCCACCTGCCACACAGTGCGAGAAACAATGCAGTTATTGCACACAAAGTTTCCCGGCCGCGTTATCTCTCGTTTCGGCTACCAAAATTGGCCACCGAGATGGTGCAATATCGCCATTGGATTTTTTTCTTTGAGGTTATGTGAAGCAGAAGTTATATTCCAATAACCCTCAAATGATTTCAGCCGGATTTATGCCGAAAAGTAATGGAAACTTTCATCAAAAGGGCGAAATGTCTGTAAGGCCAGCCGATATAGTTTTCATGTCTTAAGTCAACACCTCAACATTATATTCACATAAAAATATCAGCAGTTTATTGGAAACCATTGTGTTTTATTTGGAATTCAAATTATAACCTCCAATTGAATCACCTTATTAATGGAGAAATTTAGCAAATTTAACTGTACTTTCAAAACTGTCTGTCTGTCCGTCTGTACGCATGACTGTAGCGGTAATAATCATTAGGTGCCACGACAGGACTTGTATCCCAAACACTGTTGCCATGATCTTCCCAACCGATAATACGGCCTCAAACTCCTTGGGAGCTGGATTACTTCGTTTACGCCACCACATGGATTCCTGCTTTAACCCAGGGTCATAATAAAGAATCTACGCTTCATCTACAGTAACAATTTTGTTGACAACTTCTGCTGGATTATCGCCACACAACTCTGAAAACTGGGTGGTAAGATCTTCCGGTTAGGGGACCAGAGAAGTAGATTTATTTTACTTAATAATCTAAAATATGGCGGATCTAAAGAAGATAACTTGAAAAAACCGGGAGTAACAACCGTACCCATGGAATGAATGGCGCTACGTTAATGTGTCTTATAGCGGTGAACTTTGGATACCTTGGGCATCTACGATTTGATGATAAATCCCCCCTGTGGTATACGAAGTTCTACCACCGGCGACCTCCAATTCCACGACCACTTGTGAACCATGGTTTTACAAGAGCAAGAAGTTTTGTAGACTAATTGAATTTCGCTTCTTATATTTTCCATTTTTTTCCCCTTGTTTTGCGAGGAATTTAATAATTCCGCGGAACTCAATATTTGACATCTTTAAGATTACCACAGACTTTAACTTAATCTTTTCACTACTGAAGATGAACTAATTGGTAAATCAACATGAAACTTCACATTTATTCATTATTGTCAATAAAAAAATAATTCTAACTTCACCCTTTCTTACTTTCACCCCTATTCATGGAATCCCCTACGTAGGAGCAAGTAAAACACTTACTCGTAGGTTTTATTAGGCAACAGTTTGTGTGTTAAGACTTTTCTGAATGAGTAATGTGCGAGTCTTAACATTCTTTAGTTCAACATCAAACCCAGGGAAAAAGATGTTCTTTCAGGTTAAAAAAAGATGATAAGATGTAAGTTTTTATAATTGCAATTGAACAGTTGCAGTAAAGGGTTAGCAGGTATGTGAATATCTTTTATCTCTTAATGAAGAATTTAGAGGAGCGAAGTAGCTTTGGCAAGAATAACACAACCTTCTCGGTGTAAGGGGGCGCTGGATTTCACTTAGCCAGGTCCACGTTTCTAAACTTTAGATGAATTACAGATTTACAACAGAAAGTTGTGGTAAATAAATAAATAAATAAGTAACAGCCCATACGGAGCCTGAAATAGATTCTCATAATCCCCTATTCTTGAAAGCGAAATACAGTTTTCTGTCATCCCCATAGACAAGATTTGAGAAGCTTCTTCATGATAGTTTTACTCTAGGACTCTTGTTAGACGTTTGTAAAAGGACAGACCGTGAACATTATTTTAAGTTTTTCTTTGACGCAAACATGAATCTTTCGCGCAATGATCCTTGTCAGTCAGCCTCTTTGGTATGCTTTGGTTTAATGAGACGACGGATATAACATAAAACCACGCTTAATAACGCCACGCAAAAAACTCAAATATACCACACTAAATTCGATTCAGTAAGTTTGTTAAATGAAGAACATTTTCGTATTGGTTTGGCTAACCAACCTACTTTACTTACTTTAGTTAGATGGATCTCGAATCCGTGAGAACTGCGGTTCGACCGACAAGCCCTGCCAGCCGATTCGGTCCTTAAGTAACCGCCTCCTGCTCTTTACATACCAATTTGTTGATATCCCTTTTATCTTGTGAGTGCAAACCTAGTTAAATATTCCTTTACTAGTGGATGGAATGAAATGGATACAAAGACTCCGTAAGCATGTTATAGTATAAGACTCAGTTAAGACTTTAGAAAATCCTTGAAGTAATGTAAGAAAAGGCAAAACATTATTCATTGCAAATGAAGTAAATGCTTTAGCTACTGCCTTTTACTACAAAGCAATTGCTTTTGCTTTTACTTTTTACTTCAAGAAAAAGCTTCACTTTTGTTCGAGAGACCACTTGAAAGGCTTTTTTAAATAGATTATAAAAGTGTGAGCGTTGATAAATTGTACTAAACAAATAAATCTTCAAAAATATCCTATGTAGCACTCTTTATTTGGAAAATCGAAAATTCGTCTGCATTGGCGATCTGGAAGGTCCTGGAAATTGTGGAGAGTAACACACACCTTTTGGGAATTAATTTTTAAAGACACTTAAGAGTGTTCTTTTTTCCAACCTGTTTTTCGAAAATCCGACCTAGTTATGTTCAGTGTGCAGTTTCATCTTTCTAGCCCAGTGCTTCTGAAAGTGCGAAAAGACAATGATTTTTAAAGCGTTCTTTGTAACACAATGTATTTTAAAAATTGAAAATCCGTCTCCATTAACTTATACTAGGTAGTCTGTGTGGTAAATGTGCAAAGTTGTATATACTTTTTTAAGTAACCCGGGAAGATAACACCTTCTGTAAAATGTGGAATTATGCAAATGCAAACTGAGAAATCGTTTTTAAGGATTTTGTGGTACAGGTATGCACAGTTTCAGCTTTCTTGGTCATCCGGTAGCTTCTAGAGGATTCGTAAAGGAAAATATATGCCTCCGGGGTGCGACAAATCAAATAAAGTGCACAAATTAGTCTCACGTATTTGCACCTGTGTGCAGTTCATCAGTTCAGATCCTATGAAAATTTACTCATAAAGAGAGCTCATATATCAGTGCTTTCTATAACTCCACACAAGGTCACACACTAAATTTCTCCTTCCGCACACTCCATTTCCATTGTTTATTACTGAACGCGCTTATAGAATGTTAACATTAAATTCGTGTAACAAAATTCGAAAACTCAAAGACTGCAAACTCTTTTAGTCATTTGCGAAAAAGTATCACTTAATGGCGGGGTGTGGTGTCCGGTAATAGAATCAAATTGTGCATTGCAACTGCAACAATAGTAACTAAAACACCAGGCTAACTCCATTACTGAATCCAAGTTTTTGTGTGTGGAAAATTCAATTAAAGTTCAAGCATCCCACCAAACCAGACCACCACATTCCGATTCCCAAACAGGTGTTGCAGTCAATGCAATAACGATCCTTGCAGTTGGTGCTTTATACTCAAAAACGTACCACTAGCACGCTACGTTCAATGGCAATCTACTTGAAAATTTATTTTCTCGTGCATACAAATTCATTTCACTTCACTCGTCTTGGTTCTCTCGAATTACCTTTCCACCTTCGCAATAGCGTACCTAATTTCTATCCACTCTGCATCATCTTACTCTATTCAGTTACTACATAATTGCAGTTTGCAAGAGCAGAGCTTTGCGGTGAATACGCCATGGTATGGGTCGATTTAGTATCTTTTAATAGCAATTTGTGCAGTTGCAGATACTCGTACACAGGTTTCATCATTAGGTTTTCCATTTCAGTTTAAGTTTTCGATCGAAAAACTTCTAACTGTTCTCAACTGGGAGCACTTTGTTTTTTTTTCTTTGAAATGGGTTCTTCCAGCGGGGCATTGGTGCAATGCATTGCAGATGTGATGTGGAATGTAAATGATTTTCACGGAATTACTTTTAAATTGATAAATTGTGTGAATTATAAATTAGTATGCATGACAATTTGAACAAAATTAATACTTTTTCACTGCAGCATCACTTGGCGCAGAGATAGAGCAGATACATTAAGTCCCATTGGAAATAATCCAATTAGATATATATGTGATAAAAAATTCAGCATTTTAATAACAAAATCGGTTATTTGCTGCATTTATTGAGAATTAGTTGTGTGCAAGGCTCGTTTCTTGCCTTTGGCACAGACATTCAATCTTTTTGGGTGCAAACTTATTACCAATATTTTTATTGAAATGGAAAACTGATGAAGCG
This sequence comes from Pocota personata, assembly GCA_963082735.1. Classification (NCBI taxonomy): domain Eukaryota; kingdom Metazoa; phylum Arthropoda; class Insecta; order Diptera; family Syrphidae; genus Pocota; species Pocota personata. The sequence goes on along the minus strand of OY720432.1, from coordinate 43,087,903 downwards.
AAATGATTTTGTTCCATATTCTGGAGAATGCACTGCGTTACATTAAATATTAATAATGCTAATGACAGCAGACACATGTACAACAGAACATTTGTAAGTTACATGCCTCTTATTTTCAAATATATTTCAGATGTAGGGTTTTTCAATAGGGACTTAACAATTTTGTATTTTAATACAAATGCACCCATAAAATTTTTTTATGATCTGTTAATGTCAAAATATTAGCTAAGGTTTACGTTTTTACCACGGTGAAGTTCACGAACGAGCAATGTTTAGAAATTATTAAAAATTACTACCGAAATTCTAAGTCGGTGGTCGCAACTTTAAAAGCGCTTACTCCAATTCTCGGTCGTAATAATCGTCCCACCGGACAGTCTGTGCGTGCTATAGTGGATAAATTCGAGCCATCATATTCCCTATTGAATATTCCTGTGCCAGTGAGACAACGCTTCGGTCGAAGTACCGAAAATATCACAGCCGTAAGTGCTTCAGTTCATAATGAGCCAAATCAGTCGATTCCACGCCGTTTAGAGGAATTGGGAATCTCTCAGTCCACACTGTTACGAATTTTGCTTAAAGATCTTGACCTACACCCTTACAAGATCAAATTAACTCCAAAGCTGAAGTCTCTTGGTCATTTGAAGTGCTGAAACTTCACCGACTGGGCTCAGAAAAATTTTAAGAAAATCCTAAATTTCATCCAGAAATCATATTCAGCGATGAATTTCATTTTTGGCTTAATGGCTTTAGCAATATGCGTTATTGGGCAGCAACAAACCCACATGTGCTTCAAGAGACTGCATTGCATCTACAAAAAGTGACCGTGTGGTGTGGGTTTCATGCCGGAGGTGTGATTGGACCGTATTTTTTCGTCCATGAAAATGATCGCCATGTTACGGCCAATGGAGTTCGCTATCGTGCCATGTTGGAAGACTATTTTTGGCCAGAATTGCATGAATTTAATATCAGTGATACGTGGTTCCAACAAGATGGTGCCACATGCCACACAGCTGGTCAAACAACCGATCTATTGAAGAGGAAGCTCGGCAATCGTGTAATCTCAAGAAATGGTCCGGTCAAATGGCCAGCTCGCTCATGCGATTTAACGCCGATGGATTTATTTTCATGGAGTTACGTTAAGTCGTTGGTTTATGCCAACAAGCCAACAACGTTAGAGGAGCTCAGGAACAATATCGAAAGCGAAATTGCCAGCATTCTGGCCATTATATGTGGAAGAGTGGTGGAAAATTGACTCCAAAGAATCGAACGCTGCAAACGTGCTCGTGGTGGTCATATGAATGGGATTGAATTCAATACTTAAATTTAACATACGTACTATACTTGGAATAAACTTCACCCTGATATCTCAACTATTCTGTGTTTTGTTTAAATACAAAATTGTTATGTCCTGCTTTTAACCACTTAAGTTGAAATGTTTTCTTAAGTACCACCTCGTGGCGGGAAGGCTTAAGAGTCAAAGATCCTAAGGGTCTGAAAAGATCCCAGGTGAGACATCGAACTAAGCGCTGAAGGCGTCCGACTTTGACGTTAAAAGAAGAAAAGTATGAATGTAGAAAACAAGTGATATGACTAATCCAGGTGCCACTCGCGAAAGGGAAAATCCACCCGTGGTCTTCTCGACTGCGGCTAGGGCAAGGATTCTGGAGGCCCTACCCATCATACCCTCCCCCGCCAACACTGGCGCGTATATAGGAGTAGCAAGAATACTGGATTCTGAAGACTCCTGCAGCTCTCTTCCCGACACTTTCGGCAAGTTGATCTGGCAAGGTGGAGAAAGTAGCGGACAGATCCAACCTGATACGCTTAATCTTCATACGCTTTCGTTCATCGGAAAACTGAAAAAGTTGAACGAGCTCCAGAAGCGGCACGCTCTGATGTGCCCCCGTCCAAAAGCCAAAAGAAGAGGAAACGAAGAAAACTGGCGGCGGCGCGGCGCAAAGAGACTGCAGAAGTTGAAGGCGCAAGTCCTGACAACAATCCTTTGGCAGAGCCGGCAAAAAGAAGCAGGTCGGTGGAAGTTACCCAAACCGAAACACTTGGTCACTTGGACCCAACGCTGCCTCCTCTTCTAATAGCTTGAACCGGAGCAAAGGAAGGAAGAAGGTTTCAAGCTCTCCTGCCGGAAGGCATATGCGCGCATACTCAGATCCACCTACAACACTGCAAGGCTGCTACCGCTCTTATAAGCAGCAGACTTGCAGCTAGTAGAACAAAACCTCACATAATATCTATCCAGGAGCCTTGGGTGCGGAACAAGCGCATTTGTGGCCTTCGACGTATGCGTGATATCACTGTACTTTATGATGAGTGGTCCGAAAGGCCTAGGGCTTGTCTTATTGTACCAAATTCCCTCTCAGCTACTAAGTTTGGACAGTTTTGTGGCCAGGACTTAGTCGCTGCAGCTATAGATTACAAGAGCTATAGGATACAGCGAGACTGCTTTTCAAAATCTGGTCAGCAGAATAGAATGAGCGCTTGACAGGAAAGAATACGCGATAGGCGTTTTCGTAGACATTGAGGGTGCCTTTGACAATGCGACTTTTGACAGCATTTGTAGCTTCGCCAGAAGTCACGGCGTAGAAGAATCACTAGTGTTGTGGATAAAAGCAATGCTGGTGAACAGAACATTGACTGTAAATGCAGATTGTGACCGGCGTGTCATGGCAGGTGTAAATAGGGGCTGCCCACAAGGCGGTGTTCTGTCTCCACTACTTTGGTGCATGCTGGTTGACTCCCTGTTGAACACACTCAATAGTTCTAACATTTACGCTCAAGCATATGCAGATGATGTCGCCGTTCTGTCTGTCGGATCGTGCCTAGCGACTGTTTGCTCTAAGGTGCAGATGGCCCTAGACGCAATTGACGATTGGTGCACTAGGAATCGGCTTTCAGTTAATCCTCTCAAAACCGAGAAGGAGGAAATTGACTGGTCTGACTCAGCCAGTGCTAAAAGGCGTCACTCTCGAACTCTCCAAGGAAGCCAAACATTTAGGAGTAATCTTAGATAGCAAGCTTCTTTGGACGAAACATATCGAGCTTAAAACTTCCAAAGCTCTGTCAGTCTTTCGGCAATGCAAAGGTGTTTTCGGCAAGACATGGGGCTTGTCGCCAAGGAAAAATTGGCTTTGACAGGAGTCTGAGCCAGGAAAGGAATGTAGTCGCATTTTCACGGACGGCTCTAAAACTGGACAGGGGTCTGGTGCTGGTGTTTTCGTGGAATGCGACAACATGAGGCTACACTTTTCATTGGGAAAACACACATCTGTCTTCCAGGCAGAAATGTATGCTATACTAATGGCTGCGGACTGGTAAGAACAGGTGGAAGGGGCGAAGTATCTGCGTCTGTAGTGACAGTCAGGCTACGCTTAAGGCCTTGCTCAATACTTTAACCACTTCCAAAATAGTTCGAGAATGCAAAACATCTTTGAATTCGGTCGGAAGGCTGAACTCACTGAATCTTATTTGCGTCCCAGGACACAAACGGATAACAGGAAATGAGATCTCTGACAAACTTGCTAGACAAGTGGTAGTCTGTGGACCTGAACCCACGTTGGGTTTGCCAGATTCCTCGGTTAGGGCTTCCATTGACGACTGGGTTTTCAGTGAACACAATCGAAGGTGGCATGACTCTCCAGGATGCAGGCAGACTAAACGAATGGTCCCCGTCGTCTGTAAGAAATCCGCGACTTTCTTGCTATCTGTTAGCAGAAAAGACTGCAGACAACTTACTGGCGCTCTTACGGGCCACTTCGCCTTTGCCAAGCACCTCCATGTGCTAGGTTTGAGCGCTACCTCCGTCTGCGACTCCTGTAGAGAGGGCGATGACACTGCGGAAAACTTCTTATGTGATTGTCCTGCCTTTGCTCGGATCAGGTGGCAGATTTTCGGTGCTGATGACCTAAGCTCTTCATCACTGAAGCGTCTAGTCGTTTTTTTACAAAAGACGAAAAAAAAAACACATTAAAATGGGGTTCTCTGCCTGGTTGTACAATGTACCTGTTTTTGAGTATGAGTAGGGTGTACCCGCCCGACAAAAAAAAAAAAAAAAATTGCTATTCCTTTTAACAAAAGAACTTATTTCTTGAAATTATTTTATTTCCGTACAAGTTTTTGATCTATTTTCAGTTACACAAAAAATACTGTCATATGTCTACTTATGTCTATTTTGTTGAAGTGTAGTTTAAATTTGTCTAATACTTAAATGTTTTTTTAAAAACACTTAAATTGGGTTAGGAAATCGGTTTTAGTTATTTTTGACGCGTTGAAATAACTTAAGTCACATAAAACACATAATAGGGATAAATCAATTTTTTTCAAAAGCACTTCAATACAAAGATGTTTTTTTCTTGCATTAATGTAATTTATACGTATATATTTCTAAGTTTTTTCTCAAATATTTCTTATTGCCAACATTACCCTATGCTAAACAAAAAAAAATGAAAATAATTTAAAACCGTCATTTTAAACAAGAAGGAATTTTGAGAAAATCATATTTTCAGACATAAGCTTTTCTGTCAAACAATAAGAAGAGGATAATTGCTAGTTCAAACAAGACTATGCTCAGACTTTGTAACCGAAACTGAAAGATAATGGTAGGATATTTACAATAATTATCACAATTTTAGAAAGCAATATGCGGTTTTTAGAAGACAACGCCCTCCAAAAGTGTCCAAAAAGTTTTTTAAGAAAAATCCTACAAATCACAAAATCAATCAGTTTACATGCAATGCAGCACTTCGGATACATTTACAGAACTATTTGCCAAAAAGCTCTCACTGACCATTTATAAGTTTTGTAAATTTTCTGTTTTAATAAAACTAAACAAATATTCGTTACTTTTTCTACAATTGATACATTGAGATTGTAGAAATATGTATAATTTTACTTGAATGGAAAAAGTGAAGTAAAAATCAAAAACAATTGATAAAATAAAAATGTAGTAAATCGGCATATCTGAACCTATATACTACACTTTACTAAGATTGTCGTAATACTATGCCTTTGATTTGTTACGTTTCTTTCAAATGTTTTACTTTTTCTAATTTAAAAACGTTCCTATCTCCTTTCCAACTTTTATAAGATTTATAAATTATAGAATTCAAATGAAGTCAGGGTAGGGTATCAAAATATCTAGCTTATTATTTGTCTAGCTCATGGCCCACTGAACGAGTTTTAATGAAATTTGATTTATGTCAGAAGTAGGATTTTGGGATGTTTTTAGAATGGCCCATATATGCAAAATTCGGAAGAAGAAACCACTGCGCCATGACATAGTGCTCGCCGTTAACGGTGATGGCCTGGTCAACATCGTTCTCAAAGAAGTATGGACCGATGACGCCGCCAGCCCAAAATCCACACCAAACAGTGACTTTTTCGGGATGCATTGGATGCTCTTGTATCTCATGTGGATTGGTATCGTCCCAAATTCGACAATTTTGTTTGTTAACGTAACCATTCATCCAGAAATGGGCCTCATCGCTGAAGATGATTTTACGATGAAAATTAGGGTTAGTTTCCAACTGCTCCAGAGCCCATTCAGCGAACACACGTCGTTGTCTATGGTCGTTTACCTTCAGCTCTTGGGTTAGTTGAATTTTGTACGGGTGCAGGCCCAAATTGTGGTTTGCAAAATCCCGAATTCATGTGAGCGACGCGAAATCGACTGCCTCGGATTCTCCTGCACACTCTAACGGACAGCGGCGATGTTTTCGGCAGATCTTGCGTTTCGTCAACGTACGGGTGTTGGTTGATCGTTTACTGAACCAGTGGATTCAAATTTATTCACCACACTGCGAATAGTCCTCTCGGAAGGATAATGGCGACCGTAAAATGGACGAAACGCCCGAACAGAACACCCATTTTGATAAAACAATTTTATTATTTGCACTTGTTGTTGAACGCTATATCCGTCCATGGTGATTTGCAAAACAGACTGAATAAATGACAGTCAATTTGACAGATGTGTCTTCAACAATATGGCCGCTTTCAACTGTCAAAGTTCGGAAGTCCCTATTGGAAGACCCTGTATGTAAGAACATGGTATTTACATTTTTGACATATGATTAATAAAGTTTTTCAGACTGTTAACCCATATTACGAATTAATTAATCAAATTGTTCGTTTCTATCTATCGCCTAAATTTGAAATCTAAACAATTCACAAACGAATAGCACATATGGAGCAAGTATGTGCGACCTAGTCGTGCCGTTTATTTATCAATCAGTTTGGTGATATCCACGTCCACTTATTTTTGTATACTCATAAGCTATTACAGATAGTTATATTATTTTGACAAGTCAACATTTTTTCTTCACGTTGATTTCTGGTTCCATAGCCGTATGTTCCCATTATGTCATCTTCACCATATGTTTTTGTTTTATCTATGGCTTTATTTAGCTCTTCATAGATGAAGTCAATTTTTTCTTGACTTGAAGCTTCTGTGGGAGCATACATCTGGATGATTGTAATCCTTCCTCATTGACATCAAGTTCACATGATATTGTCGTCTCACTGTGTAATATTACTTTTTTTATGCTTCCTTTTCGATTTTTTTTTTTTTATTTATTAACATGCCATCACAGTATAAACCTTATGTTTTCCAAATATAGCAGAAAAGATCACCATTCTTTTGTTCAATAAGGTTATCTTTACATATCATGGTTTCTGATAAACCAATAATATTCCAGTTTATAATTTCAATCGTTGCATCTATCTAGATCTACAATATATTATTTTTTTCCTTCAGTTGATAGGTTGAGTGTAATTCAAAACAAAGATAGTACTAACAAAGTCCAAGAGTTTACTTCTTTAAAAATCTTCATGTTTGAACATAAAAATAAATAAAGAAGGGAAGTCATAACTTTTCTTTAATGCGAAAAGTATAAGAAAGTGTTCAACTTCTAAGAATTGGAATTAATTAAAACTTCTCAGCCAAAGTTTACCTTCCAAATCTATTCCACCCACAATGATTTAAATTGTTGACCCTATAACAATAATTACGGGAAGAAGTAAATAATGTCAATGCTACTGAAGTGTAATTTATTCTTTCACAACAGATAAATTCAGGTTCCGTTCCTTTCATGTGCGTTAGAAAGTTTGCTTCTCCTTTGGGGAAGTAAAACGCAAACACTACGAAAAGCAAACAATGTTGCAAAAGAGACATTCCCTAATTATCATCGAGTATACACAGTAGGTAAGTCCATTTCAATTTATGCGAACTGCAAAGTAGCACAGCAGTTTAACTACTCCCTCTCGATGACAATTCAATTTCCATCCCCAATGCGTCCTTGCAGCGAATGGTGGTGACACTAAATCCTCCATAACCTTTCGTGAATTCGTATGCTTTGCGTATATGTGGATAGAAGTGGGTGAAAGCAGTGCGAACAGTATTATGTATGTACATATGTATTATATTTTATGGATACTCCTAGTGCTTGCTGGATTTCTTTAGACAAAAACCCATTACGGTCGGGACACTGTAAGCTCGTACCGAATGTCCTTGCTAAGGAAGAGCATGTACAAAATTGCGCAGTGTTGACAGCAGCGGAATTAGGAGATTCAATGGAGATGGAGAAGTTATTGTCGTCGTCGTACAACAGAGATGTTAAAAAATACCCTGTGGAAACTGCGATGTGGTTGTGGGTCAGTGCAAGAGCTCTAACTGCGGTACTCGTATGTGTTCAAAAATTTGATTCGGGAATATTCACACAAATTCATTGTGACTTGTGGTTCAGTGGATTATCAAGTTGAGTTTGGTAATGAATTATGTCACGGCTGCTGATGTTGTTGCTCCTGATGATGATGCAGATGATGTTGTCGTATGCTGATGGTGATGTAGTGCGAAATTTGTGGTCGAACAAAGAAATGCTGTGGTGCGTGATACTTTGTCGAAAAGAGTGTAGTTGCATTACATATAATAGGGTTCTTTATATGAACATAAAATTGTGGTTGAACACACTTTTGATATACTGGTATTTCATAAAGGTATGTGCTTTATTTGTCAGTGAACTATTACTTTTGTACATTCAATAGCATATCTCGTTTAAATTATTATATGAATTTGCGATGAACTCTTGAGTAGTGCCCTTACGTTTCGAAAAGTTGTTGTGCTTCGTACCAGTGGCACGTGAACTCCCAATCTTCAAATATCTTTAAAACACTCTTCCACACTTAATTTGTTTTAATTTACATAATATAGATGCCTTTTACTACCATTGAGGCAAAATAGATATTACAAGGGTATAAAATAAAATTGTGAAACTTCCTTTCAATACTTATCTGGAGTGAGTAGAATGGCACTAGGTCATTCCAGCTAAAGTTTAATATGGAGTGCCTGTGTGCCCATCCACTAACATGTGTATTACTATGTTGGGTATGAATGAATGTAGTGTAAGAATGTGCACGCGGTGTGTGAAATGCGTCAGAAATCAGCCCTCCAAACACATATGTATATTAATTGCAAAGAAAAGCACCCGGCTAACTATGGAGGCTGCAAATTCGCTAAGGAGCTGCAAGAAAGGCGGGATAAATTATTAAAGCGGCAAAATTAACACTCGAAACCGCCAAATCTAAAACCGTTAAAGAAACGGAGCGCAAAAATAGTTAAGATCAAAAATAATTACCGTAACATGCGCACTTCAGATATTACCAGATATTATTGCCGTCAAGGAAATGCGGTGGGATGGGCCGGGCAAAAGAAGGATGAAAAACTGTGACATATGTACACTACAGTGATTGCTGCAGAGAACAGAAGAAGCGTATATTTGGGTGCGGACTTGTTATAAGCGACAGACTTAGGCAAGAAGCCTTCCCCAGCGATGGCTATCCACCTTGTCGTGGTGCTGGGGCTTAAGTAGAGCTGAAGGATGGGTTGGCGTATGCTGATCATTCATCGACTCCTGGAGGTCCGAAAACTAAGAGATAGCCTCCCTATTCAAACGGTGGTGTGAGCAAGTATAAAACCGTGCCGAAGATGGAAGGTTGGGGGGATAAAATACCAACCGCTAACGAGCTCTCACAGATGCCCTGGCGAGGTCTGTGATCTGAAAATGCCCTACCCCGTCATGACGGCTCTGACGGGGCGTACCTATATTCCGACCTTACTCGTAGGAACAAAATGAACGAAAAAGATATAGAAAAAGAAAAAAACAAAACAAAATAAACAGCAGTTCGGACGCTAACACGCTATCCGTGGGCGTACCAGAATTGACTGAGCGGCAACCACTATCGGCAGCCAACCCGGATGAGGAGATCTCTATGGAAATGGAGGAGCAGCTATTAGCAGATCATCCGAGAGTACCCGGTAGTCGGAGATGAAGAAGAAAGTCTCTCCAGGTCAGATGAGAAGGCGGTTGTTCCGTAGAGCGACGCATATCAAATCGATCCTGGAGGTAAAGGACCCATCTTCCCTCTCCGAGAAAGAACAAAACCCCCTGGCCTAGGCTATTGACATAATAGAAAAGGCCGCTCTGACGAGGCCTGCGCCTAAACAGACCGCTGGTAAAACCAAGGCCAACCGCAAGATAAATGCCCCTAAGGCAGACATCAGAATGAAGGGAGCAGCTTACACAAAAACTGCCAGCAAGACCGCTGCCGCTAAGGCAGGTCCTACTAGTCACCCTCGCTGGTGGTCATCGAGCCTTTACGGCCATGCCTCCATTTTATCCCGATGGGGAACTACCAGCAGATCGGCGGAAACTGATTCAACATAAGAATTCCTGACAGAACGCACTGGAGGATACCGATGGTTCTAAGATGGACGTTGGTACGGGAGCCGGAGTTTATTGTGAGGCCCTAGGAATAAACAACTCCTTTAGAATAAGCGACAAATCACAGTCATCATACAGGCTGCGGAAATTATACGCGAGAGTAATATCGTTGGTAAAATTATAGACAGCCAGGCAGCCATTAAGGCTCTGGACTCTGCTGTAATTAGATCATGGCTTGTGAGAATCTGCAAATCGGTCTTAAATGGAATATCCAGAGCCAATGCGGTGACCCTCTGCTGGGTTCCAGGGCATATGGATATCGAAGCAAATGAAACGGCTGATGAGCTTGCTAGGAAAGCGTCGGCGCTGCACTTATTGCGGGCCCTCCCTTTTGTAGTAACCCCAATCAGTTCCCTACGAAAGAAAATAGAAGACAAAACCATCGATGGAGCAAACAGCCGATGTATTCATCTGGAAATGCGCAACGGCCATGGCGCTATGGCCGGCCTTTAGCAAGAAGAGATCAACTTCTCTGGTGAAACTTAATGGTTATAATACACGGGTCGCTTCTGGAATAATTACTGGTCATTGTGCCATTGGAGTTCACGCGGAGCGACTCGGTGTGCTACATAACGACTACTGTAGAAGCTGCAGGGACGAAGAAGAAATTGAATCAGTTCGTCACCTGGTGTGTGATTGTCCTGCCCTATCCGTCACAAGAATGAGGACTCTCGGAAGTTACTTCTTCCCGGAATTGGAGGACTTAGGTAATATAGAGCTTACTGACCTCCTGAGATTTATATCATTATCTGGGTGGTTCTAACAGCGGACTTTTAACGTTTCCAGGGTTAAACGATTGGGCACAATGGACCCGAACTTGTTGGTCTAAGTGAGCAGTGACTCTTTGTCACAACCTAACCTAGGCAAGAAGCCTTAAGTTTTCGGCTCTGGCCCTCACAAACGAAAAAGACAATGCTATCAAAGAGTGTTTCCAATAAAAAAAAATATTTGAGCAATGTCGTTAAAATTGTGCTAGAATCGAAAAACATAGCCTACCATGTCTATCGTATCTTACTATAGCTAGCACATGGTTTCCCCATCTCAATATTCATAAAGGAACATAGATCATCAAACCGTCAGCCAAAGCGGTCGGCGTAAGGCCCTCCTCTAGAATTCTAGAAGTCCGAACATTCTGATCGGCCAATGTAAACTCGTATCACTACCTAGTTGTAGCCAAGGTATGGCTATGGATATCTCAGACGCCACTGCAACGGAGAAATACTGTGAGGGGATTTAATTTTGGACGACAGCAATCGCAACAAAACACCAGTACCTTGACCGATCGCATATCCCTCAACCTCTCGCGAAGTCCTATGCAGCCAGTGCAGAAGACCAGTGGCATCGATGCCAAAAAGCTGCCAGAAATGCCATAACTAATTCTCTGAGTATCACCCGACCACCCCTACGAAATCCCTGGTTTGATGAAGAGTGCAAGCACATACAGCATAACAACTCACCTAAGAAGAAGCGCTGCACAGAAGGACAATAGCTGCTCGTGAGCCCTACGAGCAAAAGAGGAGGGAAGAATTTTTTTTTTTTTTTTTAAAACATTGAAAACCTGAATGTAGAACTTTAACCCTAACTAAAACCACCTCTGCTTCCGACCCCATTTCCTGACGATGCTACCAAGGGCATATAGTCTTCCGGGGCGGGTTTTCATTCGTGGATAGCATAGTGTAGGAAAACATCCCAAACAGAAAACACCTCCTATTGTTACAATTGAGAGGAAGTCTCATCCATTAACTTCTCTAATATATTATTAACATTTTGAAGGTGTGAAGCTCATTACCTGACCACGAAATTAATTTTGTGACTAAGTGTACTTAAAATTGTATTACCTATGTATGTATATAGTATGGCTATGTTTATATATTTGTATCTATATTTTCGTTAATAAATTAATAATAATAATATTAATAATAATAATATTAATAATAAAAATTAATTATATATAATAATAATTACTTCTCCGCAGGTAAAAAGAAAGAGCATGAGAAGCGCGAGATCGAGGTAACGAAAGTTTTACCAAAAAGTAAAAAAAAAACGAGTCAAGGCAACAAGACTCGAAAAGGAACCTGTAGAGATTAACAAGGAAACCTTGTATTAGGGTCATAGTTGAAGATATGTAAAAACCTCTTCTGCAGACTGTTAATCGGCGAAGATGACTCAAATTCCGCTGTCAGGCAGAAAGAACCATTCAACCTGGAGGATGAAAGCCAAGACTTTCGTTCACCCGACCAAAATTAAACGAGGATAGCAATATCTAAACTTAAGTCTAACAAAGCTGCTGGACAGGACAGTCCTGTTGAACTATTTAAGGCAGCGGGAGTTGACTTGGTGGAGAACATACATAAATGGATCCTCAGCATCATTTGCCCGATCCACAAGAATGCAGACCCCCTTAACTATGGCAACTACAGATGAATCAGTCTTCTCAACATCGCGTACAAGATCTTATCTGTCATATTGCGTTAAGACCTGAAACCGTTCATCAGCAATCTGATTGGCTCCTATCAATGCAGTTTTAAGCCAGGATAGTCCACTGTCGACCAAATTTTCACACTTAGACAGATCCTGGATAAAACCCAAAAAGTTCAAGTCGATACTCACCATCCTTTCATCGATTTCAAAGCCACCTATAACAACATGCAAAGAGATGATCTATATATTGCCATGTCTAGTTTTGGCGTCACTGCCAAACTCGTGCGCCTGTATAGGATGACTATTATCCATGCACTGTGCACATTTCAACATATCTACAAGATGGATGCCTTATTTTTAAAAATTTTACAGAATTGAAATATTCGACTGTGCTCGGAAGTTAATCAAAATCGGTTAATCAATATCTCGCAAATGAAAAATATTAATTCGGTCGAAATTTTAGATTAGATATTAAAATCGAATTCAACTTTGTAGACTGGAGATCCATAAGGCGGTCCCTTACAATTATAGATACGAGTAAACCGTATTATCTGAGAAAAATAATTGCATACTACCTTTCCGGCAGGAAGTTGAGATACGATAGTGACACGGGAGTCAAGTACTACAGCGTTTCAGCAGGGGTCCCATAAGGGACGGTACTAGGTCCCCATCTATGGAACATAATGCATGACGAAGGACTAAAAGTGATAGGGTTTGCCGATGACATCGCAGTGATTGTCTTGGCAAAATATTTCCATGAAATCGAGTCTGCCACGAATGAAGCAATCGTTAAAATCAAACACTGGTTGGAATCCACCGGCCTTGAATTGGTCAACCATACGATGGAAGCGATCCTAATAACAAGAAAAACAAAAACTGAATACATCAATATACTAATTGGAAACCAGGACATCAGATCCAAGGATGCTATCAAATACCATGGAGTGAACATCGACAATAGGCTGCAGTTTAAAACGCCCATAGAGTAGGCGACCGAAATGGCATCAATCTTGCAAGCGACGCGGCTGTGCTTTGCATGCCGCCCCATACATATTCCACTGTGTATGGGATTTGTTTGTAAAAACGGGGAGTTATAAAATTACAAGTACTGAGTTTTGGACTTAATTCCACGTCACCAACTTTTTTTTTATAATTTGCGCGCGCCAAAGAGGATCTGAATACTCTTATACTATTACAGGACACGGGCGCTGTGAAGAAGAGAGAGAGAGAGAGATGGTGCGGCCTTCCTCCTGTTTACTTAGCAGAACTTTATTGCGTAGTCATTTTTGACCTCTGTTCTGCGTTTTTCGTTCGCTAGTCCACCAAGTGGCCTCAGTGGGTTTGCGATTTCGAGAGATGAGATAGAATTTGGTATGTACCCCTGTTACATGTTATACAGAATAAGATTTGTAGAGACAATGTATTCAGAAATAGACTCACCTATCTTGTTGATATCTTTGCTGCCCCATTGTACACCAGAATTGTACACCAGGTTCGCGAACCATTCTTGGTGGTGGATATTCTTCTTCATATGGCAAATACGCTGAAATTGAAAGAAAATCTTTTTCTTTGTTTTTACGTTAAGGTAGGGTCCCTGTTTTCAATATGTGCCATCATGACATTCAGGATCACGTTTTCCACCAGTAGCTAGTTCTCCAGAGTGATCTTGCCATCGGGATCAATGGCCGCCTGAGGTTCTATTGGGGCGAGTTTGGCCGGTTTGTTTCTTTTAGACTTAATTTCTATTACTTCATCTTCTGATTTTTGTCTTTCCGTTGTGCCTGATGTGCCTGGATCCGACGTCGTAGAGATTTTTTTAGGGATTGACTTGGTTTAGATAGTCCTTTCTCTACCGAAAGGCATTTTTGGTCGTGTGTTTATCAACTAGCTCAGAAGCCTATTTTTGGTTGATCGGTCCAGACTTGGCATGCTGTTTTCGTTCCATATTGTTCTTTTTACCGCATTGTCTTCACGGATGGAGGTGAAGAAGGTTTCACTTAGATAGTTCCTTTGGCCATGTGTTTTCAGTACGTAACGGCTTAGTGGCTGCTTAGCTGTCAACGCCGATTTAAATATCCTCCTGTAATAAGAAAAGTGCTCTCTCCCTTTGGGCGCGTTTTAGGATAGCTAGAACGTTTGGTTGAATAACGCTGCACTTTCTTGGTATACGAGCTCCTCCAAACAATCAGGCAACATATATTGTAACCAAGATATCTTAGTATATCGGCTTTGCCAAGATGGACCGTGTTTACTAGTGGGAATCAAATCTAATAAAATTAACATACAAACAGAAAAACAAAAAAGTGTAAGAAAACAACAAAAACGAACAACGACCTGACTTGACGAAACAAAAGCAACTACAAACTACACAAGGCGACCCAAGTACCAACACAAATAGCAATTTGCACCTACTGACGACCAACCTGCCCTCCTTCTTCTTATCGATAATACAGAGGAAACATCTCTTCCTCCTCCCGAAAGTGAAGAAATAGGCTCCGAAACTGAAAACGAATTGCTGAAAGAACAGCATTCAAAACAGCTGAAACATTTAAATCTGCGAGGCAACGCAGCAACATCAAGGCTTCTCAAAGTTTTCTTAAAAGGATGAGTGAAAAGAATCCAGCCTCCCTCAACGAACGAGACCGAGACAAGACACTGATCGAAGCACTGGAAATCAATTAAGAGTTATGAATGTAGAAAAGTTCGTAGCGCTTCTGGCAGCGACAAAAATAAGATCGAATATAGTTGGGCTCTCCGCGCAGAACTTAGGGCTCTGAACAGGCAGAACAGTGTCCGAATTATTTGATTGCCTATAGTGACTAATGAAAAGCGGCTGGATTGGCTAGGTTGGGGTCCGACCGATGTGCATAACTAGCCGATACAAGAGTCCATGCACAAATCTCACATATAAAATTAATAACGAAAAACTACCTATCCTTAGCAGAAAGTATGTGTGAAAATATTCATACCTGTAGTAATACAAAAGCACTGTTGCCCAAAATAGGTAGAAGCAGATTTAATTAGCGTAATCTCTCTAAATATATCAGTTATTGCAGTCCTTAAACAACGGGGCACAAAATCTTAGAAAAACACTCAGTGCAAATGAGAATCACAAATGAAGATCATACGTGCAGAGGCTGCGGGGATCTTGGGGAGGTGAAGGATACCTTCCAAAGCCCCAGCCTAAGAGGAAGATGTTGGGATCTCCTACGGAACTCTTGCTTTAGAGAACTACATTAGCTAGCACACATATCTATGAAAGCAATCCTAAAGTTTTGTCCCAATTCGGAAAAGTTGTTATTCGAGGTAGACGGCACAATATCCAACATTAACACAACATAACATTAATTGGCCTCTTTTCAAGTGGAACTAAGCGAGCTGGCAGCTGAATTTGCTCGAGTAACCCTCAAACCTATTGTATAGTGGACTTGCACTAAATGTCTAAAATATCTGCCGAGAATCTAAATTCTCACCCAAATTGTTGACTTAACCTCACAAGCATCGAAAGTAGTTTGTTATTTAACACAGATGGAGCATCATTTATTTAAGAATCAAACTCCGAGTTTTCTGCTCAAACGTGGAATTGAAGCTCTTACATAAGTTAAAACCTCTACAACAAAAACAAATAATCGAAATCTTAAAATTCGACTTTCCCGTATCAAATTCTCTCACCTTATCATCCATCACGACGCTCTATTAATTCCAATATATTGCTCATGAACTGTGTAACCTCAAATTAAATTTGGTAATTTATGATCCATGACATAAAATATTAAAATTAATAATATTCCAATCCATGATTCATAAATCACCCACAAGATTAAACTACAATATTTCTTATTAAATTTTCTTGAGAGACTAAATAATCGTTACAAAATGAATTTTCTCGCACTTTCACATAGAATTCCATCATCAACTTTTGTTAAAGTATTAAATTTTGGTTTCGCAACAACCACCCTAGCAACTCACCCAGGTGGAAATGGATAACTTTGTTGAATTTAGATAAACTGATAAATTTATGTGTATTTACGAAACTCTATTCCACTCACAGTGGTGGTATTAAAAATCGTCTTATTCTTTTTTTAAGGGATTCTCGTCCCTTGACCAACATCATCATTATCATCGTCAAAGATATCATCTCATGTTTCTGTCAAATGGACGCACATAAGTGCGGATGACGGTGTCGGTGGCTCCCTCCTATATTTCAAATACTACTATTAAATTGTGTTTTTGAGAAAAATATTGATTCAATTTACTGGGGACACGATTTAATTCGAATTTGTATTTTCCTTTAACTCGAGTGCTGTCTGGAGGGAATTTGTCTCTCCTTTGTCATATCAGACAGGCCCTTGTTTATCTGTTTGAGGTGCGATAAGGGATAAACCAACAAAATACGAAAATTTGATCTCTGAATTACTATTACTTTTTTTCAACCCGCTAGTCCTATGAAGAGTTGTAGACGAACGAGTACCCGTGATGGTGCCCCTGCCTATCATTTCAATTAGAACGTGGCTTTCTTTTTTTTGGAAAAAGGACGATGCTTGTGCTTGAAATAAGGGAGATGTGGGAAGAAATGTACTTTTCCTTTTGATTGTATTATGAACAGTGTGGTTTGAAATATGACGGATTAATTTTTCTGGTATAATGTAGTATTATTATGGTCTTTCGATTATCAGAAAACATAAAACAAAATCAGAGGAAACGTTAGTGATTAGCAGTAAAAATAAAAGATGAGCTGATAAATTTGTTTCTCAGCAGAATATAATTTATTGATGAGTACAAGCTAATTTGTTGATGAGAAAAAAAAGAAGCAGATCAGCAAATGTGTTAATGAATTATTTGAAAATTATTTTTTTTTTTTTTCTGTCATAAAGCTTTGTTTCTTTGCATGTATTTGTTTACTATCACTTTCTAAAATTAACAATCGCTAAAGTTTTTCTTGAATAACTGTTCATTTCATTTTGTTTCATTTTCTTTGAAGCATTTTTTCTTTCTTCTCACGTCTTCTTATTATTTAGCAATCTTAAAAAGAAATATTTTTATTTCCTGCAGATAAAAAAATGTCCTTCTCTTGGTCAAAAAACTATTTATTGGTAATTAGAAAATAATGTTCTTTCGGATTATTTGTTTTCCAGCTGATTGATTTTTTGCATTTTGTTGCTGGCATATTTTGATGATCGATTAATTATTTAGCTGATCACTAATAATATTAGCATTCAGTAAAGAAGCCTTTGCAGGGAAAAAACAAATGAACAATGATTGAACCCCTAAACTCCAACACTTATCTGTATTACATGTGTTTTTATGCAATGAAAATATTAATGTGATATTTGCCTGGTTACTGATGTGTTGTTTGCCTGATTACTGAGACACACTTCAAACAGGGAACAGAAATTAAAATTCTTGACTACCTTTGCTACCACTCTCCCAATCCAGCTGACAGTCCAGGGGAGGTAGTGCTGTTATTGTAAAGAGTATAATGGATCCTTATGAATTCCCTAAAATAGCAAAGTAATTCATGCAAGTAGCGACAATAAATATCATCAATCAAAGGAAAAGATTTTAAAACAACAGCGGTATACTGTCCACTCAGAATTACAAATGAACACTCTTCCCTCCAATAAATTGTGTGCCGTGACCCAAAAAAATAAATAAAAATTCCGTATTTTTCTTTTTATTTTATTCTTTTGCTCTTTTCTTTTCGAAGTCCAAAACATTAATAATATGATTAAAATCCAACTTAACATTTACAGGCTTAAACTCTAATGGAATTAAGAAGTTGAAAAGACAAGAGAACAACATGGTAATTTTATATATCTGGTTGTTCAATAAGTTCTGCAGTTTTTTTAGGGTTAAAGTTAAACACACATTTTCGCTATAAAGGCTTAGTTTTAATCTATCAGATATTGTCTATCATGGTCTATTACTTTCTTCCAACGTTCAGGAAGAGACATAATGCCTCTTTTGTAAAAGTCAACAGACTTATGTGTAAAAAGGTGCGTTTGGATCTCATCTTCGGAATTAAATTGTCTTCCGTTCAAACTGTTTTCAAGAGAGTGGAACAGATGGTAGTCAGAAGGCGCAAGGTCTGGAGAGAACGGTGGGTGCTGCACAACTTCCCCGCCAAAGGAATTCAGCTTTTGTTTTGTCACCAAGGCTGTGTGTGGTCTGGCGTTGTCATTGTGAAAAATAACGCCCTTCCTGTTCACCAACTCTGACCGTTTTTCTTCCACTGCATGCTTCAAATTATCGAGCTGAGAGCAATATTTAACGGCATTTACTGTCTGATTCCTTGGAAACAACTCAAAGTACAGTATACCTTGCCAATCCCACCAAATGCTCATTATAACCTTTTTGGAATGCAAATCTAGTTTACCGAGCGATTGCTGTGTTCTACCAGGGGCGCACCATGACCTCTTACACCGAATATTGTTATAAATGATCCATTTTTCGTCTCACGTAACTACTCTTTTCAGGAAAGTCTTAAAGGAGTTCCATCTCAACAAAGACTCACAGACCATTATGCAATCAATAATGTTTTTTTCACTGATTTCGTGAGGAAACTAAACATCCACCTTTTTCGACATTCCAAGCCTTTTCAGGCTCTGCGAAACAGTTGTATGGGCGATGTTAAACCAATGAGCTATCTCCTGTATGGTTAAATGTCTGTCAGGGCTAACTGCAGCCAAGATTTGATAGTCATCTGTGGTGGTTGGGCATCCAGAGCGACAAGCATCAAAAAAGTCTGTATTTCCTGAACGAAAGCGTGTAAACCAAGGCTGACAAGTGTCAACGCTTATAGCCGAATCTCCATACACGTTGCAAATCTCTTGTTGTGCCTCTGTCGCTTTGACACTTTTTTTTAAAGAAAAAAACCAAAATATGCCAAAAATGTACTTTTTTATCCTCCATTTAAAAAAAAAAAATATTGACCACTTAAAACACGTCCGATCCAAACAAATTCTCGTAACAATGTAAAGAATAACCCTCTCTATTGGAATAAATAAAAAAATTTCCATAACGGTATACTCAAGCGATAAACAGTACTCCCAAGAAAAAATCCGCAGAAATTATTGAACAATTATATGTTTGCAGTAAACACCGTAAGCGCTACACTGCTCAATACATACATATTAAACTCTCTCTCGATCTTCCGACAGCACAACTTTATTGCTGACAACGCTAAACTTGTTGTTTACCAGCAAAGAGTGTAAGAGCATGATGTGTTTGGGTGAGCTGTGTTGCCGTGCCGTAGTTGCCATGCATGCCGATGCGAAGATGTAACTCCATCATTGGAGGTGATTATAACGCAAAATACACCCTCTGGGAGTCAAAATTAATAACGTCAAAAAGCATGAAGCTCTACAAAGCAGAAAGCTATATTAATTGCAAATTTATTTCGGTTGGATCCCCAGCTTATTGGCCATCTGACCCAAATAAAATGCTTGATGTGATTGACTTCTTCATAACGAAAGGAATTAATAGGAATTCTAGAGAAGAGAAGAGCTCGTAAAAAATGACATGTGACTAGATAACCCGGTGATAAAACTATTTTTAATATACTAAATAATAGAATCAAAAAAAGCATTACGGTTCTCTAAAAAAAATGCCTTCGCATCTTAGTGGCTGCTAAACGTTTAAAAAGACCCCACTTACAAGATCCCTCACTAAAAACAGCTGATGGGAAATGGATCAGATACACAAAGGGAAAGGTTAGGCTCCTTGCTGAGCACCTGATAAATGTTTTCAAACCTTTTCCACAATGACAAATGCAAATATTGAATTTGTTGACGAAAATATACCTTATATATTGGAGTTGCCTTTTGCCTGCCGTCGAGCGCACACGAGATCATAATCGCATCGTCGTGTCAAAAAAAAAAAAAAAAAAATTCCATCTACTAAAAAAAAAAATCGATCGCGCGCGCCTAATCAAATTCCGTGAAGTGCAGTGGAAAAAAAATAAATAAATAAATAATAATAAAAAAAAAAAAAAATATATATGTAAACACAATTCAGTGCCGGTGCATTCCATCTTACCACCCCCACTCACTCGCTGTTGCGCTTCTTCGTTATCGCAATTGGAGCATGTGCTATATATATACATACTTCCAGTTGCGATGACTGAGAGAGTGTAACATTTGATGCATAGCGGACTGTGAATGTTTATCCGAATAGCGGACATCAGCTGATTGTCGTTTGGGCATAGCACCTGCGACAGTTTGTTCTGGAAAACTATTCTTTGGATCTACACTTCACAGTTTTGCTTAGTTACGTCAGAGTTGTGTTTTTTTGTGTTTCTATTTTGTAGTGATGAGGGAATTTAGGGTTGATCTTACCAACATTCGTGGGCTTCGAACGAATTTCTTCGATATGTACGCCCACGCCTATTGCCATAAACCAGCTGTTCTAGCACTAAGCGAAATACAGGTAGTGGAAGAATCTTCTGTTTTGAAACTGCCTGGATATAACTTAGTGTCATTATTCTTTCCCCACCGTGGCCTCGCCATTTATGTCCGTAGTGATATTGCTTACCAAGTTCCACCACAGTATGGCCACTGTTCCAACCCGGAATTTAATTTCAAATGGCTAAAATTCACCGTCCGTAAGCAAATAATTCACTACTGCTTTATTTACAGAAGCCCTAGTGCGGACAGCAACTCAACTTTTGATGAATTTGATGCGTTGTCCGATTCCATCACTCGAATTGTCTCCTTGTATCCTCATACTGAAATTGTCATTGCGGGCGATTTCAATATACACAATTCGGATTGGCTTCAACATTCTGGCCAGACAACACCCGAAGGAAGGTACGTTGAACTTTTTGCTGAGATAAACAATTTGACTCAGCTTGTAAATGAGCCTACAAGTATACCGGACATTGAAAGTCATTCCGCCAACACCTTGGACTTGTTTCTTACTTCGCACCCCGATAAATACACCATAGATGTTCTAGCGCCTCTAGGTCGGTCTGACCACAATATCGTATCAAATAAATTCCCGTACTCTGACCACACAGTTAAAGAAAAAACTCCTAAAAGAAAAGTATGGTAATACGAGAAAGCCAACTTGACCAGCCTCAATAGCTTCTTTAGGAGTTTTAACTGGTCGCTATGCTTCCTCGATAGCGACGTGGATGCCGCTGCTGATATGATCACTAACACTATACTCTCAAGTATGAATGACTTTATTCCTAACAGCACCTAAGGCAAACTCGTGGTTTGACCAGAGCTGTAAAGAGGCTATCAGGTTGAAAGAAGTAAGTTTTCGGTCTTATAAAGCCAACAAATCTGAGGAAAACCGAAAGAAGTTTAAACAAGCCAGAAAAGACTGGAATGCCCATATTCGACATGTAAAATTCTTACATGATCAAAAATTGAGGCAAAAAATCCTACAATGTCCCAAAGGTAGTAAAAATTTTTGGTCATTCGTCAAAAATATTAAAAATTCTGCCTCGTCTGCCATCCCCACGCTCATTTACAATGACATTCCAGCTGTCAGCTCCTTAGACAAAGCTAATCTGCTTGCTGCTCACTTTGCAGCGAACTCAACACTGCCAGATAATGCTTTGTCTCCTCCTGTATTTGAGAGCGTCAAATTTTCCATGGGACAAATCCACTTTCGCACTCGTACAGTTGCAGGAGTACTCAAAGGTCTTAACATACACAAATCCGCTGGTCCAGATGGTATCCCCCCCATAGTTCTGAAGAGGTGTTCTTCTACGCTGGCAAAACCTCTGCGTAAGCTTTTCTGTCTATCCTACTTTTCAGGGCTCTTTCCGAGTAGATGGAAAACAGCATTTGTTCAGCGTGTCCATAAAAAAGGCGAACCTTTCTCCCTGCCCAATTACCGACCCATTGCACTTACGTCCCTTCTTTCCAAGGTCATGGAAACGCCGATAAATCGTCAGCTTATGAAATATCTCGATTCACGAAAACTCCTTAATGACCGGCAGTATGGTTTTCGTAGCAACAGGTCCACTGGTGATTTGATGGCATATCTCACCGAGAAGTGGAACCAATCTCTCCATCACTTCGGCGAAACCAAGATGGTTGCGCTTGATATTTCAAAGGCATTTGACAGAGTTTGGCATCAGGCTCTTTTGTCGAAAATGCGTGCATATGGCATCGATGAGTCTCTTCTTCAATGGATTAGAAATTACCTTTCGGGGCGTTCAATACAAGTTGTTTTGGACGGCTTCAAGTCTGCAATTCACCAAATAAATGCTGGTGTTCCCCAAGGCTCTGTTTTGTCTCCGACTCTCTTTCTCATTTTTATAAATGATCTCTTGTCATTGTTATTCAACCGCCGCCGTATTCAGTCGCATTTTTCTTTTTGCCCCGCAAATTAATTCATTGTTAATTTGTCATTTTTCGCCGCATAAGCAATTTCCCGCTTATTTTTTTGACCCACTTCGCGATTGTATAACTGTTCGCTGACGCGCCCTTTAATTTGTTGTCCTACTTTTTCGTGACCTTACGCAACGACTTATTTTCTGCCATGTCTTGTGGAATGTCGAATTGCCTAATCGATGATAGCAATGCCGATTGGATTGCTTGTAATGGCATCTGTTGCAAATCTTTCCATGCCATTTGTGTCGGACTTAACAAAAGAAACACGGTTTTCATTAAAGAAATATCGGCCAACCTCCTTTTCTTCTGTGATGAGTGTAAGGACATATCGCTGTCGCACGTGCTCCTCGCGATAAAATGCCTTAGTGAATCTAATGAAAACCACCATAAAAGTCTCATTAAAAAAATAACAGAAAAACTGTCCAGCCTTGAAAATAGTGTAAAATGTGTCGAAGAACTAGGCGTTGCGGTACAGTCTTCAAACGACGCAATTAAATCCAAACTTGTTAACATTGAGAAAGAAATTGCTGGTCTTTTTGAGTTGGGTTTCGCAAGATCTAGTAACGATGAAACAACCCTGTGTCACCTCAATACTGTGATAAGTGATCTCAAAACAAAATCGGATGCGCAAATTATCGCACACCAAAATACGTGCGAGATCATTAACACAATGCGTGAAGACTTAGATTTTCATTTTCAAGCCCCATCGATTAATCAACCATCTCCCAAGCAACCTGATCCTATGCTCGAAGTGATTTTCGATAAAATTAGTGATGTTGGCGACGAATTAACCGTGGTTCGGTCGACTTTTTCTGATATTGAGGATAGCATTGGAACAATATGCAGCAAAATTGATCAAGTATCAAACCATACTCAGCATCACCCAATTGTTCAGTACAACACGTCAATCTTGGCTGAACTATTAGATACCGAAGTGGATCCGCCCTCATCTCCACCCTCCTGTCTCCAACGGATGGTTGAAACGGATAACTCCAACGCAAACGTTACAACTCACCAATCGGAAGTCACGGTAACGTTGTCTCCTCCCGCTGTCGCCCCACGTAAACTCATCAAACAGTTTGGCACTACATGGACACCTTCTGAGTGGCAGCGCAGATTGGACAAGCTAAGGATGGAGAACCAGATGGTCACTACCTTCCTCATCAAAGGAGCCCCTCACTACGCGGATGTCCCATGGATTACACAATTTTTCAAAAAGAGATTTGGTATTACCATCCACCAATGCATAATGCTCCTGCCATCCAGCCACAAGAGTAATCGAAATTTCAAATTCGACTTACCGTCTCGATACGAATGGATATTTCAAAGCTCTACTGGTACTGATTTCAAGCTTGGTAAGATGCTCATCAGCAAATCGACCGATAAACTCTGCATTAATGATAAGACTGTAAATAAATCTAAGATTAGTAATAAGCATCCAAAACCTGTTTCCAACTCCCGACCCAAATCTGACACTAACTGGTTCCTAAAAACTAAATTATTCCCCAAATTTACCCCCCCTACCATACCTAAACAAACGTCTTCTTCTTCTTCTTTAAATGCATTTAATGTCGCCGCCCCACCGAAGCCCACACACAAGCGAGTTTCATTTAAATTAAACCCAACTTCTCACACTGGCACCTCTCAACGGCTACAACCCTCCGCGCCACCTGCCCTCACCACCAATTCTTTCCCTAATTTCAATCTCACAACTGGAGCCAAATACCCTAACTTTATCAGCTCTCATATTCTGAACCCCACAGCTAATGTCTCATCTAATACACCTTTCTCTTCAATCTCTTCCTCCACTGCTCCCAGTCTTGATCCGGTTTTACCGCCTCTAGTTAAACTAACACAGCAAACCTTCGACACCACAGAATGTCGCTACGCACTCTCCAGGCTAAGAGAAAAAAGGGTTTACGAGAATATACACCTCTTTCTCGCGTATCTTCATGACAAATCTGACTCAGTTTGCTATGAGGGTAAAACCAAAACAAGTGCCATGGTTTCCATTCAGCAGGAAGGCCTCCCCATTGAAATAGACAGTCTCAAGAAAATCTATATCAAGTTCCACGAGATTTTTAATTTGTCTCCTCAAAAAGTAGCAGATGACCTTGCTGCTTTTGGCAACTACGTACACTCTAAAAGAACGCAACATCTCCAACGGAGCCGAAGTGACCACAACAAATTTTTTCGTCCATAAACTGCCACTATCATCAGCACTTCAACTGCCTTCCCCCTCGTCCCTACACAACAATCTTCCTCTTACATTTTACTACCAGAACGTAAGAGGCCTACGCTCGAAAACCCAAGCTGTTTTGCGCCAATCCCATGCCCTCCCTTTCGATATCTATGCTCTGACTGAAACCAATCTGATCCCCGACATAAAGAGTCAAGAATTATTCCCCCTACTTTTAATGTTTTACGAGACGACGACCCTACCCAACCCTTGGTAGACTCTCCCTCTCGAGGTGTACTACTGGCCATTCATAATGACCTTGACTCTTCTCTCATTGCCATTTCTTCCTCTTCTAAGGTCGACTTTATTACAATAAAAATAACTTTTCCACACCGATCCCTGTACGTTATGTGTTGTTACATTCTACCAAATCAATCTATCGAATCTTACCAACTTGCTATAGACGCGATTGATCAAATAATCGACCTATCTGATTTCCTCGATGACATCCTCAATTTTGGCGACTTTAATCTACCTCTGCTGCAGTGGAGTCCTTCCGATGATGAATCCTTTTTCATCGCTTCAAATGCCAACTCCACTAAGGAATGTCCCTTCATAGATCGGCTAACTGATTCAAGTCTATGTCAAGTTAGTAATGTCTTAAATTACATGGGAAGGCAATTAGACCTTATATTCACAACTGATCCCATTAACTCCTCAGTCTCGCTTTGTCCCCTAACTCTGTCGACTATTGATAACTTTCATCCTCTCCTTCTTCTTTCACTTTTCCTCAATTCTCCACTTCAATCTACACCTCATGCATTTCGCAAAATAAATGCCTATCTAAGTAGATGTTCCTTTGAGTTTGCTAACTTATCCTTAAACGAAGCCCTCACAATTTTTTACAGAGAAATGTTTAATTCTATTTATCTTTATGTCTCCTTTTCTGGTCATAAAACTTCATCTTCATCCCCCCCTTGGTATAATCGCAAATTTCGTGGCTTACGTAACAAGGGAAACAAGTTATGGGCAGCTTTCCTTCGTACCAATTCTGTTTTCGACTATTCCAACTATCTCGGTTCCTACCTTCAATTCAATCATCTTTATAACTCTCTCTACCAGCGGCACCTAATTAACGCGAAAGCAAATCTTATAAACGACCCTAAGTCATTTTTTCAATTCGTCAACTATAAAAAAAAATCTGACGGTTACCCTCCGTCCCTCTCTTTTGAAAACATATCATCAACTAATCCGCAAACCATTGCCAACTTGTTTGCCACCTATTTTAAACAATCCTTCGCCGACAACTCTTTTGAACCAGACCCCTCTTACTTCACTCACCTTCTTAACTTCTCCGTTGGCCCCTTTCTGTCCCTGCCTTTTGATCCTACTGTAATTGAAAATAAACTACAAAATCTTAATGATGAATTCTCACCCGGCCCAGATGGTCTCCCTGCTATTTTTCTTAAAAAATGCTCTTCCATTCTCTCCCTCCCCCTCTCTCATCTCTTCCGTTTGTCTCTATCACTAGGAGAATTCCCTCAGATTTGGAAGACCTCTTTCATAACCCCCATTCACAAAAAGGGATCAAAGAACGAGGTAACAAACTATCGCCCCATTGCTAAACTTTCTCATCTACCCAAACTTTTCGAAAGTATTTTATACGAAGCCTTAAGCTTTCAGTGCAAGTCTCTTATCTCTCCCACCCAACACGGCTTTCTGAAAGGTAGATCAACTACCACTAACTTAGTCGAATTCGTGTCCTTCGCCCTGTCTGCCTTAGAGAATGGCAAAGAAGTCGACGTTATTGCAACTGATTTTAGTAAGGCTTTTGATAAGATATCTCATAACTTAATCCTCTTCAAATTGTCTGCCCTCGGTTTCGAATCCATATTGTTAAAATGGATATCTTCTTACCTGGAAAACCGTTCTTACAGAGTTCGCTTCAGATCCATCTTATCGACTCCTTTCTTGGCCACCTCTGGTGTTCCGCAAGGCAGCCATCTAGGTCCCCTTCTCTTCATTCTAACCATAAACGATGTCGAGAGGGTTATTAAACATTCTTCCCTCTCTCTGTACGCTGATGATACCAAATTTTTCAAAGCCATCTCTTCACCACATGACTACTGCCTCCTTCAACAAGACCTTGATAGTTTTTCGAACTGGTGCCTACAAAATCGCTTAGAGCTCAATATCGCCAAATGTCAATCCATTACCTTATCACGTAAGCACCACGTGTCCTCCGCCCGCCTTTACCTTCTTCATGGTCAACCTATATCCATCGTTCAGTCTCTCCGTGATCTTGGAATATTGTACGATAGGGAACTAAATTTTCGTTCACATATTGATGAGATAATTCGTAAAGCTAACTCATCACTTGGCTTTGTCAAACGATGGTCCAAAGAATTCTCCGACCCTTACGTGACCAGATCCCTCTACATTACCTTTGTGCGCCCCGTCCTTGAATATGCCAGTCAAGCGTGGTCACCCTTTCAGCAAGTTCATGTGACCAGAATCGAGAATGTTCAACGTCGATTTCTTCGATTTGCCCTTCGAGGTCTTCCTTGGAACGATCCATTTATCTTGCCTCCCTATCAAGACCGCCTCAACCTCATCAACCTGAGTACTCTAGAGAAACGCAGAGATGTTGCAGATATTCTTTTCATTCATCGACTTCTTTCAGGCTCTGTCGATTGCGCATCTCTTTATAATTCAATTTTTTTCAATACCAACCCACGAAATTTACGATGCCCTCGTCTTTTCTATTTACCGTCCCACCGCACTTCATATGGATCTAATGAACCAATTTCCCGTACGCTGCGAAAAGTGAACTCAAACCTCACCCAGTTTGTTTTTAACCTCAGCACCCCCTGCCTCAAAACCGAACTCCTTCACCATTCTCCTTAACTTTAAGTCTTAGTTTTAAGTTTTAGTTTTAAGTTTTAGTTTTAAGTTTTAGGTTTAAGTTTTAGCCTTAAGTTAGTTGTAGCTTGTAATAAGCCAAATAAATGGGGGCTTTCGCCCCCACCAAAATTAAATTGTCTGCAACTTCTAATCCAATCCATTCCTTCGCTGATGACAGTACCCTCAGTTTTTCATATTCGTTCCCTAACTCACGTCCTTGCTCTTCGGCCGTAGAAGGGGAACGGCAACGTATGTTAAACACATTAAATTCCGACCTGGACAGCATAATTAAATGGGGTTCAACCAACCGCGTGGAATTTAATGCTTCCAAAACACAATGCTGTCTTCTGTCTCTCAAGCGAAACCAAACCCTTCAACCATTATCCATGGATGGTACTTGCATCATTGAAACCGAAAGACTTGCCATTCTCGGTATGTGTATTAATAACCATCTTCGATGGAATGATCACATATTCGAGGTCGCCAAAAATGCTGCAAAATGTCTCGGATTCCTTAAACGGTGCAAGAAATATTTTACCCCGTCTGATCTGGCCTCAATTTATAAGGCATTCATCCGCCCTAAGCTGGAATATAACGCCCATATCTGGTCTGGTGCACCCAAGACCGTTCTGCACATTCTTGATAGGGTACAAAATCGCGCATTAAAACTTATAGGTGATAGAGACATTGTGAATTCCATTCATTCATTAGAACATCGGAGAAATGTCTCCTGTCTCTCCCTGTTTTATCGTTTTTTCTACAAAAAATGCTCCAGCGAAATAGCCAGTTGCATTCCTCCCCTTCAAAATTTCACCCGCAATACGCGACATGCTTCGAATGCACATCAGTTTTCCCTAAAGCCTAACTTCGGTCGTACTGTTAAATATAGGGATTCGTTTATAAGCCGAACGACACGAATGTGGAATGATCTACCAAGCTCTGTATTTCCGCATCACTACAACCTTCAAACATTTAAAGCCAACGTGCATAGGCTTCTCCTCTGTTCCTCTTCCCCTTGTCCTTAAAAGCCCGTGCCCTGTAACAGTATAAAGGTATAAAAAAAAAAAAAAAAATGTTTCGCAAAGAGAGGTCGTCATGAAATAATTGCCATGCTCTGGTAAAACTTAAATATATAATTAATGCCTGTTTTAGACTAAGATATTTTCCACATCACAGCAACATAGCAGAGATAATTGTTATACATAAACAAGGCAAGCCACTATCAGAAGTGACTTCATATCAGCCAATCTCACTTTTGAAGAAGTAGAAGAAACTACTTTTCAAAAGATTAGACGAAATTAGGGAGGTAAGGCAATTCATCCCGATCCATTAATTCGGGTTTAGAAATAAACACACGACAATAGACCATGTGCTTCGTACAACTGAGGATGATGTGCTTCGTATAACTGATATAAAAGGCACTAGAAGAAAAACACGTTTGCTCTTCCTTATTTATAGATGTTTAATTTTAGAAGGGTTTAAGTTAACTATAAAGGTTAATACATAGATAATATTTTGAGATTCCTAAATTATATATAGCAAATAGATTCTTTAGAGTATGTTATGGAAAGCGTACTCTGAACTTAGAGAAATACAAGCAGGTGTTCCACAGGGGATTGTTCTAGGGCCAACACTGTATTTATTATATACTATTGATATACCATATAATAATGACATAATGTTAGCCACATTCGCAGACGACACTGCAATCTTACCAGTGTGGTTAAAGCAACAGAAAAGTTACAAAATGTAGTTAACAAGATATGAGTTTGGACGCAATTATGAGGAATCAGACTAAATTTGGCGAAATCAACTTATATCAATTTAACAAACAAAAGAATAACGAGTTTCCCTATCATTATTAATAATCTAAATACATGGTCATGAATTTGGACGCCAAATTAAGTTGAAGGAACATGTTAAAAAAAAGAAGTTGAATATTAGATATAGAAAACTGATGTGGTTATTTGGACGTTATTCCGAAATGTGTACTGAGAATAAAACTTTGCTATACAATCAGATAATAAATCTTATCTGAATATATGGTACCCCGGTATGGGGTTGTACAAAATAAACTAATGCACAAATAATTCAAACATTCCAAAACAAAGTTCTTAGTGGAATAGTTAATGCACCCTGGTTTATTAAAAACAAGGACAAAGACAAGGACTTTTCATTACAATCAGCGTCTGGAGGTGCATATTAACCCTGAAATATAAACCACAAATTTACAATCAAATATTCGTAGATTGAGAAGAACAACGCCTGACTGAATTTGTATTCCTATTACAATACCTTCTCCAAAAGGAATTTTTTCAAACCGATCAAATCAAAAGTCGATTTTTAGAAAATCAGCAAATGTGTTAATAGATCATATTAAAAATATTTTTTTCAGCAAAGATAAGTTATTTGATCAGCAGATCAATTTTTGCTTTTTAGTTGCAAAAAAATTAAATTTCAGCTGGAAAAGTAAAAAATAAACTACAAGTATGCTAAGATTCATATGCAAAAAGGAAAAGAAAGGAAGGGCGGAGCTATTCAAGAAAAAACTTAAGTGATTAAGAGTACAGGCGATTGCAAAAATACATAAAATTTGCAGACTGGGGTTGGAGGCACAACTTGTCCATAAATACACAAAGCCAGACAGACAGAATAGGCTAACAGGCGTTTTGAATTCCTCTATATTCTTAATATCAGATTTGATCAAAAACTCAAGCACCAATAATTACTCTGTAGGTGCAAGTAGAAATATATACTCAGCCTTTTAGTGAATAAAATTTCCCCCGAAATATTTCCTACATTCGAAAAATTGGTATCGTGAATGTATTTTCGAAAAATTTCCCCCAAATAATCGCTATCGGGATAACGGTTCCCATGGAAATTTTTGTTAATTTTCCTCCGAGTTATTTTGGTGATGAAGGCAAAATGTAAGAGTTTCTTTGTATTCAATTTTAAATATTTCATTGTTACATATTTGATATTAGGTTAAATGCATCGAATAAAAGGCAATTAGAGGTCCTTATTTAATTTATGAAAAGGCATCCGGACATCGCCAATGGGTTTAAAAAAAAAAAAAAAAAAAGAGGACATATGCAAATTTTGGAAATCTGTGGAGAAGGAGTTAAATAGTGTTGGTCCTCCAAAGAAGACTACCTTTGAGTGGAAGAAAGTAAAATATTTCAATATTAATTAGTCTATTTTTAGTTACTTTTATTTTGTAAAATTAGGTCTGGGCCGATAAAAAAAAATACGTACCTACGAAAGAAATTGGAAAAAAAATAGAAATGCAACAGGTGGAGGCCCTTCGAAAGATTTTAAATTTTCCACTCTGGAAGCAACAATAATAAAAATATGTGCAATGAGTGATTCCGTCGAAGGTTTTAAGAATTCGAAATATTTTGGAATACGTCCATGTTCGTCAGACGTAGATCTGGAAACTTTGGATATATCAAACAAAAAAAAATGGAAATTTATTAACATACCAGGTGGAGGAAATAGAGTAGAACTAATTAACAGCCATTATGAATGGTTTAGAGGAACCGACCAATAAAACTCAGGAAGTAGCTCAACGTAAAAACAACTTTGCACCAAAAAAGGATGGATCGGGCCGCCAATGTAAGCGTACAACCGAAATTCGAGAGAAAAAACTTAGAGTACAGCGCGACCTCTGTGATAAGGTGGCTGATGGAATAGATGCAATCAAAAATCATCAGATTCAAATGGAGGCAAATATTAAAAAAATACACCGGTCTATCGATCGAATTTATGAAAAACAGAAGCTTATGTTACAAGAACTTAAACGGCATCATGAAGAAGTGGAACGTCTTAAAAATATGAAATTCAGACAAAAATAAAGCTAAAGGAACAAATCCTTGAAATAGAAAGGGAGAAACTTCAGAAATTGAATTAGAATTCCTTAATTTTTGTTGTTGGAAATAAATTAATTCTTTTATTTTATATATGTATGTAACTGTTTTCTCTAATAAAATAAATGTATGAATTTTAAAGGGAATTTCTTATTTCCCTTCTTAGTTGCTGTGCTTCAGCAAGATTTTCTGAGTCGCTGGACTCCTGTACACCATTGCTTTCACCTACCTCAATTCCTTCGTCAGAAAAATGTAAGCCAAATATTGTGCAAAGCACAGCATATATTTACAACTTTTACAGCTTTTTTCGAATGGTAGTGAAGTTCTCTTGCACCCAGTAAGCATCTCCACCTGTTTTTGAGAACTCCATTTGTACTTTTAATTATATTTCGTGCACTAGAGTAACTTCCGGTGAATCTTCCTCATTAGTTCTAAAAGGAGTTAATAACCAGGGTTCCAAAGGATAGCCAGCATCTCCTTTAAAAAATAAACCAATCATCGTTGTAAATATTACAAAATGAAAATGAACGGAAAAAGAAAACACACCGAGCAGCCAGGAATTTCTTTTTCAAGCTAATTATTTTTGCTTCATCCTCGATCGTAATGCACCAACATTCCATATTAACGAATCGTGACATGCTCCAGTTGGACAGTATTTCTAACAGATATGCGAACATTGGCTTGCTGACTCTCAAATGCTTCTAAAATCAATTGATTACACAATTAAATGAGTTAAATAATAGAAATTATGTTCCTACTTGCAATTTATCCGGTAGCTATAAGGGATTACTTTTATCCCTTCAATTTATTCGAGTTATCCTTAACTTATGCTGCTGCATATCTTCATGTAATTCAGCTGCTATTGCAGATGCCATCGTGAACATCCTTCGGCATTTGCTTTATTTTAAATTTCTAAGGATCTCAAACTTCTCTACTTGCTGTCAAAATATTCGAATATAATTTCGAATGTGTTTTTTCACATTTGCAAGTTGTACAAGTAAGATTGATTCCGGAGGAAAACAAATTCCGTAGGAATTTCAAGATACTGAAATTTTTTTCGCGGGAACAAAGTTTTCCGAGGGAACTTTTTTCTCCATCAGAATTTATCGATAGGGCTGACTATATTAATTTCCAATTTGTTTAGTCTTTCTGTCATGCATTCCTTTCATTCTATATATTCCTATAACAATCCCAAGAATCTCAGGGAAATTGCTTTTCCATTATGGTGCAATGAGTTTGAAGCTATATTCTTTCAAATTCATGGAATGAGAATGACTGGAAAAAAAATTTCTTTGCATTTGCTGTCTTTATACACATACATAAATAAAATATTTTTTTCAGTTATAGCTTTTCTTTTTGGTACCAAGTGTTCGCTTATGATTTGCCTAAAACAATTTGAGTATAACAATTCGTTTAAAAGAATTTGTATAAAATATTCTGACTAAAACAATTGATCTAAAATCAATGTATCTTAGATCAATTTACATAACAAAAATTTTTATAAGAATAATTTACCCAACAACAATTAACTTAGAACAATTTACTCAACAACAGA
The DNA here is from genome assembly GCA_963082735.1 of Pocota personata. Lineage (NCBI taxonomy): Eukaryota > Metazoa > Arthropoda > Insecta > Diptera > Syrphidae > Pocota > Pocota personata. Next base: position 43,054,841 of record OY720432.1, on the reverse strand, counting down.
TTGTATAAAAGTTAATCCATAAGTTTGTATTAATTACGAAATTCAACTGCGAATATCAGTACTCCCCTGAAACTGAGAATATGAGTTTAGATTCACTATAAATTTAGCTTGTGAATTCACGATAGTACAACATACGTAGATAGATATTTTTAAAAAAATGGTTATATATTATTAAATTGATTTATACATGTATGAAAATAAGTATTTAACATTATTTAGAGAACATATACTGACTAAGAACTAGTGTTGGGCACTATGGAAAGAGTTTGACTGTCGATACAAATCTGTTAAGAAGACCTGTGACACAAACAGCATAGAGGAAAGTTACATCTCCTAACCCATCCATGAGTGTGGTATTTTAAACCCTTTGCTTCAAATGCAATGATATCTTTCTATTTAGAGGATATTCTCTCGATTTTGAAGAGATTTTACTAAATAATTTGTTGCAAAGACTTTTCCTTAGCAGAAAGTGCGCGTTACTGTCGCCATTTGTAACCAAGGGTCACGGATTCTGGTGAAATATTATAAATAAGTCTTAATCACTATCGCAAATAGCATTCAAAAAGCAAAAATACGAATATTTAAAGACAACGCTCCCAAAATGTGAAAATGGCTACTCATCACTTTGTTATTTGCACTGAGCAGAGAACAGTTACGATTGCTCTGGACGATTGCTGCTCAGTTGTTCAATCCTTTTTTCTGCTCCTACTCAACTCAGGTAACACTAAATACTTAATCGTTCATTTGTGTAGATTTTTACATTAATTTTTTTCTTGTTTCTGCCACTATTCCTCAATTTATTACATTTATTTTTATTTACTCTGCTACGTAAACAAATTATGTTCCGCTAATGCTTTCTACTATTTATTTGCTTTATTCAATATACGAGTACACACACAACAGCTCTGAAAAGAGCAACACTGGTATTATATATTGCATAGATCATTTTCAAAGAGTACTGAGTAACAAGAGCAACTTAGCACTCAAGAGAACAGCAATCAAATGTCAGTTGTGATCTTAAAAATTATTAAATCGCTACTAGTCTTAGCAGTGCTTACTGAAAATATATATTATCAAGTAAATACTTTTCAGTTTCTAGTAAAAATATTGAAAATTCCAAATATCTTTACACACTTGTTCTCATTTCCCTAGCTCGAAGCTTATAGCCCAAAAACCAGTGGAATGCATACAGATAGGTGGACAAAACGGTATGGCTAGATTGGCATAACTTTCTCAGGATATTCCCACTCAATAACAAATACAGTCAAACTTCTTTATAACGAACTTCCCTATAACGTAGTTCTCTCTATATCGCATTTCATTTTGTTCCCCTTCCCCTTTAAAAATATCCCATATGAATTAGGTTCTTTATAACGAAAATCTCTATAGCGAAATTCTCTTTATAAGGAACTAATTTTTTTTGGCCCAAAAGCAAAAATGTTTCCTTATAACGAAATGTCAAATTTGAAAACAAAGCTTACTATGATTTTTTGTTCCTAATTTTAAAAGGGAACTCCTCATTTTGGCAAGAATTTTCTTAAAGTGAATGTATGTATGTATGGATGTATGAAGAAGTGTACATGTGTAGTAGAAATTTTAAGCATATCAACAGGTCAATCGTTTGAGTTAGCATTTTAAGTTCGTGAAACGTTTATACCAAAATGTCGAAGCGCAAGGCTATTTCACTTTCAGAGAAATTATCGATTATTGAAAAAGTTAATAGGGGAGAAAAGAAAAAAAATGTTGCAGAAAAATTTGGTGTTTCATTCAGTACTTCAATTTTAAAGAATGAGGTAAAAATTTTAAAGTTTGCCGAAGCAGGTTCAAACAGAAGCAAAAAAAAAACTAAGAAAAACAAAATACGGTGTTGTGAATAAAGCAATGTTAAAATGGGTTCAGATAAACAGGAAAAGGAATTTACCGCTTTCTGGCTCTATTATCAAACAAAAGGCTAAATATTTTTCTGAATTTTTTGGTCAGCATAATTTTAAATGCAGTACTGGATGGCTAGATAAATTTAAAACACGGTAAGCTAGTACATTAGAAAATCTTTTGTTTTTGGTTTTACAAATAAATTTACTCTATAGGTACGGCATCAAACAAAAAACTTTATGTGCGGAAGGGGCGCACGTAGATGATGAAGTGTGTCAAAATTGGATTAAAAATACGCTTCCAAATTTACTGGAGGGATACAGCCCTGAGAATGTTTTTAACGTGGTTTAGACGGGCCTTTTTTTAAATGTTTTCCTCAAAAAACACTGGCTTTTAAAAAGGAAAAGTGTCACGGAGGGAAGAAAAGCAAGAAGAGAGTCACCTCAATGGTTGGCTCAAATAAGGCAGGTGATGAAAAATTTAAACTTTTAGTGATTGGGAAAAGTGCAAAGCGTCGTTGTTTTAAAGGAATCCAGTCCTTGCCGATTGATTATTTTAATAATAAAAACTCTTGGATGACCGGTGAACTTTTCCAAAAATGGATAATCAAAGAAGATCAAAAATTTATGCGTAAAGGACGGAAAATTTTATTTTTTCTTGATAACTGTCAGGCGGTTCAGATTTATTTAAAGGCAATAAAGTTGAAATTTTTCCCACCGAATACAACATCAATACTCCTACCAATGGACCAAGGCGTTATTCAAAATTTAAAAGTGTACTATCGTCACCGTTTCTTACAGAGAGTTCTTGAAGCTATGGATCAAGGGCGAGAATACAAATCCAATCTTTTAGATGCCATTACAGATGTTTATAAAGCTTGGTGCGTCGTTTTTAAAACAAGTACAATTCGTAATCGTTTTAACAAAGCTGGGTTTGGTACTTTCGATAATTGGTCCGATGGAGACTCAGTTCCATTGACAACGATAAGATCATTAATAATCGAGAACAACAGCAACTTTAACAGAGTTTTATCAAGAAGTGATGATTGTCCTGTTACATTTGTTGATTATGTTGCAGTGGATGCAAATTTTGCTACCATGAAACCTCCTACAGATGAAACAATTTTAAATGTCATTTCATCTGACGAATTGGATTCATCAGATGACAATGCTGAAATCGAATTTATTCGAAGACAACTCAACGATAATGATATGAGAGCTGCTTTTGATAATTTACAAAGTTTTATTCAAACAAGAGATGAAACCTCAGATGATGCATATTTTCACCTTTCTATATTGGAAGATTTTTATAATAAAACAAAGAACAAAACAGTTCATGTGCAATCGAAAGTTGATATGTTTTTAACGAAAAAATAAAAAGATATAAATTTCTTTACAATGAGTTCTTTTTTGTATCAATTTTCTTTGAAAATATAAAGGAACACATACAGTGTTAAAAGAAATAAAATTTTCTATATAAGGAATTTTGCATAAAACTTCTTTATAACGATGTAATTTTTTGTTCCCTTGAAGGTTCGTTATAAAGAACTTTGACTGTATTCGTAATTGATTTCCATTAATTTCAGGATGATCGATTGCGTACAAACAATTTTGAAATTCTGCATTTGTATTGTAGAGAATTTCAGAAACTAAAATGTCGGTCAAAATTATTATTTTTTCGTACGACCTACGTTTTCAACATATTTAAAACCTAAAAATTCGTTCGCGATTATATTTTTCGTACGACGCACGGTTTTTTTTTCTATATTTGCAATCATAAACGATTTCTATCACTAACTACGGGGTAAGATTAAATGTTTTGGAGGTTTGGGTACTTGCAAATATTAATGTAGAGAGTTCCAAAACCTAAAATTCCAGTCGACATTTTTTTTCGTACGACTTATCGTTTTTGAGATATTCGCACTCAAAAACGATTCCCACCATTATGTCATGGGTTAAAGTCGGATATTTTGGAGGATGAGCAATTCACGATTCACATGCACAAGTTTGACTGTGCGCTCGCAACTAAACTTTTAAAACCGCTGAGAAATGCAACCAGTGTTTTATAGAATAAAACACTAGGTAGTGCTTATCCAGTGTACACGCAATTTTTTTTTGTTCCCTTCATCGCTACCTGGCTCTTCGGGACGTAAGTTGTGAACCTTTTGTTGTGAATTCAAAACTGTGATGTAAAATAAAAACTCCTCATTCACAGTTTATTCTTAAGTCGTTAACAGGTAGCGAAAGCAAATTTTTATTCGCAGTGATTAACTCACAGGTAATAATTGTTTGCTCTGGCAAATACTGCATCAAAAATAGGGCCCATATATGATCAGAACAGTTTGTTCAACGTTGCACCTATTTGATTTTTTGTGGGTGGAGTCAGACTGCTGAATTACCCTACGTGAGTAGGGCGATGAATGTCAATGTCTGGCTGTTAGGCTGTTAGTTTCAAGCAAGGGAAAATAATAACAATAATTAAAAATACTTTTAGATGCTGTTACCCCTAATCAATTCTCAAATTAACTACATATGTTGTTCATAAATAGTTTTAGACTTGATTGCGATTAGGTAAATAGCTTTTAACTTAACAATCTTCCTCTTACATTTTACTACCAGAACATAAGAAGCCTACGCTCGAAAACCCAAGCTGTTTTGCGCCAATCCCATGCTCTCCCTTTCGATATCTATGCTCTAACTGAAACCAATCTGATCCCCGACATAAAGAGCCAAGAATTATTCCCCCTACTTTTAATGTTTTTCGTGACGACGACCCTACCCAACACTTGGTTGACTCTCCCTCTCGAGGCGTGCTACTGGCCATCCATAATGACCTTCACTCTTCTCTCATTGCCATTTCTTCCTCCTCTAAGGTCGACTTTGTTACAATAAAAATAACTTTTCCACAGCAATCCCTGTACGTTATGTGTTGTTACATTCTACCAAATCAATCTATCGAATCTTACCAACTTGCTATAGATGCGATTGATCAAATAATTGACCTATCTGATTTCCTCGATGACATCCTTATTTTTGGCGACTTTAATCTACCTCTGCTGCAGTGGAGTCCTTCCGATGATGAATCCTTTTTCATCGCTTCAAATGCCAACTCCACTAAGGAATGTCCCTTCATAGATCGGCTAACTGATTCAAGTCTATGTCAAGTTAGTAATGTCTTAAATTACATGGGAAGGCAATTAGACCTTATATTCACAACTGATCCCATTAACTCCTCAGTCTCGCTTTGTCCCCTAACTCTGTCGACTATTGATAACTTTCATCCTCTCCTTCTTCTTTCACTTTTCCTCAATTCTCCACTTCAATCTACACCTCATGCATTTCGCAAAATAAATGCCTATCTAAGTAGATGTTCCTTTGAGTTTGCTAACTTATCCTTAAACGAAGCCCTCACAATTTTTTACAGAGAAATGTTTAATTCTATTTATCTTTATGTCTCCTTTTCTGGTCATAAAACTTCATCTTCATCCCCCCCTTGGTATAATCGCAAATTTCGTGGCTTACGTAACAAGAGAAACAAGTTATGGGCAGCTTTCCTTCGTATCAATTCTGCTTTGGACTATTCCAACTATCTCGGTTCCTACCTTCAATTCAATCATCTTTATAACTCTCTCTCTACCAACGGCACCTAATTAACGCGCAAGCAAAACTTATAAACGACCCTAAGTCATTTTTTCAATTCGTCAACTATAAAAAAAAAAATCTGGCGGTTACTCTCCGTCCCTCTCTTTTGAAAACATATCTTCAACTAATCCGCAAACCATTGCCAACTTTTTTGCCACCTATTTTAAACAATCCTTCGCCGACAACTCTTTTGAACCAGACCCCTCTTACTTCAGTCACCTTCTTAACTTCTCCGTTGGCCCCTTTCTGTAACTGCCTTTTGATCCTGCTGTAATTGAAAATAAACTACAAAATCTTAATGATGAATTCTCACCCGGCCCAGATGGTCTCCCTGCCATTTTTCTTAAAAAATGCTCTTCCATTCTCTCCCTCCCCCTCTCTCATCTCTTCCGTTTGTCTCTATCACTAGGAGAATTCCCTCAGATTTGGAAGACCTCTTTCATAACCGCCATACACAAAAAGGGATCAAAGAACGAAGTAACAAACTATCGCCCCATTGCTAAACTTTATCATCTACCCAAACTTTTCGAAAGTATTTTATACGAAGCCTTAAGCTTTCAGTGCAAGTCTATTATCTCTTCCACCCAACACGGCTTTCTGAAAGGTAGATCAACTACCACTAACTTAGTCGAATTCGTGTCGACTGTCTGCCTTAGAGAATGGCAAAGAAGTCGACGTTATTGCAACTGATTTTAGTAAGGCTTTTGATAAGATATCTCATAACTTAATTCCCTTCAAATTGTCTGCCCTCGGTTTCGAACCCATATTGTTAAAATGAATATCTTCTTACCTGGAAAACCGTTCTTGCAGAGTTCGCTTCAGATTCATCTTATCGACTCCCTTCTTGGCCACCTCTGGTGTTCCGCAAGGCAGCCATCTAGGTCCCTTTCTCTTCATTCTAACCATAAACGATGTCGAGAGGATTATTAAACACTCTTCCCTCTCTCTGTACGCTGATGATACCAAATTTTTCAAAGCCATCTCTTCACCACATGACTACTGTCTCCTCCAACAAGACCTTCGAACTGGTGCCTACAAAATCGCTTACCAGAATCGAGACCAGAATCGAGAATGTTCAACGTCGATTTCTTCGATTTGCCCTTCGAGGTCTTCCTTGGAACGATCCATTTATCTTGCCTCCCTATCAAGACCGCCTCAACCTCATCAACCTGAGTACTCTAGAGAAACGCAGAGATGTTGTAGACATTCTTTTCATTCATCGACTTCTTTCAGGCTCTGTCGATTGCGCATCTCTTTATAATTCAGTTTACTTCAATACCAATCTACGAAATTTACGATGCCCTCGTCTTTTCTATCTACCGTTCCACCGCACTTCATATATGTAAGCCAAATAAATGAGGGCTTTCGCCCCCACCAAAATTAAATTACATTAAAATTAATTGTAGTTAATTTTAACTGCCTTTTAAACAAATTGTTGTTAATTAAATTATGTCAAGCAGATAGTTTTAGTTAAATATTCTGAATGCCAATAAGAAAGCTTCAGTTAAGGTAAGAGAACTTTCGTAACTCATCACATAAGTTCAATAACATACTCGTATGCTTGATTGACGAGGATGGTAGACAATCGTGTTTTGGGGCCCAGAATACAAAACAGTTCAAACTAATCAATTCTTTAAATTCGTACACAAAATAATTTGTCAACTACACTGAATATAAGATTCTTATTTTCGGAATCGTTTAGTTTATTTTTCATAACTTCTGTCGTAAACGGAAACCTTATTTAATCCTACAATTGAAAAAAAAAATACGAAAGAAAAACAATTCTAAACAATCTTCGTTGGCGTTTGTCAAAAAACAATTTGAACTTCACTCCTCTTTCGCACACCTATCACTTGGAGATTAGAGTTTGTATTGGTACCACAATGTCATGTAGGAATACCTTTGTAGACTTATGATTGAAATTAAATGTCACAATCACAATACCTACTTTACAACATCCGTACCTCAGGGAGGATAGAGAGGTGGAAGTTTAGAATTTTTTTGGCTTGGGCTACATCAAGAAGAGGGAGGAAACATTATATTTCTTCCTTCCATCCAAAACAAACTTCTCGACCGCTTCGTATCACCTGTCAAGCGGTGTATGTATGAAAAACAACGACGATGTGCAGTGTGCTGAATAAAGTTTTTCTTTAGTTCGTCAAGCAAGGCTACGAAGGAAGAAGAAACTGCACAACAAATTTTGCAGAAAACATTGCGCCTGCTTGGATAGGACATTTTTGTTTCACTTTAATTCACTTTTGTAATTCAATTTTATTCCATGGAAATTTCTTCTTCACTTTTCGCTCACCTGGAGCAGTTTGATAAGTAGGAAAGGAAATGATGTTTCGACTTGCAGCTCTGTTTGTGTACAGCGGCGGGCGGTGAGAAAAATTCATTGCAAATAGTGTGGCCATAAGTCTAAGATTTGTTTTGTTGGTTGTAGTCCCACCAATCTGAAATAAATTCGGAAAAGTTCAAGAATCCAATTAGGATTTCTTACCACAAACTTATGAATGTGTCAAAGAAAAGAAACGCAAGATTAACAATTTGTTTTGAAAGAAATATTGTAAACATGGCATACGACCGGATGTAGAAAAAGGTATTAAAGTGTTGTGGATGTACAGCGAACAGCTGTGGGAGAATATAGTAGATGCAGGAAAATAGATGCAGATGCAGTTATATAGTTAACGAAACAGTTTGTTGGCTGTATTTTGGGAATACTTTCCAAAGTGAGAGCGAATTACAATTACATGTAGGGAACGGAAATTATTCGGAAGAAATAACTAATTAGTTCAGAAATATATGCCAATACCCAGAGATAAAAACCGCTTTGTAATGGAAATTATTTTAAAGAAATGAGGAACCCTGTATTTCAAAACCCTAGAAGGCTTTCGCCGTTAGAAGAGAAAGCGATTAAAAACCGGATTGAAGAATGGCTTCAAAAAGGAATTGTTCAAACTAGTTCATCGGAGTTTGCTTTAATTAATCATAGACAACTAAACAGGTAGGTTGTTAGGGATAATTTTCCACTTCCGTTTATAGGGGATCATCGCTTATCTAGAAAAATTAAAAATCCAGTTTCTGCGGTACGCAGAAAAAAACATTTTTATATATCGAGAGGACTGCTTTATTGATCTACAACCCCAGAGTTGGCTTCGGCGCGATCTCAATGCAAACATCTTACTACGTAAAAAAAAAACTAAAAAACTAGCTGTTCTAGCCACTGGTTCATCTTTAAAAATGTCAGGGTATTCCACCTGGCTATAAAGTTTAAAATTGTCACCGATTGTGCAGCTTTTAAGATGACCTTGGAAAAGATGGGATTAGCGCCCAGAATTTAAAGATAAGAGCTACGAGGGTGGATCAATAAGTCCCTGAAAAATAAAATAAGGAATACTCTTTTCGGTATAAAAACATTTTATTTTTCAACATAGTCTCCTTTTAGCTCTATACTCGTACACTTCATCCAACGTTTCTCCAATTTTTTGATGCCCTCCAAATAATACGTTTTCTCTAGCCCCTCAAAATAAGCGTTTATTTCAGCGATGACCTCTTCATTCGACCCAAATCTCTTATCTCCGAGCAATTTGTTCATGTTTGGAAACAAGAAATAGTCGCAAGGGGCTACATCTGGGGAATATGATGGATGGGAGGGAGGAGTTCGTAGCCTAACTCATTCAATTTTGCCATTGCGTCTGCGGACTTGCGCGCCGATGCGTTGTTCTGGTAAAAAAAAACTTTTTTCTTCGCCAAATGCGGGCGTTTTTGCTTCAAATCGGCTTGGAAACGATCCAGCAGCTCTGCGTAATATGCGCCGGTGATCGTTTTACCCTTTTCAAGGTAATCGATGTGAATACGAGTAACACCGCGCGCGTCCCTAAAGACTATCGCCATGACCTTGTTTGCTGACAAATCCGAATTGGCCTTCTTCGGCTTTGATTCACCAGGAGAAGTCCATTGTTTTGACTGTTCCTTGGTTTCTGGTGTGTTGTGGTGAATCCAGGTTTCATCCACGGTTACGAAACGGCGCAAAAACTCAGCCGAATTTTTCTGGAACATCGCCAAATACACCTTTGAAGTTGTCAAACTCGATTGTGAGCAAACGCGGCACCCATCTTGGGGAAAGCTTTTTCATGTCCAAATATTTATGTAAAATCGAAATCACTGAGCCATGTGATAAGCCTGTGGCCTCTTCAAGCTCGCGCACTATCACTCGCCGATCGTCCATTATCAAACCATGGATTTTGTCGACCATTTCTGGTGTGTTGACCTCAATTGGGCGACCAGAACGTTCGGCGTCACTTGTGCTTGAACGACCGCACCGAAATTGAGTAAACCAATGGAGAATGGTTCCAATCGATGGTGAAGAGTCCCCATGATATTTGTCAAGCTTTTGTTTGGTTTGCGTGATAGTTTTTTCTCGCAAAAAATAGTGTTTAATGAGCACTCGAAATTCACTTTTTTCCATTTTAACGAAAATGCTAGCAGGCGTCTATATAAAATGGCTGCCACAACAAAACTATTTGACAGAACTGTCTGAAAATTTGGGTGCGTTCTTTTGAAAGATGATTCTTGACAAAAAAAAAAAACTAAATTTAAGGTGACGACACAAGTTGTGTTAATTTTCAGGACTTATTGACCCACCCTCTTATAGGAATACCCTCTGAATTGCGCATTAATCGTTTTGCCAAAAATCTGATAGTCCATAACAGTGCGGTTTTTGGCAAGTCGACCATAGATCAAATATTCACATTGCGGTAAAGCTTGAAATAAATCCAGGAGCTGCAAATCGACACTCACCTCTTTTAATTGATTTTAAAGTCGCCTTTGACAGCGTGTATAGAGATGAGCTATACAGAGCCATGAAGAGTTTTGGCATGCCTACCAAACTAGTCCGCCTGTACAGGATGGCGATGGAGAATGCATCCTACTTCATCAAGGCCGGTAATAACATAGTCGAAACTTTTGATGTTAGAAAAAATGACGCCCTGTCATGTGGTTTCTTTAAAATCATAACTGAATGGACTATACAATTTTCAAGCTTACATTAAGCGTATGATCTTTCAAAAGTCTGTACAAATAATTGGGCTCGCTAACGACATTGACATAATTGGAAGAACGCAGAGGACAGTAAGTGGTGCTGTGATGGGTATTGAAACAGAAGCGGCAAAAATGGGTAAAACACAATATATGTTACAATTTTCAGGCAATATAAAGGTAGTCAAATTAAAGAGTTATAACTACGGCATTACGACTACTTCTTGGAGCACGGTGTTGGAAAGAAGATGAAACATGGAAATGTGCTGAGTCAAAACCCTGTGGCAATAGTAGTGCTAAACGAGGTAGAAGGTAGAATGAGAACTGCGAATATTGAATTCTATCGAACACTTCAAACTGAAAAGAATGAATCCCATACCTAATGAGGATCGACCAAAAAGTACCTGCCACTTAGACCACGTCCCACAATAATCTTATCCACCATAAAAGTACTGACAAAGTTATGTCAGCAAAGTGCTGTCTTCAGTAACCTAATTAGGGTAGTGACGGACAGCGGATCAGCCTTCCCTTTTGACAATTTTGCTGCATTCCTCGTGAAAATGGTCTATCCTAACTAAAACTTTTTTCGATAAACCAGAGCATTAGTTCAAATTAAATTATTAACATAAATACAGCAGAGCACCAGAAGGGCTAATGTTTGGAGTTAAGATGAAGAATATCTATCTAAATGAAAGAAAATTTCAAAAGGAGATGCAGTCTTATACTATTGGAAAATTGAAGTCGCTATTCATCGAACACAATTTGGTAGCGTAATAAAAATATTAAACAAATATGTTGGGTCAATCACAATCACAAATTTCATGGGCGTTTAAAGTTAGATAAATTCAGAAAAGTAATAAGTTCACTAGACTCACTTTCTAAACAAATGCCCAGTTTTAGTTGAATAAAGACTCAAAAACTTTCAAATAACGAACCAGTAGACAATTATTACCAAAAAATTTAGTATTTCAGTGGAAAACGCTACACAAAAATATGTAAATGAGCCTTCTAATATGTAAAATATATCTGCCTATTTATTTTGGACCTCATAGAATAATGAAAGTAGGATTATTTGGAGTATTGTTCTTTGGCGAACACTTAGACATTAGTTACCCAAGGTCAACTCTATTTAACATTATTAAGATGTTCTGCTTAATTGAGACTATGTATATGCACCAGTGACCTTCAATAAGTTCTGTTTAGCTGAGATGTTCCCTTACTTGAGGGACGTTCTAATTTTAAGATGTTTTGTTTAGGCGAGATTACGCATTAACTTAAGACATTCTATACACCAGGGACGTTATACCCTTTGAGATGTTCTGCTTAGCTGAGACAATGTACTTTCGTCCTCTTATTTGAAAAACTCTTTACTCTCTAATTTTTGTCTCAAAACAACCAATGGTGTTTTCATCCACCTTTGTTATCCGAGAGAGAACTTTCAAGTGTTAATTACATTCTTAACCCAAAGAATCATCGGTTGGAAGGGCGATTCTTCGCTTAATTTCTGCGCTGGTGTTATTATTTAAATTTACAGCTAAACCTAGGCAGACAAAGTACTTAATTGTTTTAAAATCGTAGCTGTCTATTGTCATGTTCTGTCTAAGCCACCTGTACTGACTATCTTTTTTTGATTTTACAAAACATTATCGAGCTGATAAAATTTTGTCTCTTTGGAAAAAAGAAACCAAAATCTTAACAGTACGGGTCACTGCTCGCTCAACTATTATCCTGCACAGGTAGGGCTGCCTCAGATCTCTGCCGCCTGGAAGATCAGGAAACGTTAGAACATATTCTATGCGAATGCTCAACCGTGGCTCGCAGTAGATACAGTCTACTTGAAAGGGGATTCATCACCCTCTCCAAAATCCAAAATTTGCCTGCAAACAGCATACTCAGGTTCCTTCTGGAACTGAACCTTTTGCAAGATCAAAATCCTATGTAACAAAACCATAGGCCCAAGGGAATAACACAAAATATTTCTTCTGGTCGAAACACAATTATAACTAATATGTGATAACCTAGTGATTTTCATTTTATTTTGAAGAACAATCTATGGCATTATGTTTTGAAAATAATATCATTTATATGTCCTCCTCGGCTTCCTTTGGTAGAATGTATTCTTGAGACCCAATTCCTGAATACTTTTTCACTCATATCGCGTGGTAAATTTTCAATGGCGCGTTGGATGTTCTGTTTAAGGTGGTGAATCGCTCGTGGCGTTCATTTTGTTGTTGTTGTTTATTTCTGTATATATAAAATGAAAAATAAAATGAACTTACCTACTTACTTACTTACTCATCCGTGGCTTATTTTCATGGACCAGATATTTCAGATAAACCTAAAGAAAAAGTTTTGGGGTGTGAGATCACGTGATCTTGGCGACCAGTTGACATTACCATTTCTCAAAATAACTCGTACAGGAAACTTTTCTTGCAATAAATCGATTGTTTGACGAGCTATGCGACAAGTCTCACCGTCTTGTTGACAGAAGACATTGTTTATGTCAACATTTACCAGTTTATATCAAAAATATTCCGTTATCATATCCTATAACGCGATGACAGTTCGTCTTCAAAAAATTAAAAAAAAAAAAAAACAATTAATCACGCCTTGAGCCCAAAGACCGCATCAAACGGTGATTTTCTGAGGATGGATAGAAAATTTGTGAATCACTTTAGGTTTTTTCTCAGCCCCAATTATACAGTTTTGTTTGTTTACGAATCCATTGAACATGAAATGCGCATTTCTCGCAACGCATGAAACGTCTGGCGAACTGATCACGAATTTTGATGGTAAATTTGAATTATTTGTACGCGGTATTGAATCGAGTATCTGTCCATGATAATTTGCCACGTATTACTGAACACAGCTGTACAAATTTGACTTTGATCATAAAATCAGTGTAGCCGCTGTGACATTTCAAACTTCTGACGTGCTTATTGGTAAACCCTTTATAATATGTAACATGTGTTGTCATCGTGACATATTTTTGTCACTGGTGATTATTTCGGTGATGCCATAACGGGACATGGTTGTCTCAATATAAGTGACACTATTTAAATCAAAAATGCGGAACAAAGAAATCGATCAAAAAGTTGTAACTTTAGCCTTTTTTCGTAAAACCTGGACAAAATCTGTACAGACAAGACTTGGGTTTCGTTGCGATAAGATAAGAAATGTGGAAATTTGTGGCGTTTGACTTAAATTATGTATATAAGGTAAAGAACATCAGCAGAGTTTGACTTTTTATTTTGGTCTTCGAGTTTTGTGGAGGATTATTTCATGTGACATAATTCTGCCAATAAGGTGACATAATTTAGTTTCAGTCACTGTGTGTAATGCCGTTAATCGGTGTAAAATTCTTTTATTTGCTGACGATGCCTTATAAAAATCCTGAAAATATGTATGCCCTCTATTTTTGTGTCCTTAGAGTATTGCGGTTGCGTATGACATCCCTGCTATAATACATACATATATCAATCCTTTGGAATCAGTGCTCTGAGAAATTTTCGTTGGAATGATTCGGTTCCCTTGCCTTCATTTATTCATCGTTTAAAAGTATTACACCTAGAAAATTTACGAAGAAGAATTTATAATGTACTACAATATATTTCCTTAATATATTAACTGGACTAATTAACTCAAGTGATCTGCTATCTAAAATCTCTGTTAATATATCACCCTATGAAATAAATAAATAAATAGATTGTTGATTTTTTTTGAAGTAAAGTGAGGGGGCTAAAGGTTTGACTATCCCAAGCACTCAGACGCAAAAGTGGCCCATTGCACTTAACACCCCTGAAAATAGAACCTAGTTAAATTTCTTTGTACCCTTAGTGAAAAGCAGAACATTTACCAGGAATAGAGATTCGACTGAGTACATACCCATTATATCGAGGCCCGAAGTGCGCTACCCCATATTGGCAAAAGCAGGACACTGCAGTAGTGCTCCGTCATATCCTCGCTTTCAAGACAGAATTTACAAGGAGGATTTTCAACGATTCGTCCTGTGATTAATCCAACCATAGTTCTGCAGTCTTCCCTCTATTTTATCATATACACAGTACTTCAATTTTTAAAATCCTTCTACAGCACACTACTTGTTAATTTGTTTTTTTCCTTACCATCCTCAAATTGCTTGTAGCACCACGTTATCAAAGTATTTTCATTTTCTTCGATAATCCCAAATCAATTCCCAGGACATTTCACTTATCTCAATCTCACATAAAGTAATTTTTCAAAGAAATTTCACCACAATTCACCATCCCTTTCAACCGACAAACTGCTGAATATTTAATTTGATTACTTTCCAATTGCTCTGTGTGAACCACCCCAATCCTCCTCTAAGGATCTTTGAATCGCTTGAAGCCCTGTGCACTCCCTACTGAGTACTCTGCACTTCAAAGTATTAAAATTCAACGAAAAACGAGAAAAAAATCTATTTGTGTCCATTTAGGTTAACGTCGGCAGTCGACCGCATCGTACCTTAGACGATTATGAAAAATCTCCTGGTGAATCCTGTATATTTCGTTTCTACAAAATTCTTTTGTGGAGCAAGTAAACCATCCAACAATCGTGATGAGCCCGAAAATATAAAACGCAATTGCTTCAAGCGTACAGAATACTTAGTGATGATGTTGGAAATAGGAAATCCTTTTCCGTAGGTCGCTTCGGAAAGGTATGTAAATTGCGGTCAGGAGAAAGATGTTTTTTTTCTTCTAGGTTATATGAAACTAGAGCATCCATCCTCCGAATCCAAAAACTTTTTGCATGCAAAGTACTGAAGTGTAATTGCTTGTAGTTATGATCACCTAGATGGTAATGGTGAGTGATGACTTCTGACATTAGAGAATAGGAAACTTTAATGGATTTCAGTTTCAAGTACCCATCTCCAAACTATTTTCAAGCGATTACAAGTGGATTTACTAAATGCTCATTTTGATTGAAATGAGTAACTCAACTCAGTCTCAGATAATTTAAATGAAATTCAAGACTTAAAGGGAGAATACAAAATCAAGTATCTTTCGCGCGGCTCAGTGTTTAAAGTGTTAAACTCCCAGAGGGCTTTAAGTTTTTTTTTCATTTAAAAAAATACTGCATTTTTTTCTTTTTAATTTAACACTCGTCGACAACAAAAGTGGAAGCCGATGGCCATGACACTTTTTTCCATTATTACAGCGATAAATTAGCATAAACATGCTTGTTTTGTGGAGCATTGGATTGAGTGTGAAAGTTTAAATGGGGAAGGAAACAAAAAGTGTGGAAAATGTTTTTCTTTTTTCTTTTCTTTTTTTTTCATTCGGAGTGTGGTTATCTTTAGGGCATATTTGGTTAATTTCGTTTTCTTGGGTAGGCCCCTTATTTACAAATTTAATAAGCAATGAGAGGGCAAATGAAGCCTTAAATATTTTTCTTTGACGCCATGAACATTGTGAACATTACTTAATCTCGGGATACCAATAACTATTAACGCCTTGTGACACTCTATTGCTATGTGTATGGGTAAATTACTTGTTGTAGAATAAAAATCTGAACAAATAAAAGTTACCACATCTAAGACTCTCTGGATTCGAAAGGTTACAAAAATTTGGAGAGTGGTACTGTCAGTAAATATTTTCAGTAATTGTAAAGACCCTGTACTATCGCGCAAGCATCTCAGTTCGCCGCAACATATGTCAATGAATTTTTTTCCAGCTTCTACAACGGCTTGTAAGACGAGAGTAAAGTTGTAGTAGCACTCCTTGTTTCTTTTGGGAGCGGCTATATTAATATATGTGCAGTCTATAGCACCAATTGCACCCGGTAGTTTCGTTATTTTTGCTTTGAATTTCCTAGTTTTCTGCAACAGAATCTCCTTGAGGCCACTTAACTAATTCATTACCTTTGGAAACTAGCCAGTTACTCACACGTCCAACTGAAGTCCAAGCTGAAGTCTTTACAGCCTCGAACAAATTTCCCAATTGCGTACTTGTTATGGTATTGCTTATGTACCATACATATAAATGGATCTCTCTCCTGGTTCCAATCTTTGGTTTATCTCCATGGTGTGAAGTGTGAAAATTATAAGATTGAGAGTAATTTGCTTATTTGTAATAGGAAAACAAATGTAGGGACAGAACAACGAGATATTGAACTTGTGCAACGGCGTGTCTTCTATAGTTGAACGGTTCAATTTGAAATGGGACTTAAAACAGGCCTCACTGTATTCGTCGGTAATATCCCTCAAATTGTAAATTTGTACGTGATTTTCCGCTTGCACAAAATTCTTCAAAAGTTGAATCATCGTCATCCTCACCACTTGGCGAACCTAATAACTGTAATAAGGCCTGCAAATAAAAGCCTTATTGTCAAAATAATTTAAGAAATAAATTATTATTTTTACTTCTTCTGTTTAGTAATCCATTGTAGTTTATTAATTTTATTTCGGTGAACTTGTGGAATTATATTTTTTTATTGGTGTCGGTGCCAGCTAAAAAAAATGATTTTGACATCTATTGTCATTAAATGTAACCAATTCTAATGAAGTATGGCACGAAGGACTTATTTATAAACTGAGAGGTATGTTGCCAAATCAGTATGCTTCCATTCTCAAATCCAATTTATTTAGATGGAAGACATTTCAGAATAAAACAACATAATTCTTATTCCAAATTAAGTGAAATAAAGGCCGGCTTACAGCAAGGTAGTGTACTCGGCACAATATTATACTTAATACATACTAGTGATATTCCGGAACTAGAAAATCATACTTTGGCAACATTTGTAGATGATACAGCAATACTAGCAGTAGGAAGAACCAATGAAGAATCCACAGAAAAACTCCAAATTGGCATAAACAAACCTGGTGAATGGACTAAAACGTGGAGAATCAAATTAAACGAGCCCAAGTCAGTCCATGTTGTCTTTACTAATAAAAAGATTGAACATATACCAATTATTATAAAGCAAAAAATATTTAGTTTCATGCGCTAATACAGCGAAATATTTAGGTATGACTCAAGATGAATGGAAAGAGTACGCAAGAAAGGAAAAAAAAAAAGAAGAGTTAGAAATCAAATATAAAAAACTGCACTGGCTAATAGGAAGAAACAGATACAAATGAATTAGATATAAAGTGCTTTTATATAATCAAATTCTGAGACCAACATGGACATATGGAAACCAACTATGGGATTGTGCCAAAAAGACAAAAATAGACAAAATACAACGATTACAAAATAAGCTGCTTAGAAATATAATAAATGCACCTTCCTATATAAGAAATACTGACCTTCATCGAGACCTGAAGGTAGAAAGTGTAAATTCGGAAATACTAAAACATGTAAAATAGCACAAAGAATAGCTAGAAGAGCATATAAACTTAGATGCAAGAAAACTACTGAAAAGTGAAAATCAATTACGAAGGCTTAAAAGAAAAAAACCTCTAGAATTAACTTAATGTAAGAAAAATACAAATTCATATACTTACATATACACTGCTGTGCAAAATAATAAGCACAGGCATGACAGAAAAATTAATTCTAAATATTTAAATCAAAACGACGAGTAAATGCTTACTATTCAATTTGTTTCTGTTTTTAATCTATGTTACTATAAAACTCTAAACATAAATATAGAATTCAAATAATATCTACAATTAAAAAAAAAAAACAAAAAATGGAATCACTTCAACGATTTTAGCTGTGCAAAAAAATAAGCACATTTAACAAAAAATTAAAATATTTACATAAACAATAAAAATATAAAACTAAGTAAATTAGTTTTAATCCGCATCCATGTTTTTATTAATATTTAAGAGCGCTGCATTTTTTTTTTATAACAGCCTTGCATCTACGGGACCTTGAATCCACCAGTTTTTGGCACAGTGAATTTGGTATTTCATACCAAATTTTTTGAACATTTTGCCAAAGTTCCAATTTGTTTCTTGATTTGGAAGATTTACTGAACCCCGTTTTAACATGACCCCAAAGATTTTCTATCGGATTAAGGTCTGGGGACTGTGCTGGCCATTCAACAACTCAAACATTCCTATCCGCAAACCACTTTCTAGTTACTTTGGCAGAATGTTTCGGATCATTGTCTTGTTGAAACTGCCAAATCAACAGCATGTTATTATCTGCATATGGATACATTACTGTTTCCAAGATCTCTACATATTTTTCTTTTGTTAGAATATCTTGGATCCAGTGAATTGGCCTAACACCAGAATAGGAGAAACATCCCCAGACCAAAATGTTTACGGCACCATGTTTCATTGTGTTTACATTAAACCTGGGATCATATTATTTTCCAGACTGCCTTCTTACTTCCTTTTTTGTTTGGTATCCCGTCCAAATAAATTAATTTTCGTCTAGCCAGACCAAAGTACGTTTCGCCATTTCTCAGGCGGATAAAATAAATATTTACAGGAGCATGTGTGCTTATTAATTTGCACAGCAGTGTACATATATACATTCATATAGCACATTCGAAACAAAGAGTTACCAGAAGGCGAAACTCATACAAAGGCTAAGATGTCAGGAAAAAATTGCTTATCAGTCCAAGTGACTAGATCGATAGGAAAAGAATTTAAATAAAATAACAACAGTGTGAGATATCAAATTGGTTCTAGCTTTATTTTGAGGCTACATTCATGCCATTATGTATGAATTAGGTGCGAGCATCGTAGGAAAAACAGTTACAAGACGAGAAGTAGTTTCTCCTTTGCTCTGGCTCCTTGCAGTTAACAAAATTCTGAAGATCCTCAAAACCAAAGGAGAAAAACAGTTGCATACGCAGACGACATAGTAATCATGATCAGTGGGAAATACTTGCCTACAATCAGTAACTTCATGGAATCTGCACTAAAAGAATTGTCCTCCTGGGTTCGACTAAATTCGAACTGGTTCTGTTTACCAATAGAAGGAAAATAGATGAAACTGAATGTAATTCCTCTGAATCTCTCCACAACAGCTAAATATCTCGGAACCATCCTTTATTCGAAGCTCACCTGGAAAAATAACACGGATGATAGCACCTTGCGCATTCTACACGTCCAAGAAAACCTTTGGTAAGCAATGGGGTCTGCGTCGGTTCATGGTTAACTGGATGTACACGAATATTGTCAGACCCATGCTTACCTACGGAATTATTGTATGGTGGAATGCAACAGACAAAACCAGCTACCTTAAAATACAAAGATTAGCATGCATAACATAACCGAAATTATTTAAACTTGGTTTGAATAATTAACACAAGCGTTAACCAACGCGGGTACGCCGATGATACTAGCGATTCTAGCACTACTTGCACTCAATAAGTAAAATAATCTTTCTCTGCATTACAAACCTCTAAAGCAGTTCAAATGCTGATTAAACTGACACAAATACTGATTAATCAATCAAAATCACATTACTTGCCTTTATTTTAAGACTCAAAAAAAAAAAAAAAAAAATCAGAAAGCCTGATTTTTTCTTCTGGAAACTCATTAATATTTGCCTTTCAATTTAGTTCCCTTTGATTTAAATTACATTAGGCTTTTATAAAATCACGTATCTGCATTTGACTTTTCGCTGAAATTCAAATTTGAACTCGTTTATGTCACACAGGAAATTTTCCTTTGTAAATCTGCACTCTTCCGTGTAAGTGAGCACTGTAGCTATGTACTTTTTACCAGCGGACGGGCGAAATAGCAAGAAGAAAATAAATTTCGCAATCATTTTGGAGGTAGGACTAAACGTTTCAGATTTTTGAAGACCATGAACCATGATACCATTAAATCAAAGCATGCATGCACCTTGTATGACAAGAGAAGGTGTAAACACTGCGATTACATGCCAAATTTATGTAGGAAGCTTCGTCAGAAAGGTGTATATACCCATCATTAATAAGAAAAGGATGAAGCTTGTAGCACAGTCAAATAATATAAAATAATCTTTTGCGTGAGAATAGCATTTAGTATCTGACAGATGATCACTTTCAGTAGAATATTATGGTTTTCGGGAGTTTCAGGGCAGCTCTATTTTTAGAACCTCCTAAGCACTTTTTACTAGCTCCTAAAGGCAAGAATTGTTTTCGTGAAAACGTTCGATATCGAGATTTTGATTAATCTTAATATTACTATTGTATAATAGAGGAACTAAACAAAACGGGTCTTGAAATACTGTCTATCCGTCTGTACGTATCTCGGATATGGCGAAGACGATTTTGTTTTTGTTCGAATTGACATCTAAGTTACCTGTGACATATCTAACGAAATGGTATTCAAATTTTTGACAAATGCACAAACAAGTTTTTTATTTTTTAAAAAAAAAAAAACCATTTTCTGGCTTCTTACCGATTTTTTTTTAAATTGGAAATATGAACAATTTAGAAACGAAGAGCATATATGTAACGTATCATAGTCTGTCAAGGCACTCGTGCAGTAGTTGATCTCTAGTAAATAGTTTTTTTTCTCCGGCGCTTCTCCAGGTCACTCTGAGTGAACCCTAATGTACTGCAGGGAACTCTGATCCTAGAGTGCCCTGATGATCTCCCTCAATTTGAATGAAAAGTCAAGGTAGTATCAAATTAGCATGCCAATCTCACAAACTTGCATACAGCAGGCACAGTTGGCATTTTTTTGACCGAAATTTCTTTTCAAAATTCCTTCTGTTTCGGCAGCACTTTGGAAATAAGTTTTCAATATTTTGCAACGTTGTTCCAGCGCTAATCGATTCACCGCGAAGATATGATGTTTCTGTCAATTTTTCGTGCGCGAAAGAGCTGTCAGTGTCAAAATAACATAACAGCAGATGGCCAACCCGTTGTATACTTTTGGGGGTCTACCGTTATTATTTCTCTATGTCAGAAACTATGTATACAAATTAATATACTCTGGAGAGGTATAAACACTCAGTACAATAGTGCGAGTACATACATACGCGTAGATAAAAAGTTATATCTGAACTATCGCAAAATATTTGGCTGGGTTAGGTTAGGTAACTTGGTGCCCTTGTTGACAGGGTTGTCAACAGCTCACTTAGACCACTATGAGTCCATTGTACCAGTACCCTGGGAATCTAAAAATTTCAATCTTCAACCGCTAGGCTAAACCACCCAGATAAATGTATGAATCTCAGGAGTTTTCTTGTCTTAATCCTTCCTAGCTCATCCAGCTCTGCAAAGAAGTCTGCACGGCTTCTTTTGCTGGCCAGAGTTGGACAGTCACACAGAAGATGATGAACGGATTGTATTTCCTCTACGTCCCTGCAGCTTCTACAATAGTCGTTATGAGGTAACCCTAGCCTTGCTGTGTGATTATCTATCACACAGTGTCCTATCACGACGCCAACAGCTATGCGGATATCCCTTCGACTTAGTTCTATAAGATTGATAGATCTCTTTTTGTTGTAGACTGGCCATAATGATTTGGCTGTAGCGCATGCATCTAATCAATACCAGCGTTCATTAGCTTCCTCATTATAATCGATGTCTATCTCCCTGTATATGGTGCTGAGTGGTTCATTAGACTCGGTAAGGGCCCGCAAAGGGCTTATAAGTGAACCTTTTCTGGCTAATTCGTCCACTTTTTCGTTATCGGAGATATCCATGTGGCCCGGTACCCAGCACAGGATCACCGTGTTGGCCGCTGAGACAACATCCAGTCGTTTTTTACAAATTTGTACAAGCTTGGTCTTAGTGATGTTGACTCTAACGCCTTAATGGCCGCTTGGCTATCAACATAAATATTGATTATTTGCCCTTACAGCTTGTTTTATTGCTTCGATTTCGGCTTAGAAGACACTGAAACCATCCTTAAGTCTAAACGAGCGATGTATTGTATATTTCGAGACTCACAGTAGACGCAGCACCAGTACCGGCAATCATTTTGGATCCGCCGGTAAAAATGGCCAGTTCATTCTCGAAACAAACTCTTCCCTCATCCCATTCCTCCCTGCTGGGAATTCTAATAGAGAACTTTGTGTTTCAGTTTGGAATGGGGATGATGTCCGTTTCCGTCCGGAGTCTCAATGAATTCCATCGGTTTAGAATTGAGGCATTACCGTAGGGTTTAGCTTTCCATAGACCGGCTTCCCTTAGCCTTAGTGCAGTTTTAGCTGCCGTGTTCCCGCAGTATATGTCAAGTGGAAGAAGATTCAGTATTGTATATTATGTAGTATTTGGCTAGGTATAGACAAAAAACACCTCGTCAAAACATAACCTCTTTTTAT
Source organism: Pocota personata (assembly GCA_963082735.1). Classification (NCBI taxonomy): domain Eukaryota; kingdom Metazoa; phylum Arthropoda; class Insecta; order Diptera; family Syrphidae; genus Pocota; species Pocota personata. The sequence goes on along the minus strand of OY720432.1, from coordinate 43,032,100 downwards.
ATCCCAGTGTTTAGGAAGGGAAATTATTCAGAGTTGTAGCAAGATTGTTTATTTCGGATGGATGGACTCCAAATGCTAGTGACATCCATGGTACGGCATAAGTACATCTGGTGTCAACCATCCTTAGCTAGAAACCTAGCGATACCACCTATTCATGAATCTATCGTTCTGCATTAATGTGTTTTAAATGTCTATCACAATATCACATAAATTGGGAGAACATTTACACTTATTTATGTATCAAGTAAAAACCCACTCATCGTATGCAGAAAATCCATTAAAACCCTTGTCAATTACCATACATAAAGTACCCACAGATAAGGTATAGGTACTTCATTTCCGATAATAGCAATAATGTCGTCCTGTCTCGGAAAATTAACATTTAAATTATTCATAATTAATATCGTAATTACCAGCATTTATGGTATGCTCCTGAGTCCTTCAAAGCTTTTCGAATATTCTGTTACCATCCTCGGCTGACTACAGTGTTGCATTTGCCACGATTAGTAGGAAGGATAACTTCAGCTGCAGTATTCCTAATTATCCAATCATTAATCCTGAACCTTGTAATAAATTCACGTGATTAATTTAGTTAAGACAGGCGAAAAGACGGTCTCAAGAAACTTTTTCAAATATACACTTTCCATGCACGTAGAGATGTCACATCCAGTTTCGAGGGTATCGTTCGTTTTATTTTTATTTTTAAACAGGATGCACCTTAATGGTAAATTACCAGATAGCACGCCAAAGATAGAGCGACATTTAATAGGATATACCCACCCAAAGTGATATTTCTCCCGTTCAATTTAGTACCGAACAGAATCCATAAAAAAGGGTGACATTCATCTTATCTTCTCCGTCGAGCAGTGAGTGTACGATGCAGCAGTATCATAGAAGGTAGGAGTATCACCAAAGCACCAGTGTGTAAGTGTTGCGAGCACTGATTGACAGACACATCACACATCCGTGTTGTCGATACTCGTATGTGCCTTTCGAGTCATTTCTCTCTGTATTTCGCTTTCATCTTTGACGAGGCGCCGTCCTGTTACATTTACAGGAAGAAGGACATTTCAGCGATGAAATCAGTGCACACACACATCAAACAACATTTTGTTGAGATTCTTTCTTATTTTTAAGCTCATAAAATTTTACAACCAAATATAGAATGAATGATAAAAGAAAATAAAAATGGGCGTAGCGGGGGGAGGAGAGAAAAGTATTTTCTGTCTTAGCAGCTGTGGGGTTTGTTCGAGGTGTTTCTTTAACTAGTATCTTTTGTTGCATGGGCAGAATTTGTTCAACGACGCAAGGACACATGATCACAATTAGGTTCAGTATTCACGTGTGCAATCCAGGTCATTCAAGTTTTTAAGGACGTACATATGTATGTACATAGGTAAGCTGCTAACAACTTGAAGAAGGGTGATGGGTGGTGCATACAAAGGACGGAGTAAATTTTATGTGCATTGAGATGGTTATCACTTATTCAATAGTTTGTGGAATTCAAATGTGTACCCTCGAATGCTCCTCAACAACATTAGCTTCTGATTTGTGAGAAATAGGAAAGTCCTTTGAATGAAATGCAAAAATGAAGAGTTTTCAAGAATAATTGGTAGAATTGGGAAATAAATCACGATCCAACCTAAGTGCAAAATTTGATTTCGTATAATTATGCCGATTTGCGGGCTACTAAGAGAGCAAATGCCATGAAATGTTGATATTAGATTGTACATATGTATGTACATATTTTCTGATTCAGTCAATAGTGTTACTCTTAACAGATTAGTAGTATATACATACGAATTGAAGAATAATGAATATGTACCAAGCATGAACTGAGATAATCGTAGAGTGATCTGAACGAATTGAACATGTCTGACTCAGAAACTTGTGAAAATACGTGTAAGTGAGTTCAGTTTTTTTTTTGTATAATCTTCTCCCGGGAGAGGTGTATTTATAATATGCTCTGAGATGACTGTTGATTCTGCTCTTGAATAGTTACATAACTTGTCACCCACTTGTGACGCATCAACAACGCCTGCTCGGCATAGTGAGCAAAATGTCATTGTGCATTGTATTAGTTTAATCTTACACGTCAGGACTAACGACCAAGCACACCCGAGGCAACAGTATGCAACATTCATCTAACTTTTGATTTGTGAGTTACCTATTAACCTGGGGTGCATGCTATGGGATCCCGTAGTATAAATCCTAGAAAAGAAAATACGGGATCTCAGGATAATAATCTAAGAAATATTTCAAACTTATGATATAAAGATTCAGATTTGGTGCATAGAAGGGTTGTTTCTGAGTAATGCCGCCTTCTTAAAACAAAGAAAACAAACAAAAATTTGATTGGTACTGATATGAAAAAGTATGCAGTATCTATAACTGTGTATAAGAGCATTAGTAAAATTGATCACAAACTCATGAGTCCATTAACCATATGTCTATATTGAACTTTTGCCCCACCCAGGTCGAACAAAGACCACAACTTAGTTATGGAGTTATAACCCACTTAGCATGCCACGTGCAATTTATATGGACTTATGACTCACCCAGTTCATTTATATTGTGGAAATATGATCCATTGGGCAGTAAATGGAAGCTACATTAGTACAATAGCTATCTTTTAATTATGGACTTGTGACCCACTACTTCCTAAAGTTGTGAAGTTAGCCTAGTGATAAGACTAGCCTTCGAAAGAAAGGAAAAAATTGAACAAAATGTTTACATTTTATGGTTTTAAAACATTTATTTATTACGTTTTTCTACATTAATAATGAGTATGCCCTGCCATTTTTCGATATGACCTCTATAAGACGGTTTGGAAATCATACAGTTTTTTTTTTAAATAATCAAGTGAAATTTGGGCCCAGGCATCATGAATAGCTTCGAATTAAGTGTCCTTGTCTTCAAATTGTCTGCCGCCTTCATACACTTTACGAGATAACCATGCCCAAACATTTTCGATTATGTTTAAGTCCGGTGAATAGAGCGGCCATGGCAAAAGTTCCACGTCTTCTGATTGAATCCAACTTCTAACAACCCTGGAAGAGTGGATGGGGGCATTATCTTGTTGGAATATCCAATGCAGGGGTCCGAAGATGTTTTTCACTTTTGGAAATGACCGTTCCAGCAAACATTTATAGTTGTATCCGTTCATTGTTGTGGACAAAAACTCCAACTCGATTATGCCATAGTAGGTAATAGCTACTCACACCATTACACCTGATGTACGGCTGTGATGTCTTGCCAAAATAAACTCCTCCTTTCTTAGATCATGGAAATAAATGTTGTAACCATCTGGGCCGTCAAGGTTAAACTTTTTTTCATCCGAAAAGACAACGCGTTTCCATTCACTGCTCCAAGCGACATGTTCTCCCGCAAAATTAATTCGATGCTCGTTGTGTACTTGCCTCAAAACAGGTTTCTTTTCAAGTTTTCTTCTCTGTATAGTACCACTTTTTTGTATTATCCTTCGGACCGTTGCTATGCTGGCTGATACTCCGCTGTTGGGCCTTATTTTAGTCGCTGGTAAAGTAGAATTTCAGGCAAGCCGTAGAATTAACCGTTTTTCTCGCACATGGGGCTGCATTATTTTACTTCTTGGGAACCTTTACCAAATATATTAAAAGAAGCCTCTCCACAATACAGCATTAAATAAGTGGGTTAAGAACCTGAAGCCAACTTTGGAAGTTCTTCAGTTTTAAGTTGAGTTGATATATTACGTTTATAGTTCCGTGGACCATTTTTTCAATTATATTAGGACCTTCGTTAGGGTTTGCCGTAAAAACCTTACATACGTAGATGCTTAGCAAAATTTTCAGCTTTTCACCGTCATTCCTGGTCCAGGTATTGTCATGTTTTTTTATACGAGTTGGCTATCCTCTCCGATTACTTACCTTGTCGTGGTGGGGATGCTCAGTAGGATCTAGTGCTCCTGGAGTGACCTTGGAGGGCGATTGTTGCTCACGACAAGTCGCTACCTCAAAACAGACGTACAAAGATCGTCGCTCAGCTGGCCGTATTCTCCAAAAATTCGCCAAAATTCCGGAGAATAAAATGAATGCTAGGGTGAAAACCCTAGTCGATTGGGCCAAAAAGATCTTCAGTACTCAACCTGACAAGACCAGCAGGGACTTCACGTCTAAAAGACAGAGATCGTTGGAAGAATCCGGGTCGGATTCAAAAAGACCTAAAGTGCACCACACCAGCACCTCCTCCAGGCCATCCAACGTCACATCGAAGTCATACAGTGAAGTACTCAAGGACAGGTTTATACTGGCTGTCATCGATAAGAACGATATCGATGGTACAGTCACTTCAGATAAATGGAGGATGGTCCCAGCCAAACTGGCGACTTGCTTTCTTGATATCATGAAGGAAAATCCCGGCCCTCCTCCCAACTGTCGCGAGGGCGTCAAGCAGTTGGGAGGCATCAAGGCCATGTCAAGCTGATCGCTTGTGCTGACAAGAGATCCTGTGATCTCCATAAGCTAACGATTAGCAAACTAGTGGAGGTTTGGCCTGGTGCTAAGCTTGAGGTCGTAGCTAGGGAGGATATCCCATGCATACCAAGAACTCGCACCTGGATCCCAGCCGAACCCTCTAACTCGGAGGACATTATTCGGATCCTCCAAATCAGCAACCCGTCACTTCCTACTCACAACAGGAAGGTAGCCAAGCTGGAGGAGCAAAGAGGACTTTACAGATGCGCGTTAATTGTGATCAATAAGGAATCTCTTCCTCTTTTGGCGAAGACTGAGGGTGTGATTAGCTATGGGTTCGATGCCATAACCTTGAAAGTCTACAGAAACGACGAGGTGGATGTTGAAAAACTTCCCCCTCATCTTTCAGACCTTACTGTAGCTATTATAGACACTGAGAAATCAATCTCCTTCCCTTCTATGGTGGATGATAACTCTCAGTCTACCATACAACCATCTTTAGTCGAAAACGGTTCGCTATCAGACTTGGAGATGGTTGATATCTCAGACAAAGCACCTTTGAGTGAGGATGAGCTTCTTGGCTTATCCTCAAACTCGGAGGGCTTGAATACCACTGTGGTGGAGGTTTCTCTATCTGATTGTAGTAACAATGCTGCAGTTAGTTCAGATTAACCTCCATCACTCCAAAACGGCTTCGGCCGGCCTTCTTCTCCGTCTCTCAAAGGATAGGGAAGATCCAAGAGCCTTGGGTTGTCAGCAACCTGGTTTGTGGACTGAGGACTCATGGATACTATTCCCTATATGTCAAGGATAAAGGTAAACCTAAATCGTGCATATTTGCACAAAAGTAGCATTAAAGTAATTACACATCCTAATTACAGTGATCGGGATATAACCGTAGCGTTGCTAGCAACAAGCAAACGCTCCTATTATCTAGCATCAGCTAATCTCGCCTACGATATTATAGACCCTCCTGGACCCAATCTGGCAAGACTGGTCGCAGACGCTGAAAAAAGTAAAACGGGAATCATAGTTGGCTGTTGTGATGCTAATGCTCACCACTCCGCGAGGGGTAGCTCTGACATTAACGAAAGCGGTGAGTTGCTTTTTGACTACATTTTAAAAAATAACCTCATTTTGTGTAACATCGGTAATGAACCTACATATATAATTAGAAACCGTCAGGAGGTTCTAGATGTAACTCTTGTCTCCGTCAACATTAACCAAATGATCAAGAACTGGAAGGTATCTGGTGAACACTCTTTTTCTGACTACCGATACATTTAATTTAGTCTTGACGACGATCCTCCAGGCCCATTGGTTTACAGAAATATCTGTAATACTAACTGGCTCAAATATAGGGAAACTTTAAAGAAATTGGTTAATTCCGTTACTCTAAAGTCCCCGAATAATACTCAAGAACTTGATTTTATGGTTAAGGACCTTACCTTGGCCCTCAATAAAGCGTTGTCTTCCTCTTGTCCTTCGGTTAGGGTTAAGGGCAAGAAAAAACCACACTGCTAGACCTCTGATCTTGGACCACTCAGGAATACCTGCAGAAAACTTTTCAACAAAGGCAAAAGTACAAGAGATACATCTGACTGGGACTCGTACATCCTAAAAACATATGAAAAAGAATTGAGGAAAGCCAAACGTAATTCTTGGAGACTCTTTTGTGGTAAAATAGAAAAATCTTCTGAGGCGTCTAGGCTGAGAAAAATCCTTTTGACAAATCCTTCAGTGCCCAGCTGTTTATTAAAAACAGATGTATCTTGGACAACTTCTAGTGTAAACACATTAAATTTACTTATTGATACGCACTTCCCAACTAATTTCCTGACTGCCAACAATATTGACTCTATCAAGTCAAATGCTCAAGAAACCAACCTTACAAGTCTGATTGCGCAGGACAAACTCCTTTGGGAGATTGTAGCTTCAGTCATATAAATCCGCTGGACCAGACGGCATAACACCTGCTGAACTACAAATGTCATCTGACATTATCCTGCCAGTTCTAAAAATTATTTTTGAGAGCTGTCTGAATCTGGTCCATATTCCGCATATATGGAGAGAAGTCAATGTGGTATTCATACCCAAAGCTGGTAAATATTCACATGCCAGTCCAAAAGACCTCAGACCTATTGGTCTATTATCAACTCCAAACTGGATGGGCTCCATCCATCCAAGCTGGATGGGCCATCTGTCAGAAGATATGTCAGTAGGGGTACCACTCAAGTGTGCATGCTATCTCCACTTCTTTGGAATCTGGTGGCCAATGAACTACTGTTAATCCTGGAAGCTGAGGGTTGCGAAGTTATCGCTTATGCGAACGATGTTACTATAGCAGTCTCCAGTAAACACCTCACTACCTTAAAAGAGCTCCTACAAAACGCTTTGAATAAGCTATCTAGATGGACAGCTCGGTGTGGTCTAGGAGTGAACCCCACAAAACCGAACTAGTCCTCTTCTCAAGGAAATACAAAATCCCACCTATTGACCCTCCATCCCTTAATGGAACAATCTTAATTTTCTCTAACGAAGCAAAATACCTGGGTCTTATTTTGGATATTAAACTAAGCTGGAAATCTAATATACAGGAACGAGTTAAGAAAGCCACTGTCGCACGCTTCTCTTGCAAAGAAGCCATCGGGTGCAAATGGGGCTTACAACCCAGACTAACTCACTGGCTCTATATCTCGGTCATTAGACCGATCCTCATGTACGGGGTTGTTGTCTGGTGAACTGCCTTAGATAAGGCAATGAACCAGAAGTTATTAAGCAAAGTCTAACATTCAGTTTGTCTGCGCATTAGTGGAGCACTGCAGACGACACCTTCCGCAGCTATGGACATTCTTTTTCATTTAACACCCCTTGATATTCATGGCAGGCAAATGGCAGCTAACTCAGTTATTTGCCTTAAAGCTACTTCACAGTGGTTCAAAAAAAAGGTATAGCCACGCCTCCATCTTAAATAAATTTAACATCTTCCCTGAAGACATTGACTACAACATCCCCAAGTTAAATTTTGACAAAAACTTCCAAGTTACCATTCCTTCCAGAAGAAGGTGGCTTCACGGAAGAATAAATCGGTACATTTTTATACCGACAGTTTAAAAACTAACGACGGGGTGGGTGGTGGTGTATTCTCTAATAGGCTCAATTTAAACCTCTCTTGAACCATTGTAGCGTGTTCCAGGTGGAGATAATGGCAATAAGGGAAGTCTTGTCTTGGCTAAACGAAAACATGATATCGGCCATTGATATCAGCATCTTTTCAGACAGCCAAGCAGCAATCAAATCCCTGGAATCTTCCTCAACATATTCTATAACAGCTCTAGACTGCCGATCGTCTCTTATAGAGATGACGGAGCAGTTTAATATTCACCTAATTTGGGTGCCGGGGTATAAAGATATTCCAGGGAATTGTAAGGCTGACGAACATGCCAGGCATGGAACAACAATACCCATCCTTCCGGGCAAAAGTTTACTGGGTATGTCTATCTCTACATGCAAACTCAAATTAAAGCTGAATGCTACAGTAAAGACAAATTCTAGGTGGACAAGAAGTACAACTTGTCTAGCGACAAAACAGATTTGGCCTATACTGGATCTGAAACGCTCTAGGAATTTGATTTCTCTAAATAGGAAGTATATTAGTGCTGTTATAGATGTCATTACTGTACGCTGTCTAATAGGTAAGCATGCAACAAGGCTTGGCGTATTCTCTAACGATTTCTGCAGAAGCTGCATGGACGAAAAGGAGGAAGAGACTATTCTTCACCTTCTTTGCACCTGCTCAGCTCTCTCGTAAAGAAGGAAACTCCACTTAGGAGCCTTCTGTTTTAATGACCTAATAATGATCTGAATAATATTGACCTTAGGTACATTCTACGCTTCATCAGAAGCTCTAAATGGTTCATGTGGTATCACAATGGACCTATTATTGGTCTAAGTGTGTTGGCTTCTTTTGCTGACAGCCACTTCAACCTAACCTATACGAGTAGTTGGATGAAATGTAATAGGGCGTTTGATTTACTTCGTCACTTTTCGGAGGGAATAATCGTTTGAAGATGTGATCGAATTTCTGGATATATGTTTTTGTACAAAGATTCCGGTCCTCGTGGAGTAACAAATTTAGATCCCTTGTAAGTTTATTAAGTTTGGCTTGTTTGATGCCAGCGTCTCCTAGCCTCACGTTGTTCCAGTAATTTGGCTTTAATATATTGAGGACATCTGTAGTTTTTATCGAAATAGCAGTGGATAGATGTTGAGTTTCACGCAGCTTGCTGCACACATTTATTAAAGTATTCGCTGTGATGTACTCATTGGTTTTTAGGGGTAATGTTTTACTAAGTGCTGGTGTTGTAATGCTTTGGTAGAGTAGCCGGTCGGTGTTTTTGTTATGAAATTTACGAGGAGGAACTTGTTTCACTAGATTTCTGCTCCGGAAAATTATTACCGGGGAATGGAAGCTCTGCACTTGATCTACTTTATATGCTTATGGATGTCATTCCTTTAATTACACAGAAATCGATCAGGTCTGATATTTGGCCGCTTAAAACAGATAGTAACTGACGTCCTTTGGGGCTTGTGAGATGAGAGCTCCACTTAACATGCTTGGCGATAAAACCTACTCCGGCTATAAAACATTGACCTAGGGTTTCAAAGTAGGCTATGCAATTATTTTTTTTTATGTTGTGTTTTGGAGTAAAGTATACAGCGGATATCGTTACTGGTCCTACCCAATCTAAAACAACAATATTAGTTTCTTGGAATTCGTTTGTGCAATAGGATTCTACTTCATAGTGCCTAATGTTGTCTCTGATCTATTGATGCAGATCCGGGTGCGGAATTCTGAAGAAACTTTTACTGGGGTGGGCAGGGGGTCACTACCCAAAATCTATCCTTTCCTCTAAAACCCGTAATAGTCCTCTACATCCTCTCCTCTCTCTCCATCACTGGGTTAATAAACTTTATAGCACATACGAGTAGTTTTAAGCCATGAGGAACATTTAAAAAAAATAGTTTTATTTATATTTTTTTTTTTATTCTCTTTGAAATAGTGGTGAGTTTTGATCAGTTTTGTTAATACTTTATGATACTTTTATTCCAACCTATTATAGTATATTGGTACATTTGTTACTCTTTAAAAAAAAATATAAAACCATACAACGATGCTTCCAAAGCGCTGGTTAATAGTAGTCAATCTACTTGGGAAGTAACTACATGTACGTATACCTATATATCACTTGAGATACAGCTAATTTTGTGATAGGTGATACAGGTGGTTTTGCGCTAAAACAGAGTGCTTCCCAAGACAAGTGGTTGACATTTCAAAAGTCCACAACAGAGTGCTTAAGTGAGTTGCTATTATTATACTTTGCCATTTAAGTCCTCCATAAAGATGACAATAAGTCTCTAGATGGAGTCAACGATGGTGTCAACAGTTCCAGTTAGGACGAATTATTTAGTGCCCAACTTATATGGGTTACTACTTTTAAAGTTGAGTCAGGGTTTTGAAAAAAAAAAAAAATATGGTGGCAGATGAACCCTTAATGAGCCAACGGCAGTAGGTTACTGGCACGGAAATATTGGGTCTCTGGTTCTAGGGGTTTTAACTAAGGATCTAGCCCTCCAGGTTTGGGGTTGTGAGTCGGAGTAACTGCTCTATTATGGAGAAAAAGCCGGTTACGAAAACAACGACCTTCGATCTGCACTTGGAGTGGTCGAACCCTTAAGAGCTCACGTGCAGCCGAACAATTAGCGGGGCGCCTACACCATCTACAAAGCGGACATCATCGCCGTCCAAGAAATATGGTGGAATGGGTCGTGCAAAAAGCGGATGAAAAACTGAGATATTTAGTAGGGTGACTGCTAAAAGTAGCAGAAACAGAGTTTATTTGGATACGGATTTGTCATCAGAGGCAGACTTAGGTAAGAAGTCTTGAGCCTTAGGCATATGAGCGAACACCTGCTGACAATTCATTAAAGCAACATCCAAAAACTTTCCCATATGCGCTCACTACTCCACAAAAGATAAGTATGGCGTGACCATACAGTTTTTATGAGCTTCTCGACAGGACTTATGACTAGTGTCCATATTATGACGTCAAGGTCGTGCTCGGAGATTTTAGTGCAAAAATTGGAAAGGTGGGCATCTTCCAAAAATATAACTTGCACGGAAACACTTCAGAAACGCAGTCAGGCTAATTGCCATTGCTGCGGGCCAGCAGAAAGCTGGCATATGATTCCCGCACCTCGATATTCATAAAGAGACCTCGGATCAACTGTCAATTTCAGATTGATCACACTATGACTGATACAAGGTATTGAAAAGGTACGCATGCGGATATTCCAAACACCACAAAGAAGAGCTTCTCAAGAAGTGCAATGCTGTCATCATTAGGCGCAGATGAGAAATGACATAATTTTCAGCAAGCCATCAAGAACGCCGCCTCTGATTTTCTGGGTTTCTTGGAACACCTGGTTTGATGAAGAGTGCCGCCAAGCACACGAAGCAGAACCAGAGGCTTATAAACCGAAACTGCAGAGTAACGATAAGGGCTTGCGATATCTAGAAGCAAAAAAGAAGGAAATACCAAAAGCTTCTAAGAAATAAGAAGAAAGAATTTGAAAAGGGCGAGATCAAGTTAATGGATAAGTGGTATAGACGGTTCCAAAGTTTCACCAGAAGGTAAAAAGTGCATGCCAAAGCTATAAAGCCCGGACAAAAGCCTATAGGGATAAAGAAGGAAATCTAGAAGTAGAGTCACAGTCGGTGCTGAGAATTTGGAAAGAACACTTCTTCAGACTGCTAAATGGTGGTAACGACCAAAACTTCGCTGTCAGGCGGGAATGCTCGATTCAACCGGGACGATGACATTCAACAATTTCATCCACCCGACCAAAGTGAAGTGAAGATAGCAATATCTAAGCTTAAGTCCAATTGCTGGAACCTTAAAGTAGCTACGGATGGTTTAGTATGGAACAAACATCAACTCATATGTAAAATGTGGTTGGAGTTTACGCGATCCTCAATAAAGGAGACCCTCTGAAAGTAAGGTGACACCTTCAACATCGCGTATAAAATCCTATCTGCCATTTCATGTGAATGACTTAAATCTTTCGTCAACAATCTGATTAATCAGTAATTAGTGTAGATATTCACATTGTCACAGATGTTGGAAAAAACTCTTTCATCGATTTTAAAGTTGCCTATGATAGCGTCTATAGAGAAGTGCTGTACAAAGTTTTGTTTAGTTTTAGCATTCCTGCTAAACAAGTCCGCTTTGAAGGATAATGATGGAGAATACACGCTAGTCCATCAATTTCGATAACAACATCAACAATGCCTTTGATGTCAGAAAAAAGGACTACGACAAAGTGAAGCGCTGTAAGGTGATTTCTGTAACACCGTACGTGAAAGGATTGTACAAAATTGTCAATCTACAACGAATTACTTATATCGACATTGACCGGTATAATTCATTGAATGGACGCAGTAAAGGTAGACCTCACCTATGGTGGCCCAAACGAGTGCAAAGGGACCTCAACCAAATTCGTGTGAAATACTGGAGGTGGTTAGCACAAGATGAAACTGGATGGAGACGCTTGTTGGTTGAGGTCCAGGTAGCACCGTCTAAAATCAAAGTAAAGTGTGCTATGTTACATTATAATTCACTGTGATACTATAGATGCATGAGCTTCTTACGTTTTATGATCTAGAAGCTATAATACAGTACAAGAATAGACGTGTTTTTGTGGACGGCGAAGTGTGTGTTTTTTTTTTTCATCAAAGTCTACCAAGTTTATTTTCCTCACTGGAAGACTTTTGCAGATTTTCGTTTAATGAATTGAATCGTTTAATCGGATAGTATCTCTGACGGTGAGGGCATTTGTGTCAGGTTATACAGCACAGCGGGTCTCCAGTTGAATAGTGGCTGCGAGAGAAATACTGCCCGTTGCTTGTTTGTCATTGTCTCTCTAGAACTATAAACGCGTATGTCTGCTTGTCCTACCATAAGTTCTGTTACAAATATAAAACGCTATAAAAAAAAAAAAGTAAACATATTATATTCAAAATTGTTTCATTTATTAGACCACAATATTAATTTTTAAAAAAATTGGATTCACTCGAAATGACTGCCTTTTGCTTTAACACAAGCTTCCAAACGGTGTGGCCATTGGGCTATAGTGGCACGTACGGTTTCCATGGAGATCGTGGACGCTGCTCTGCTTAATGCTGTTCTAAGCCTTTCCAAATTTCTGTGGAGAGTCTTGCAGGCCATGTTCTCCAATTCTGACCACAAACCATAATCCAGTGGATTCAGATCTGGCCTCCCCGATGGCTAATCTTCTGCTGCTATAAAGCCAGGAATATTGACTCTGAGCCACTCCTGCATTGTTTTGGCTTTGTGCGCTTAAGCAGAGTCCTGTTGGAAGATCCATCTGTATCCATTGAAAAGGGTATTGGCCAAAGCCTTCACAACACCCTCTAGCACATCTTCTTGATAAACCTTTGCACCAGTTTTTAAGCCTTTTTCACAGAAATGGAGGCATGTGACACCATGGTGAGAGACCCCCCACCAAACCATTACGGAAGCGGGATGATAGCTACGTTGAACCCTTGGAACAACTTTTTTCGCTTCCTTAGATGAAATGGGATAAATTTTGTCATTTGGTTTGTTGAAAACTTCTTCCACGGTAAAAATGTTCTCATCCGTAAACAGAGAGTTTTCATGGCCATTGCCCGCATGCAACTGCAAAAGTCGCTTCCATCTTTAAAGCCTAATTTTTTTAACGTGAGGAGTTAGAAGATGATCCGTGGACCGACGATAGGCTTTCATATGCAGATCATCTGGTTGATATATCCAATTCCTTGGACATGAACTTCTGCTTCCTAAGGGGATTTCTCCGAATTCGTTCACTCACTGCCTTTACTACCGTACTCGTACGGGCGAGGCGCGCGCGACCACTTCTTGGCCTGTTCTCTACTCCAGACAATTCACCAAAGCGAGTAATTGATTATTTTAGTATTAATGGCTTTCTTTCCAACTTTGAATAGCATAGATAGCAATATTGTGGAACGATAGTTTTGTACTAAACTTTCCACTTTTGAAATTCAGTTGAATGCAAATAATTTTTCATCATAACGAACGCCTCTTTCGTGCATAAGACGCAGAAACTGTACACAAAGTGAAAATGTTAGTTCGGATGCACAGTTTTGGAGGACTATGGCTAAAAATGCAACCTGATCGTGATGATGGCATCAGGAGGACAGAAAAAAAATACTATGAATCATAAGCAACGACAATAATAGCGAAAACAAACAAAATACTCCCCAGTTATCTGGACAGCCACCCTTGGAGTTTACAGAAACTTAATACCACCTGAGTTTCAAACTACACCACTCTATCTTTCTCTCTGTCTCTTCCCCTTTCCGCACGTGTTCTATAAATTAGTATAAGGGTATTCATATCCCCTTTAACACGTGCAAATTATAAAAAAAAAAAAAAAAAAATGGAATCTAAATATTAAAGGTTGCGTCGGATTTCTTGAGATCAAAACTTTGCATCTATGCATATGCCTATGTACATATGTAGGTATATCTCACATCAACGACTGTATTTCCGGGAAAGCTAATGGCTCCACTTGTCCCGGATCTATTAATATCGAATGGACTGAAAAGATGTTTTTATTTTGATGTTGTGGTTAGTGATTAATCGTATTTCACTTAAAGTCGGATAAATGAAGTTTTTGATTATAATTACCACTAACCAAAAGAGGACGCAAGCCGCTGATTACTCTCTTATTGTATTGTTTTTACCATTGGATAACAAGTGTTTCGGAGTCTGATAATCTCGATGTCTGCGTAAACGTTAACATCGGTACATCTAAAATATATTTCAGCCCATGGAAAGGACGTGCAAAAACTCTCAGCCATTATACAAATTGCAATTTCAAATCAGTCTCTGGCAATTCTATTGTCTTTTGTCCCTCCGTTATCGTAAAGGCTCAAAATTCCTAAACAGAGCAGAACTTTAATTGTATAAATGTTTGTCTCTGATGAGAGGAAGAAATTTAGAGTATTTTCGAAATTGTTTCTGTTATATGGGAACCGCGTGAGCCATTCAGCTAATGACAAGGCTTTACCTTGACTTTGAAGTTGTCGAGCACAATAATTTCGGCTGTCGGATCATGACTTCATAAGCAAATAACCCTGAAATATAAATATTAAAATAGTCGTTTGGCCATCATTTGAAGAGCTGTAAAGACAGCACAAAAACTTGGTAAAACCATGTAGGACCAGAGCATCAGGCTCCACTGACTATCCCCTCCCTCGTATCAAAGCTCTGAATCGTAATTAGGACTACCTCATTGAGCATGGGTTAGGTTAGGTTAGGTTAAGTTGCTGTCACCGCTCAGGCAAGGACACACTTAGACAAAGAACAGGTACATTGTGATACCGCAAGATGAACCGAATTACCGGCACCAGGAACCCTACATGACTAGTTTCTTCCTAAAGGAATGGGTAACCGTTGCGGTGTTAATCCTTTTCTGCTCCGCATCTATGTGCAAAACTATTTAGATCCATGGACAAAACTATTTTGTAAATATCAAGCTTGGCCAAGTCGTTAAGATATTCATAGAAGTATTCCCCTAGGGTTTTTCTTTTCACCTTATGTGAAGGACAGATGCACAATCTGCGTATGTTCTCCGATGCCCCATATTTTCATAAGGTATGTATGCAGAGAAGATCCAAATTGGTCCTTATATGCCACGCTCTAGTCTGGATCTGGATCAGTAAAATTAGATAGAAGAAATATTTTAAGGTTATACTTAGCTAGAATGCAGGCCCTTGGTTTTCCTGCTCCCTTTGCATAGAACAACACATAATTCTTTGCTCATAATCCCGCTATGCAATTGTCGTTAGTGACTCACGGCCCTTGGATAGAGCAATATCTTCCACACCTTCTTGTAGGCGGAGCAACACAATAGCAAAAGCTGCTTTTGAATAGTGGAAATTAATCTGTACCTTTCGAAGCATTGATGCTAACCAGTACAGACGCCTCTCTAACTGTAACGTTGCAGTCATCCGATTCAGAAGATCGATCGCCACCCTTTTGCTCATAGGAAGCTTGTTCTGAGATTCGACCGGTTTCCCAGCGCAGAAACAAGTTTCTCGTCTCTGTCATATATCTGCAGGTGCAGCGACTCTAACCCATAAAAGATTTTGAAGTACCTTTGGTTACCCAGCCTTGATAACCCTTCAATTTTGCATGAGAAAGTCCAAATTCTGAATCCTTATGAGCCGGAGCATGTCCGTCGGATCACTCGGGCCTGTAGGAATCCATGTTCTAGTTCTAGGCCGAACTGGGATTTCTTCCTTACACATAGCCTTGAGTTTGGCACCAGTCCACAAAGCTACAGATCAGCAATTTGGCGCCAGTCTGATGCCAACCGCCATCTTTAAAAGTTGGCGGTGCTAACTTGGGGCTAGCCAGACAGTAAGAAAGAATGTCCGAAGACACTTTTGTCTTAACGAGGCTCCAGTTACCTGCACTGATCCTACCTTTCTCGTCACCCTGATCAATGATGCCAAAGATCAGACGGTCCTTCGCCACCTCATTGAAGGACCTAGATACCGATACGGCTTTATTGGGATATTTTGAAGGATCATCATGTGACCTGGGTCTCTTGGAGACTGGATTCCTTACGGTATCAGATATGGTTGAGGGCCTTCCCGTATCGAGCTGACTCCTTTGCCTATCACTGTTTGAGAATCTTCAAATATCGGGCTGGCTCCTCTGTCTGTCATTAGTGGGCCTTCCTTATTGGGATGGCAAACCAATTTTGAATACTGGCCTACCCCTATCAGGTTGGCCCTTCTTCGTCTCATTAAGTTAACCTCCCGTAACGGGTTGATTTTCCTTTTTTCGAGCAGTGCTCTTGCCCATCTGGCAGAATAGCGCTCATTATCATCCCAGTTAGCTTCTCCTTTTTTTCATGAGACCATCGGGGATGAAATTGGCGGTCCTACGTTTTTATATAATTTTGCACTGGGGTGTGCTTTTTACTATACGCCCTCCCGCGCCCCATTCTGGCAGGGCACACATTAGGGTCAGCGACAACAGTGGACGCATCCAAAAAGGTTCTTTCCACTGTATCAGAGTCCGTATCAGTTAGGACGATGGAGCTGTCCTTGAATGTCGTAACCTTGTCCGTCCGTTTGTTTTGAGAACTAGCTCCGAATTAATTTTATCTGTCCGATTTGTTGTTAAAATTGTTCATGTTTTGGTCCCACGAGTAAGCCGGTAAAAAAGAATGTCCATAACAGCATAGCCGGTTTAACTGAGATTATACCCTACTTCGACAAGCTCACACCACCACTGGGATCAGCTGAACTACTCTTTGGATTCAGACCTTTCTCCACCTTGGTTAGCCCTACTGTTAGCGCCCCTGAAATTATTAAGCCGCACTGAGCATCTCCACCACATTAAGATAAGTAATCGACGAAGATGATGGAGCGTGGGTTCACATTGCAAAATATACACATAGGATATTTCTCATGATATTTGCCAAACACTTTTAATGAGCTTCTTTCTTGCACCAAAATCTGAAAGTCATTAATAATACCAAGTTTTCCTTGAAAAAGTTTTATGAGACACTAGACAGCAAGAGTAGCCTCATCTTTGGAAACCATATCTCTATCCTTTCTACCAAATGAACCATTTTGAATGCCGTCCTTTCTAATTAGAGAAGGGAGAAGGGGAGTTGTGCCATTGAAAAAGTTTAATGAGTGCAAACATTTTTATACTTTTCTTTGTCCTTTTTTGAAGCAGACATTGAAGCAGAAAATGGAAAAAGTTTAACAAAAGGAGGTAACCTGGACGTCAGTCATAAATTATAAACAAATAGCCACAATACAAAATTTATGATCCAGAAAGCTAGGAGTTCTTACAACAAACACAGATAAAGGATTTATCTGAGATTGGGTATTGCTTAATTTTCTTTGGATTTTAAACTGCTCATGGAAGAATGTTGTATTTATTAGCCATTTTCGATATTGAATTTGATTGTGTGGCATTCCAATGTAGAATTATTATGCAATAGTGGCGAAGAAGGAATTTTTCAATTTACCATCTGATCCTAAAAAAGGGGAGAAATTGTGATCATTTTTTATTCCAATGAATTTTACAGGAATAAAGTCGTCAGATTGTGGAAAGTGAAAGAACAAGGATATGTGGATTAAGTGAAGAAATAGCTTGTACAATGGTATACTAAAAGCTAATCGGACAGCGTCCGCAAATTGTGTTATAGCAGCTTTGTAAAATTTGAGGTGGATGACTTTTTGTTATTGTATAAAATCTCCCATTTTCCGACCACTACGAAAGTCCGCTTGATGCATTTTGAGTGTATTTTGGATTCAAACCTTTATCCACTCAAGAATGATAGTTGCCATTAGTTTCGAAAAAATGGACAAAACGGTAATACCACTATAGTTTTTGCAGTTCTTAAGTCCCTGGGATAGATTTCATTTTTCCAAGTGGCATGTATTAATGAAAGTAGAATACTAGCAGTTGTGTAGGTATCTGCTTTCAGGAGCTTTATTGGCTTTGAGGAGATTGATCGCAGTTTGAATTTCTGCAACTGTTGGAGGACCGGTGTCAATATCCCTGTAAGATCTGAGTAATTAGGGGTTCATTGCTGCACTCTGCTCGACGGAAACATCATTAAGCAGGGCAAACAAAAACGTTCCTTCCATTTACGTAACTGGTCTTCAATTGATACCAATAGAGTGCCATCCATATCCAGTACAAGATGATTGATGTTGCTTTTTTGGCCGACAACTTTTTCGAATATTCTGTACGGTTCTCTGATATCTCCTCTTCTTGCAGCGTTTTTTTTTCGCGTTTTACGCAAGACCATTCAAACTTGTCCTCCTGTCACGTCTCACACAGCGATAAACTGTCTTATGAGCTACCCGATATTCACTTCATAACTCCACCTTTCGTCGAGCATCTGTTCGATGCGCGATTGTATCCCAGGTGTTTTAGATATCCAGGAATCTCTAGCTCTAGATTGCCTTGACACAGTTTTGGATCCAGCTTCGATAAATACGCTTTTTATTTAGCAACACATCGCGTCAATGGATGGATCTCCAATTCCTTTTAGGGACGCTGCTATGTCAGCAATTTGGTCAATTTGATTTTCAGTTTAACCATCAGGAGGCACGCAGGTGATTTTATGTCACGTCTTATGTGGAAATAAGGTCCCACTCAACACAAGCCATTACAAAATTCCCAAACCTTGTTTTTACTTCACGTGTTCCAGGCCCCCGTTGTCTGATCCGACTTGTGCATTGAGGTCACCCATGACGATTTTGAAATGGGCTCTCGGAGCGCTGATAGTCACCCGGTTGAGATGAGTGGAGAAAGCGGTTTTCTCTTCCTCAGTCGCTTTATTTGTAGGGGCGTAGCACTGGATAATGGTGATGTTGCTGGTTTTTGAACGAAACCTCGCCCACTTGCAGAAATTGAAGCCCAGGAAATGAGACTGCGCCTTGCTTCCTTGTTTAATATAAAGCCCACACTATATAACTTTGGCCACCCTACCTTATATCCTCACCGGAATACAACATTCTATGATACTTTGTCCCACTTGACAAAAGTTCCATGCGAAATGTGATGAGATCGAAAGTTCCATGCTCCGTACGTTACTTGTTACCTTTTTCCAATTAACTTAAGTGCTGTAAACTTTTTAGGGAGCTAGACAGAGAATAAATTGAGAACAAAAAGGAAAGGAAAGCCCAAATGTACACTCTTTATGATGCTCATTCGAGCAGTTCCGAAATTAATATTCATTCTGCATTTATGGATCATAAAGGCCATTAATCAGTTTGATTTCTTCGAGAATCTGTACAGATAGCCTTTCAATGTCATGGAAGTAGAAGATCATTCAAATTTCGTTTCTTTGTTTTGTTACCATGGACCTCCTCGTCACTGCAGTCCCCACATGTGTCATAATCGTTAACATGTATAGGGTGACCAGATAAGAACGACAGAAAAAGATATTTAAATAAAACAACAACGGTGTGAGATATCAAATTGATTCTGGTTATATTTTGAAGCTACATTCATGCCATTATGTATGAATTAGCACATCATTTAAACGGCCGCCTCAGATTAGCTGGCAGTACTTTAAGTGGTCGGTCCAAATTTTGTGCGGCGTTATTCCGGCAATAGCGTCTCGAATGTTGACCTCGAGGTCATCGAGGACTTGACGTAACCCCAGACGAAATAATCGAACGGTGTCAAGTCACATGATCGCGGCGGCCAATTGATGAATGCTCGCCGTGAAATGACCCAGTCGCCAAATTTCTCCTTCACCACTTCGAGCGTTGCGTCGCTTGTATGGCATATAGCGCCGTCTTGTTGAAACCACAGCTCGGATATATCGATGTTGTCGAGCTCTGGCTACAGAAAGTCGGTTAACATCGCTGTGTACCGAGAACCATTGACGGTAACGGTGTCTCCTTCCTCATTTCGAAAGAAGTAAGGTCCGATGATGCCGCCGTGCCATAAACCGCACCAAACAGTCATTCTTTGTGAATGCATTGATGCTTGGTCGAACACTTGTGGATTGTGGTCGTTCCAATAATGGCAATTTTGATTGTTGACATAGCCGCTGAGCCAAATTATGGGCTAGTCCGAGAAGATGATTTTTTGCTAAAATCCGGATCTTCGGCCAATATTTCCAGCACCTAATTAGCGAACTCACGGCATTGTCTATGGTCGTCCGGCTTCAATTCTTGCGTCAGCACAATTTTATATGGATGTAGGCCGAAATCCAACCGCAAAATATGCCTGGTTGACTCTCTGGCGATGCCCAATTCAGCTGATAGGCGCCGAATCGACATTTCTAGGTCTTCTACAATACTGTCCGCTACGGCGGCTATGTTTTCTTCACTTCGCACCGATTTCTGTTGGTGGCTTAAGGTCCAAAAGAGTGTACTCACGCTCAAACTTATCCACGGTGCGACGAATTGCCTGCGCACTGAAGACATGATGACGACCGACCTTACGACAAAATTCACACATACGGGAAGTGTCAAACGATACATCATGTAATGACAAACCTTACTGAATATTTGACGGCTGGATGTTATTGGTAGTTTTGACAGCTGCTGAAACTTAACAATTGTGTGGGTTCTTTCTACTCTATCAGCATCGACTGTGCTGGTTTACCACTTTGGCTAATGTTAATATGATCATTTTTGAAAGCTTGCAATTTGTTATTGTTTCTTATTTGGTTGGTTTGTGAGTTTGGTCTTTAGTCTATCGAAAGTCATCGGAATCAGATGCAGTGGGGTTAGTATATGGGACGGGGTTTCAGATATTCAAATTGTCCTAGTACATGCATACTAGGACTACGAAAAATCAACATTGGATGGTGGCCTGTAGGATATGTAGCTACGTTTCAAAAATCTTCAAATTTGTTACCTATCTCTTGAAACTTTAAAAAGAGCCCACACACCATAATGTTCCAAATATTCCTGTCTAAATAATTGAACGAATGTGGAGAGACAACAAAACTTTTGTTATTTGACTTTCAATGAAAACTATTTATCGAATATCAAATTAAAAAAGTTAATTGTTAAATAGAGATAATTGGTGCATTAGCATCCACACTCTAAATATGAAAAGTCGTACCTACCTAGCATTATAATTAATTTTCGAATAAATAAACTAATTATGTCCTGAAATAATTAGGAAACTGCTGACCTTTATTAACTTTTGTGTACGTGCATCGGTACATGGACTTAACAGTCGAGTGATTTTAAGTGGGATTAATGGCAATTGAATTTTGTTTAAATACTAATAACGCTAAAATTATGTTCGGACAATAAGTATGTAGAAACATCATGGTTACATGACAGAATTATTATCATATTGTTATATTGTGTGTAAAAATTCGAGGAAACAGCTGAACCAATTTGAATAATTGACTACTGATATTAATAGCTTAGCTGTATTTACTGCCACTAATTTTATTTTATTAGTATAAATTACTTCTGGAAGCAATCTCTATAAGGAAAAGGAAATGCATATCTCTTTGAAAGGGGTATAAACGAAGAGAAAATTTCTGTATCTTATTCCAAACTCAAGAGCCGAACAGAATGTGTATCTGCGTCTGTGTCTGAGTCTGAGTCGCAAGCTGTCAAAATATTAAATGTATGGAAAGCCGTAAGCCGCAACACAATGTGTGTCTGCGTCTGTGTCGTGAATCGCGAAGTTGGATTTTGTTCAACTTCCAGCAGCGATGCAAATTTGACGTTATGAATTTGTACACAAAAGCTTTTGTTGAAATTGTTTGGAATTTGTCGAATCCCAATAATAAAAATTAAAAAAAAAATGCAAAAATGGAAGGAGATATCCGACGAATTTGGAATAACAAGTAAAAAAAAAAGTATTTGTAAATTTTGTTTACATTCGTTTAGTTTCCATTGTTTACAGTTGATGAGAGCAAAAAAAATGGAAGAGTGCGAGACAACTACAACCGGGAGTTGTCAAAGCTACAATTGGCTTGCGTATAGATGCTTTTTTTCAATTTTTCTTTTATCAGGCCTAGCAATAAATTGTACTGCTGCTTTCTCATCTTTGTTGCTTTAAAAAAAGGTCCTCGTCGTGCTCTTTGAGGTGTTTGAAAGTTGCGTCAAAAAATCCTCTTTCTTTTCTTTCCTTATAAAGAGGACGAACCCACCATCTGCGCTTCCTCTTTCTCATTAATTTTATTGCTAAATAGCACATGTGCAGAATACATATAATAAAAGCAATTTCTTCTTGTTCGTCCATATCCATTGTCCACAATTAATAACAAACTCGTTTAAGCACTAATAAAATTAAGAAGTAAAAACACTAGATGCAAATTTGACAGTTGCTTTCATTGTGTTTACTTTAACCGCAAGCAGCGCGGCAGATGTTTTACAGCGCTGCAAGACTCAGACACAGATACACATTCTGTTCAGCCCTTCACTCTTCTGTGTTTTTTCCTGCTACTGATTGAGCGCTGGTTTGATGGGTAGCTCGTCGTCAAGCGCTGTACAACGTTCGTTGGGCATACGCGATCAGAATTGTTCTCAGCCCAAATTAAATTAATAGAGCTACAGTTTGTTGATTTCAACGCAAACAAGTAAATAAATAGTTATAATTGCCTTGATCGCTATCGTCATTCACGATGATATGTACATATATATATGGAGGTATAATACATCTATATGGAGTGTAAGGCGTATATGCAACTTTGTGCCAAACTTAATAAACATGTCAAAATGCGAACTGTTTGAATAACCCGCTCAACTAACAAGCATACGACTTGCTATAAAGTGGTTATCTTATGAAGTAATTCAACTGAATATCCATCACAGTAAGGCAGCAGGTGGCAATCTTTTCCACCTCCTCCAAAGGAATAAAATAAATTTTGCCCTCCTGGGTCTCCACACATAATTTGTAGAATTTTTTATAGCAGAAACACTACCGGCAAAATCGTTGTTGTTGTTGTTGCGAAGAAACTATTTACTATTTACTATTTTTACTTGCACCTATAAGGGCAAGTATCGGTTTCCTAAAAATCATCGATCGCAAGATTTTGGTTAATCTTGGTATTACTGTAATAGATAATCTAAAAAAGTTGGTATCTCAATTCTGTCTGTATGTATGGCCGACTGCAGCCTTAACGGCTAAGCGGATTTTCTTCACACTTCATCTCTGCGATTCGAGGTGAAATTAGAATTTTCATTTTAACCCCAATATTAACGGTACTTTAGGTTAGGTTAGGTAAGTGGGTAGGCGAAGGTGGGTAAGCTGGTAAACCTCCCATTTAACCATACTTACTGCCCTTATGCTACAAACCATCCTGTGGATTTGATGAAGTTCAAGATGTCATTCACCTGTTTGCAACATAGTTCTTTTATATCCTGGAAGAAGTGTCATCCAATGAATTTATTTCTTTGATTATAGAAGCCTGGACATTGTCAAATAAAGTTGGTTGTATCCTCGTAAACTTCCTCGTCACCACAACCCGTACATAGGTCTTCTTCCGTTATACACAGCTAATGCCCTGTAATCACTCCTATAAGTCTGTCAGTTGTGTCTTTGTCGTATATGGGTCATAGCTACCTGGCGGTGACACAAGTATCAGGAGGGGTCCAACTGTTGTTTGTCTCTGTTAGAGCTTTATTCCCTGCTTCGAGCTTTAGTATACTAGGCGGGATGTTCGCCGAGGGGTCCGATTACTCAGGGCTTAATGCCGAACTTCTTCTTGCTACTTCGTCTGCTTTCACATTCCCTGGTATGCCTTCGTGTCCAAGGACCCAGCAGAGTTTCAACTTTTGGTGTGCTCCAAGAACCCCTAGCTCTTCTCGATAGCTCTACACAAGCTTCGATTTTATTTCTGTAGTAATGGCTTTATTGCTGCCTGGCTGCCCTCACATAGTCTCACTGACAGCTATTATCACTGCTAAGACCTCCGGTTGAAAAACACTGCTGCGGTTCGGTAGTCGGACTGACTTCGATATACCCAGCGGTTCGGAGTAGATACACACATCTACACCTATTTCCATTTTAGACCCATTGGTGTATACCGTTGTAGATTGTGTATTGGGTAATATATCGCTTTAGGATTGCGTACCAGCTTTTTCCTAAGAAATACATATGCGTAGGTACTTTACTCAAAGAAAGTTTTTTGAAAAGTCGATCATTCTCGGATACGACTTGGGCGATTTACTTCAAATTCGATATCTGGACAATGTGTGACAAGATCATGACGTACAAAGTTTTTCAAAGTTGTCAATATATTTTTCTTTTTTTCCAATTTTAACACATTTTTTGAAGAAAAAAATTGTTTAACGATTTTATTTTCGATCTGATTTGATTTGCATACAAACAACATATATGTAGGAGCAAGTACGTGCGACCCAGTCGTGCACTTTTTTGTTTACAAAAGTTCTGCAATGCAGCCAAGTCTTATTATAAAAAAAAAAAGATTTAAAACCTATGATCGTCTGCTCAGTTTATATGCCGTTCGATTCGAAATAACTACCACCATCCTTCTTCCATCATGGAAAGGCAAAAGCTTGAGATCTTGTCATAAACTGCGATGCCAGTGCCCATGAAATGCCAGCTGCTGAAGTAACGACAATAACTATCGAGGTGAGTCCCTCCTTCTTTTTATTATTGAAAGAAATCTTACTGTCCAAAGTCGTGGGGAAGAACGATCTCCATCGAAGAAACCGACCAGACATTCTCAAACTTACGATCAAATCCAACACCATATTCTTATCAGTTCTTGACTTTAAAGTATCGGAGCAACATACTCGTAGCTTTTCTGACCACAGAAAAATTAAATTCAAAGTCAACGATTGAAACAGAAAGGCGAGATTGTCACCTGGTCGCGGAATATGGGAAATTCTGCGAAAGCCGAGATGCTACCGGGCGGGTCCACGGGTGGTGGATAATGGTTAGCTGTAAATAAGTATGTATTTACCAATAAACAGTCCCTAACAAACATTGGATATCGGATATTGGATACGTGTGGAGGAATTTGCAGTTTGGCTCTTCGATTTCCCAAGAAAAAACATATCCACCTGGGTCCAACATCGACAAAGTCAAATGCCGCGTTAGGCGTTTCCCCAGGTTAGGTGCGACTGAAATTGGCTACTAAAATGAGTGGTCAATCATTAAAACTGGTCCAGCTATTTTCTCGAAATTTTACACACAGGATAACAATAGGATAACAATTTTGTCATATTATCATGATGTTCCCACATATTTATTCTTCGAACATAATTTTAGCATTATTAGTGTTTAAAATGAATTCAATTGCCATTAAATGCGATAACTTCAGCCGACCGTTAAGTGCATGTACCGATGCAAGTGCACAAAAGTTAGAAAAGTCCAGCAGTTTGGGGCAGGTCCGAAATTGATAGAAGTACATCCCACACCTGAACGACTCTTTCCACGACTGTTTCTAAAAACTCCTTTAGACAAAATCTTACGCAGAAGACAGTACAGTACAGAACAGTCCAACAAGATATCAACAGTAGCGGATCGTAGAAAGACAGAAATTGAAAATAGTCAATCGTAGCTAGATATAAGTTAAAAATAGTCTAAAAACTGCAGAATAAATGAATCTAGTTTACCCATACCTTTGAAATATTTTGGACATTTGAAGATTTTCGCATCCGTCTATTGATAAATGAGTTAACGCAGGCTTGTGTTTAATACTTTACCAGGACAATCGACTTAAATAAGAACATTTTCGTGAGTTTTATTCATACTATGACTTAGGTATTCATATAAGAATCAAGAATATTCATATAAAAGCAGATCGGTATAAAATATTTATGACAGTATAGTAAACAAAAAACAAATCCTTAAAGACGTTGGCGCTGGTCCTTTTATCCGCTAAACAAACAATGTTCCAATTTGTATTTCTCTCAAGGTAAAGCATTTCCAGTACGGAGGAGAGCAAAACTCTAAGAAAAAGTCTATTGTAGAAAGAAGGAAGGAATTATAAGAATGCAAGGACTATGGCGAAAGTATATACCTACCAGTGGCTTGGCGTCCATACAAGCCGATTCCTTCCGGCTTCCCTTTTCAAATAACAAAAATTTTTAATTTTGCCACTTGCCAACAATCACATTCAATTATTTGTCCAGGTGCGAAACATCTTGCACAAAAACTTAGGGATGCGAAAGTTCTGCGCAAGATACGTGCCGCATTTGCTGAATGCCGATCAAAAGCAAATGCGCAAACGATTTTCGCGGCAATCTTTGGACCGATTCAATACGGATCCGACCAATTTTGTGCGGCGATTTGTCACCATGGATGAGACATGGGTCCACCACTACACGCCAGAAACAAAACAGCAGTCGAAGCAGTGGGTGGAAGCTGGTGGTTCAGCGCCAAAGAAAGCGAAGTCGATCGCATCTGCCGGAAAGGTCATGGCCAGTGTGTTTTGGGATGCGAAAGGGATCCTGTTAATTGATTACCGTGAGAAAAGCAGAACAATTACATGCGAATATTACTCCAACCTTCTTGACCAGCTGGATGTCAAAATTCGCGAGAAGAGGCCTGGCTTGAAGAAAAAAAAATCATCTTTTACCAGGACAATGCACCTGTACACAATTGTGCGTTGGCGATAGGAAAACTGCGGGATTTGGGGTCGATTTGCTCGGCCATCCCCCCTATTCACCTGATTTGGCACCCTCAGACTTCCATCTGTTCCCAAACTTGAAGAAATTTGTTTCTGGGAAGCGCTTTGCATCCAATGCAGAAGGCGGATATTTTCACAGCCTTCCAGACTCTCACTTCCGAGAATGAATACTGATGTTGGAGAAACGCTGGACCAAGTGTGTTGAAGTCACGGGAGATTATGTAGAAAAATAGTATCATTTTTTAACTGAAAATCGCAGTCTTTCATTGTCAGGCCGGGAAATTTTCACCTTGCCCTCGTACATTCGCTTGTGAGGAAAATAACCCGGGGTTTATCGGCTTTTGTAGATGAACACTGGTGGAGGAGAAAGGTTTTAGTTCGAGGAAGTTTTTTTTTTTTATTGAAGGCAACAAAATAAGCCGACAAAAGTCGGGTTATTGGGTGATGTAGTGGTCCAAACGGCGTTTGAGGTTTTTCTTAAACTTGTTGGGTATAATTTTTTTGCAAATTTGAAATGACAGTTGCAAATCGGTTGTGTAATTGTGCGGGATCCAAATTTTTGTGATTTTTGTGACTGATAATTATTAGAAAATTTTAAAAATTTAGCAATTACATATTGGTAGTTAAGTTAGTGTTTTAAATTATTAAATTTTTATAAAATAGTGAGTGAGCTAAGTGAATAGTTATTAGCTATATGCCAACTAAGTAATTATAAATCTACTCAAGGGGTGTTCTATTGAACATTCTTATTATTTTTAGACAAGATGTCTCTAGTTAATTTTGAGTGTTGTTTAACTGATTTTCTTCTAAAAGAAACCCACGAGTTCAGTAAGCTTTCTTTTTGTAAAAAAAAAATAGAAGTCATAGAATTAGATCGCTCGACACCATCAATGACAATTGATTATACGCGGAAGGATGGGTATCAGAAACATTTTCATGAGTCTTTTTACAAAAAGAATCCATGGCTGACTGGCAGTTGCAAATTAAATAGAATGTTTTGTTTTCCTTGTCTTCTTTTTTCTAATTCTCCTAGTGTTTGGAGTATTCAAACGGAAAAGTATATACGCAGCTGCTTGCATTTGCATGAATTTTGCGAATATCGCAAAGAGACTTCTTTAGGGAATTCTTACGAGGCTCATAATAGAAAAGTTGATTGCAATCGCGATTTAATGAAGCGTTTCATATACACTGCAGTTCTTCTAAGAAAACAAGAGCTGGCATTCCGTGGTCAAGACAAAAAATCTTGATCAGATAATCGCGGTAATTATATTGAAACCCTTTCGTACTTGGCTAAGTACGACCATTTAATGGATTCGCATTTAGAACAAAGTTCAAGTTCCCAAAACTCCATTTTTTCCGGCCTCTCCAATAACATTCAAAATGACCTGATAGATAGTAGCTGCAGTCATCAAATCCGAAATTAAGGATCAAATCAGTTGAATAAAAATTGTATCTGTGATGATCGATGAAACACTAGATGTGAGCCACAGAGAACAGCGTTATTTAGTAGAAAATAGAATACAAGAAAGATTTATAGGTTTCTTTGACGTGAGTGTCGGTCGAAACGCGGTTATTTTGTGCGATAAAATTATAAATATCTTAAATAGTTTTAACTGTAAAGAAAAGTTAATAGGTCAGTCCTACGATAGTGCGGCCGTAATGTCCGGTGGCCATGGTAAAGTCCAAATAATAATCCGGAATATATGCCCAATGGCTATTTTTATTCCCTGTTATGCTCATGTTCTGAATCTAGTGTTATCTAAATCGTTAGAAAGCATTCCTGAGTTGAAATTATTTTTTGGCCTTATTAGTAGTATCGTTAGGTTTTTTTAATAAATCGTATAAAAGAACCAATCTGCTAAAGACAATTGCTGATCGACGAATGCCCGAGGTGTCAGAGACTCGATGGCAATATCACTCGCGTATAGTGAACATCTTATTCAATTGCAGAGAAGATATTATAAAAACTTTTGAACAAATTTTATGTGAACCAGTAGAATGGGATAACGATACTCTAGTTATGTCCGAAAGTTTGTTGTATAAATTGCAGGACAAAGATTTCTCTTTTTTATTGCATGTTACTTCGGTCATATTTGCAAAAACAGATATTCCTTTTAGTTTAGTTCAAAATAAACAAACTGACATAGAGCTTGCGAAGCAAGAGATCGAGGGTTTTGAGTCATGGATTCATTCTGACTTTTTAAACTCATTTGACTCAATCTATGAGAGCTCAGAACCTCCACGCAAACGGCGACTACTTAATATTGATTCAAATACAAATTATAGCCGAATTTGTGTATCAATTATAGATAATATTACAAGTCAGATTAAGAATAGGTATAGTTCATTTAGTTCATATATTTTCTTTGATTTATTAAACAAATCAAAATATGAATATTTTTCTAATTCAATGCCGGATGACAAAATATCTTTTTTTTACTACTTTAAAAAATGAATTTAAAGTTTCATACACTACCCCTTCACTTAAAAAGCTTGATGTTTTTCAACTTTATAAGCATTTTAATACGGAAATGCTTAGAGATACTTTTTCTCAAACTCCAACATTGTATGGACGCCCCTGCCGAAAGTTCTTTTCCGACTTTAAAAAGAGTCCACACTTACTTAAGAAATTCCCAAAAAGAAGAAAGACTCTCAGACCTGCCAATTTTATCTATAGAAAAGCACCTTCTTTTAGAAATTAAAAATAACTCAAATTTTTATGAAAGAGTTTTAGCAGAATTTGTAAAAAAGAATCGTAGGAAAGCTTTAGAGTACAAATAGGTAGTACATAATTGTAATTGCTAAATTTTTTATATTCAACAACGCTCCGAGTTATCAATAACTTATATAGACTACTTTGTCCAGAACGGCTTCTTTCGAAGCCACTTTTTTTATGCGATGAGCTTATTGTCATTCCAATGACTCAAAGTATAACAAAGGTGGCTTGGATTGCATATCTTAAATCTGTGTTTCGAATAAGCACCAAAATGGTAAGTCTTGAATAAAACATTTTACTTAAACTTTTTTCGGCTTCCCTGTCTTGAAATTTCACCCCATGCCACTGATACCTACATAATGACAATGTCAACCAACCACTATAAAACGACTAAAACTACCCACAGATAATGACTTTTATGAAAATAACTATGCATATCTGTTAACCTCATGAAATTGCTATATAAAGACCGGCGCGGTATCTCATTTCACATTCGAATGTTATACTCGTACACAGGACATCTACTATGATGACGTCCCTCACCAAAAGTAGTGGCAAGTACGACACAGTGACAAAAGGAATTTAAAGCGGAAGAGCAATTCATCCTGTGAGACTTTTCGTCTCGTCGAATAAAAGGAAAATTGTTTTTCTTCATTTTATTCTTGTTTTTGTATGGGAGATATCCAGACTGAAAGAAGTGGTAGAAGAAGTAGTGCCAATGTGAAATAGGTGCTTTAGTTTGAGTCCTCCTTTGTTCGTTGCTTTTTTGTTGTTTTAAGTCGTCATCCATCATTTTTTTCGTTTGCATTGTTACTTGCAATAAGTTAAAAACATCCTATGGTAGTCTTATTGAATAATTATCAAAGGAGAGATTTAATTTGAAAAAAAAATAACATTTTTACTTTTCTTAGTAATCTTGGTTGGTGGTTAGGCTTGTAAATAGAATTTGGGAAAGCAAAAAACCATCTGCCAAGTAAAAGCACAATGGTTCCTTGTGATCTTTTTCGCAACCTCATCTCCAAATCTATTTAATATCAACTCCATTTCGAATTATAAGTGATTTCAATAAGGGCGCTCGATCTTTAAAATTCAATAAAAAGAACTATATGCGAGGTATGGCCGAAATCGTTTTTGCGGATTAAAGTCCATTCAATGATATTATATACTAAAAATAACAATATTCAAATCGGTCTGTTTTTCAGTAATGGCTTAATAACGTTTTTTTCCAGGTCGTGAATTGTTGTTAGTTTATTGGCACAGACCAAAGACTTAGCGTAGTTCCACAGAAAAAGTTTACGGCAGTAACTTTTCCCTCAATAACACCATTATTTTGTTCACTGTGTGGTACGTGCAGGGTGTCCGGTAGCAGATTTATATTTTCAAATGTGAATAACTCAAAAAAGTTATAAACGGTGCGCGGGGAGGTTGGCGACATTTGTATCACGGAGAGTGCGGGTTTGTGAGGCACAATGCCGCGGTGGTCGGGAGAGCATTGTGCGATTTCTATGGAGGAGTTTTTTAAAAGTGGTAATTCTTACGTGAGTGTACGCCGACAAGTTTGTTCACTTTACAATATTCGGCGATTTAGCGATGGGCCAAGTTAGGGTTGCAAAGGTTCCGTGAAACTACTTCAACTCAGAATGCCCCTCAGCCAGGGCCCAGCAGAACATCCAGAACCACCGAAAACATTAGGGAGGTGGAACGAAGCATGCATGAAAATCCAAGAATCTCAGTGCGGAAAGAGCGGCTGCTTTGGTACTCCCAAAAACTACTGTTCGTGCAATTCTACGGAAAGATTAAATTGATTCAAGAACCTAAGGAAACTGACTTCAATTTACTCAAAAACTTTTGTGCAACTTGTAAAACAGTGTCGGAGAGATTTTTTAGTGTGAATTGCATCTTCTGGAGCGACGAGGCCCACTTCCACTTGAATGGGCACGTAAATAAGCAAAACTGTCGCTACTACGCTCCACGAAAACGCAATCCGCGACTTAAACACCAACGTTAGTTTTTGGCAAAGAGTTAGTGTTTGGTGCGCCTTATCAACGAACGGAATCATCGGGCATTTTTTTTTTTTTAATTCCAGAGAGCAAGCGATAAATGTGAACAGCGAAAATTATACTTTTTACCTAAAATGAGAGCACATCCATCTTACTCATCACACACGTAGTTCCAATAAGATGGGGCTACTTCGCATACCACTAGAACCTCCAGGAATTTGCTGCGTGAACATTACCCACGACAACAGATCAGCCGCTTTGGAGACCGTGAACACCGAGGTCGCCAGACTTAACCCCCATGAAATTTTTTCTATGAGGGTACAACAAAAGTAAAGGGCCGTATGCATAAAAACTAGTAACTGCTTTTACTAGACAATTTTTAAGTAAATACTTGATTTTCATATGCATACAATTTAAGTAAATGCTGGAGAAGAAGCATTTACTAGGGGACATAGTACTTACTAGATGCAGATGAATTTTACTAGTAAGTACATTGTATCGTATTTATAAAAACTAGTAAGTACTTATTTTTTGTAGCAGTTACTAGACTTTTTTCAAGTTGGTGAATAATAATTTGCTAGCAAATACTTTTCTGTTCTAAATACGAAATTTTGCAGTTATAATCAAGAAGGATTACTGTCGTGAGTCTCTTTTTGAAGCAATCAGGTCGCTATATTTACTGAAAAGGCATCATTTTTACGTATTAATTCTGAAAAAGTTTACAAGAAGCGTAAGGTTAGCGAGTCTAATTTTAAAACTCTTTACCGTTTTGAGAAGGAAAACGTAGAGTGGTTAAGTGAATACTTTATTGGTAAGCAATTACTGCATGTGTATATGATTTTACTCGAACGAACGAATTGTTTCACAAATTCATATATTTTACGCCATTCAAATTGAAACAAGAGGAGGGGCAGTTTCACCTTAAGAAAAGATGAGCATCTTTTTAAGATACGTTGGAGATCCTGGATTTCAAGTTGACGTTGGTGAAGATATTGGCTTAGATCAGAGATATTGGCGTAGATCAACTGCACTTAGGGGCCCTAACGGAATGTTGACCTCCTCCGCGCGGGAGCAATCAAGGGCAGATCCCAATTCATCAGCCCTTTCGTTTCCGTCAATGTTACTATGACCAGGCACCCAGATGAGGCTGATCCTAGACAGTTGACCGAGTGCGGCAAGCTCCTCCTTGGAGGAAGTCGCAGATACGTTGGCTTTGATAGCGGCCTGGCTATCAATGAAAATGGCTATGGTGTTAAGTTGTATCGATGTATGTTTGAAGAGACGGCACGCCTCTCGTACAGCAAGAACTTCCGCCTGGAATACGCTGCATGAATTGGGCAGACGGAATGAACTGGAGATATTGAGGGATTCAGAAAAGATTCCCGCCCCTACTCCGCAGTCCATTTTCGACCCGTCAGTGAAAATGGTTGTTTTGAACTCGTTTGTCACCGCGCCACATTTCCATTCTGCCCTGGAAGGGAATCTTACCGTGATAGCAGATTAAGGATGCTGTTGTGGCCGTAAAGACTATCGCACCAGCTACCTGTTTCTCTTAATCTGAGCGCACTACATGCTGATATGTACTTTATATGAAGGTCGAGTGGTATAAGGTGAAGGATTACGTTCAAGGCTTCAGTTGGGCATGTTCTCATCGCCGCTGTAGCACCGCAGTCCTTTGTACTTTGTTGATGAGTTTGGTAATGTATGTTTTATTAACCGCCGGTCACCAAACTAACGATCCATACGAAAGAATAGGGCGCACCACCGCAGTATACATCCAAATGACCATCTTCGGACGGAGACCCCATTTCTTACCGAATGTTTTGCTACAAGCATAAAAAGCCACACAGGCTTTCTTTACTCGCTGTTCA
This sequence comes from Pocota personata, assembly GCA_963082735.1. Classification (NCBI taxonomy): domain Eukaryota; kingdom Metazoa; phylum Arthropoda; class Insecta; order Diptera; family Syrphidae; genus Pocota; species Pocota personata. Next base: position 42,998,847 of record OY720432.1, on the reverse strand, counting down.
ATGTTAAGCTTCCAGCTTAATTTAGGGTCGAGTACCACACCTAGGTACTTAGCACTAGATGATAACGAGAGTAATTGGTTATTAAGCCGAGGAGGCGCGAAAGCCGGTATTTTGGTTTTTGTGGTAGAGCATCAGTTCTGTTTTGCTAGGATTGACGCTAAGTCCACATCCAGTGGCCCATGTGCTAATCTTATCCAAGGCAACTTCCATAATCTCACTGATCACAGAAGGAAACATCCCCGATACCAAAACTACCACATCATCCGCATACGCGACAACCTTGACTCCGTCTCGGTCAAGCCTACACAGAATTTTGTTGATTACCATAAGCCAAAGAAAAGGAGAGATAACCCCACCCTGAGGAGTTCCCCTTACAACGGATATGATGGAAACACTATTACCGAGTGTCGATTGAATGATTCTGGTTTTTAGCATAGTCACTAACCACTTGCTAATAAAATCCCCTACACCTAGTTGGGACAGAGCTTCCTGAATCGAATCAGTACTAACGTTATTGAAAGCACCTTCAACATCTAAGAAGGTGGCAAGAGTAAATTGTTTGTAGTGTATTGTCTTTTCTATCGTACGCACAACTTCATGGAGCGCCGTCTCAGTCGATCGCCCCTCAGTGTACGCATGCTGAGATTTTGATAGAAGGGATGTATCTATTGTATTACGGATGTGCGTGTCTAATATACGTTCCAACGTCTTAGGGAAGAAAGATGACAAGGAGCTGGGCCTGAAATCCTTTGCAGCATTACCGGGAGTATGCCGTCAAGTCCAGCCGATTTATTTGAGAGAAGCTGGAAATGGCCCAAGAGGTATTAACCTCTTTAATTGTTGTCTTAATGTAGTTTCAAGGTAAGGACTGCACATCTTGAGGACAAATTGAGTGAGCAATCTCATTTTTGCACCCTGGAAAGTGAGTTTGCATTAAAAGCTCCAGAGACTCGCTAGAGGAATCCGTCCAAGTCCCGTCCGTCCTTTTGATAAAGGACGGACTGGAGTGTTCTTTGGATAGGATCTTACTCAGTCTGGCGGAGTCCTTAATGGTTTCAATGGACTGACAATAGTCCATCCAAGCCAGGGACTTGGCCCTTTTAATGGATTTCTTATATTCTTTTAGGCAATCCTTATATGGTTGCCAAGGCTTGTGTCGATAGCAGACATTGAAGATTTCTCTGGTAATCTTCATAAGATTAGAAAGATCTTCGTTCCACCATGAGGGAATTTTTTTCTTACTGAAGTTAATAGGGCACGAAACCTTAAAAGCCGTACCCATGGCTTTTTCTAGGCTTTTAATCTTGTCGTCAAGTTCCTTGATTGATTCGATTTTCGCGCCGGGTGTTCTATGAAGTTTAGATTTAATAACCTGTCCAAATTTGCTCCAGTCAATTCTCTTAGGGTTTCTTGGGTGCCTCGACCTCGAGGCTAACATTAAAGATTATCCATTTATGATCAGACAAAGATGGACGATCGGATACCCGCCAATTAGTTACTCTAAGGTTGTCAATATTGGTCTTGAGTGTAATGTCCAAGACTTCCTCCCAACCTCTGAAATTATCCGAAAGACAAAAGTTGGTTTCTTACCCACATTACAGACAGAAATGTTGGACATCACAAGGAACCTAAAAACAAACAATATTATATTACTTTTTCCTTTGGCACTCTTCTCTTGAAATCAAGGAACCACGGTTGCCAATCGTAACAGGAAACTCCTGGAACTGTTGTGGATTTATGCACACCGCCCTAGATATTACAATTTTGATTATTTATGAGTCCATTCAGCCAAAAATGAGTTTCACTTAATGGCGACCATAAATTCCATGTATTTCGCCCATTATTTGGCGAACAAAGCGCGAATTTTTATAATGAATTTTCACAGTTTTAACGAGTTGTTGAAGCTTGTGGTTTTCCACGATTAAGTGAAAACTATTACAGAATATAATCATCATAAAATGACAGCGATGTCATTTCAAACATAACCACAATAGGTTGTCAAAGTTCAGACGTGGCTATTGTAAGACACTGTACAAATATACCAAAGCAACCTTAGGAACTACATTTCATATAAATCCTTTTCTACTAACATACTAATCAAAATAACAGAACATATTTTAAGGATTGGATACTTTGACGAGGGGTTAAGGTCCGGAACAAAACTTTTTTTTTTGTCAATTTCTCCAAAAACTTTGTACAGACTTTGTGACATTAATTTCGCGCGAAAAACTTTCAACTGCACTTTTCTATCAAATATGATTGTGATTCTCTTAAAGCCAATATATAATTTACCATACTTGGGTTTTTTTTTATAAAGGAGTAATGCTATGCACAAAATTTCGTGTAGAGAATAATTATATGGATTTTTGAAACCCCGCCACACACATCTTACCTCAACTTCATCAAATTTTAATGACTTTCATTGCCCAATTATACTATTTCAAACATTGCATATTGGAAGGCGGTGCCGTGAAATAAGGCCAAGTTAAATAAGGTTAAATTTTAACGTTTGGCTTTATTTCACTTTGCGAAAGTCAAATAAGGACAATTTGGCTTTATTTAACTTTCAATTGTTTTTAATATTGCTTAATAAGTTAAAATTCGATATGAATCAAACAGTATTTGGGTGGCGCTAACAAAAAAAAAACTGTGCATATCTCTTCGACTCCTATACCAGACGGCCTTCGGCCTCACATTCAAGTTAACTTTTAACACTTTAAAGATTTCATCATGAAAGACTTTAGCATTTGACCTTTTTTTCTCTTTGGATTAGTGGATTCGTTTGGCCTTATTTCACTTTCGTAAACTGAAACAAAGCCAAACGTTAAAATTTGGCCCTATTTCACTTTCACATAGTGAAATAAAGCCACATTTTTTCATTTGGCCTTATTTCACTTGACACCTGGGAAGGCGACGATATTCGAAGAATTTTACAATCTTCAGTCCGATTTGAATGGCTCTTTGATGGAACCATCGCTGGCTTTTGCAAGTTGGAATTCTTTTGCAAATAAAAATCCTCTATAGCTAGCAGGATGGTTTTCATTGCAGTTTGCACATTTAGGATGCTCATCTTTTTTTCTTTGTACATTCTTTAGTGTGGGGACTTCCTGTACACTTTACACATCTAGAGTTTGACCTGCAGTATTTACGAGTATGCGTATGCCCTTACCTTTGACAATTTTTGCATTGGGATACTAATTTCGAATTACGTAAGGTATGAATCTCAACTTTCATCCCAAGTATGTTTTTTAATTTTTTTTTTTTAGTGACATATATTTTTTCTTTATCTTCGTCATGTTCAAAACTTAGTATAAAAATTGGAAGTTTTTTTTTAAATTTAAGCATATTTACAACTTCCAATATTTTAAAGTCTCTGTCTTTTAATTCTTTTTTTATGTTTTCGGGTGAGCATGTGTAATGCATTTTTTTCACTACTGGTCTGGTTTTCTTATTCTCATTGCACTTTTTTCTACTTAAGTATTTTAGTGAGATTTCTGTATCCATCTTCTTCATCCAGAAGCTTTCATATTTATTCATTTGCAGTGCAATAATTGGTAGCGGCTTGGTTGGATTTTGTATCATATTTTGATTTTTTTGATTGGAGCATATACTTTGGTATGTTGCTTTCTTTTTGGGGATGAGATTTTTAGGGATGTATTCATTTTGCATTTTTTATTTTTATTCCCAGTGTGATGATGTCCTTCTGTCTCTTTTCTTCAGTTCTTCATCTGTTGAGAACTCGACAGGTTGGACATTCACTTTTTTTTGGTTGTTGATTTCTTCTTTCAACAATTGCAACTCTTGCTTAAGATTACTTATTTCCTTAAACAGTGTTTCATTGAGTTGCTTAAACCCATCTCTTTCTTCCCAGGCTTTTAAATACTTAGCCTTCCATATTTCATTACTTTCTTAATTTTTAGATGGGGGTGTTCTCTCTACCCTTTTACTTCTCCCAAAATGGTCGTTACTAACCAACATATCGCACGTTGAAAACAAAAGTGGCACTATACAAAATTTTACGCTTTTGAGTTAGAGCGACATCTAGGTTCCGATATATACCACGCACCCTTTGTGGAGATACCCGTCCTGATACTTCGGTTAATTTCCACAAGAAGTGGAAAACTTTTAAAACTTTTTTTTAGAAAAAAAAACTTTAATCGGCCTTTTTTAAACTTTAATCGGCCATATTCGAAAATTAGGTTTTTTGTTTAGTGCCACTTTTGTTTTCAGTGTGCGAAATGGTGCCCCCCAGAATCCATGGGACCGACCTCCAAAGAGGGTGGATTTACCAGTGTAACTGCCCTACCTACGCCGCGTAGCGGTGCCCTGAGCACCTGCATGTGAGGCCGAAGACCGTCCGGTGTATCTTCAAACTTCATATCTAGGATCAGTAGGGTCACAATTCGAAGCGAAATGGAAATTTGCATTCTAACCCCAAAATTAACAGCACTTTACTGAGGTCGATTTAAAAAAATCGATTTTCTCGAAAATGGCTCTATCGATTCTGATCAAATTCGATATTTGAGTTATGGTGGGCATATTTTATCAGATGGCGTACCAGATTTTTTTTTTACAAAATGTATTTAACGGTGCTTTGTTTATTAGGTCCTTTCGGTCCTTTTTCGGAATCAATATTTGAACCACATTTGACATTTACAGGATTATGGCATAAAAAGTTTTGTGTTTTTGTATTATAAAGGAACACGTGTTTATGCACACCTCTAATTACCTTAAATAAACTGAATTGAAATAAACTAATCTGAATATAGAGAAGAATTCGAAATATGTACGCAATTCGATTTCAGAAAAAAAAAATTTTGAAAAATTCTAAAAAAGACACATTCAACCGACAGTTTCACACATGTATATTTTTCATTGATATCTTGACTAGTCCACTATTCCTTCCTCTAGCTGCCAGACTCAGTGTCAACTTGGTGTAATCACTTAGCTTAAGGCTGTTACAAGGACGAAAAAGCCGCACCTGAAGATTTGTAATAGATGCCATCCATTTGTAATTTTACGAAGAAAAATATTTAGCTTTTTTTGGCGTCGTAATTTTCTAATATCATGTCCACTTCTGACACCTCCACTTTAACGCTCTAATACACCTTATGTCTGTAACATCCACAAAAAAATTTAATTTTTAATACCGCTTCGTAAAATAAAATCCCTACGATGTCACACCATTCTTACGAATTTACTACAATGAAGCAAGGATAATAATTCACAAAGCAAATGTCAAAACCTCCTTAAATATCAAATGGAGTTTGACACTGTGAAAAGTGCTGCGAAATAATCAATCAGTTTGCCATAATTTTTACCACAAGCCTCTTACGCTCATGTATCCATGTGTTACTCGTATGTGCCGCGTTGTACACTCAGTTGCCTTTTAGTATTCCAGGACTTCTTTAGGAATGAATGAAAAAGGCGCACATAAACTGTATGCTAAAAAGAACATCATACGATATACAGTAAAATAAACTTTTTTTCTTGCACCTATAAGGGGCAAGTATTGGTTTGGTGAAAATTTTCAAATTCGAGATTTTGATCAAACAATAAAGAATCTCAAAAAGTAGGTTTCTCAATTCTGTCGTAGTTCAACTACAGCCTAAGGGGATGGTCTGTGGGATCACAATTCGAAGCAAAGTCGGCATTTTCATTCTAACCCCACAATTAGCGTACTTTATAAATTGCAGATTTAAAGAAACATCGATTTTCTCGATAAAGGCTCTAATTTGAGCAATGACAAACATATGCTAACCGATGGCGTGCCAGGGTTTTGACAAAAATGCTTATAACGGTACTTTACTTATTGGTTAGTTTTCTGTCGGCTGTAATTCTACCGATTTTGTTCGAAACCAATTTATAAACAGTATTTCATATATACAAGGTTATGGCGTACCATGTTTTTCAAAAATTTTCAAAATATTTATTTCGGATTTTTAACGAACTGAAAAAAAATAAACACAATTTTAACGACTTTGTTTAAATTTCAAATCTAAGTGATTTGCAAATAAACAACAAATAGTTGCAAGTACGTGCGACTCCGTCGAGCATTTTATTTATTCTTCCACCCAAAATGATTTTCATAGACCATTAAATATGTAATTCAATAAAATTGAATTTAAATAAAGAAGGAAAGAGCAATTTTTATTGCATCGAAATGGTGTGGCGCAAAGCATTCTTGGCAGTTGTTCAGAGACCAGAAAATGAGCAGCCATCAGATGACGGCGTGGTTTAGTTCAGTACTCATGGCACATTATTGATTTATATTCCACTTGAAGGAAAGTAGTTTTAAAATATTTATGAGGAGCAGGTTTCAATTTCAGTATCTTCTTATTATTATTGTTCCATTCTGTATGGAGTTTCAGTACAGTATTCAGTACGAGTATATACTTATTTATGAACAAAAGTTTTATGTTGGGCAGGTCCTGGGTTTTCACAATCATCCGTCTCTTTTTATTTATTTGTTATATTTTTCATACGTATGGAAGGAACCTTTAATTTTATTTTCGAATCCGAACGACGAACTTAAAGCTTTTCATGATAAATTTACTCTCTGAGGATTTGCACCTGTACCTAAGTTTGTTAGCACAGCGCGCCGCGGACCAATTTCGAACTCTAATTTTGCTTTTAGTGTGAATAGTAACCGTTAAAAGTAGTAGCAAAAATATGCCTTTACTGTTGACACAATGGTTAGCACTCTACAATATTAGTGCAATTTTGAAAACGTCCAGTGCACTACTACAATTTATATGACTGACTAATTGGAGGGTGGCCATGGTGTAGTGGTAACATAATCGCTTGTCACGCTATATGTTCACGGTTCGAATAATAATATCAAGAATCATCTATTTATTTCGCATGAAATAAATAAAAAGTCGACCAATTGCGAAAGCTTAGTCAACTCTACTGCGAAGGCATAACACTGGCAGTAGGGTGGTCATATGGCTAAAATGCAACTTGATCGTGATGATAACATCAAGAGGACGAAAAAAAAATACTGTGAATCATAAGCAACGACAATACAAAAATACTCGCCAGTTATCTGGACGGCCACCCTTGGAGTTCACTGAAACTTAATAATACCTGAGTTTCAAACCAACTACACCAATCTGTCTTCTCTCTGTCTCTTTCCCTCTCCACAAAACGTCCGTGTTCTAAAATTAGTATAAAGGTATTCATATCCCCTTTCACACGTGGAAAATATAAAAAAAAAAATTACGCATCACTTCAACAATTGCAATAAAAATGTCATCTTGGTCCAGTGTTGGTCTTTTTCCGCAATTTTCTCAAGAGTTATGGCGATTTTAATTTTTCTCCAATTTCATTCTAACTAAAATTCCCACGATTTCCGCACAAATGAATGTCTGGAAAAGCAGCTATTGATTTGAACTTGCTTATTTATACAGGGTGCAACATTTGAATTCTATAATATATTACTGATAAGAAAAGTTGTAAAAAAGTAAGACAGAAGTTGTTTAGTTCCATTAAATGTTCTTGGTTATAGGAATATGGACCTAAGTTGAGTTTTTTTTTTTAAGGCTTTGACATAGCCAACCGAAAGTACATGGAAAAAGTAATCATTTTTTGCTTAACAACATTTATTTTCCTTTCTTTGAAAGTTTTATCGTTTCGAATAGATCTAACGGAACAGGTAACATTTTTGAAAAGTTAACCACATTTTCCAGGATAGCAGTTTGAAAAGAAGATCAACATTCAAGCATACCTTGAGTAATCTTTTTAGAATACTCCCGATCCCAAACATCAACAATAATCGGCGCCTCTATCACACCTTCATTCAAGAGGTAGTCAAGAGCACATTGGGATGCCAGCCTACGTCAACCTATGATGATTGTACGAGCTGCAAAAAAAGTGGCGATTGAGGCTCATGGGAGATTAAAGAGTCACGCAATAGGAACATAATCCAGACATTTTACAAGAAAGCTAAGCAACTTCTAGGTAGGCTTAAATCTATAACGCTGACTCTTTTAAATAATGGAGGAAATTTGGAAATTTTCTCACCGACACGCAGAGAATAGTAGAAACTCTTAGGCAGTATGTTTATTTCCAAAAAAAATATCCTCGAAGATTACGAAGGAAGTGCTGCAAATACTGAATGGCAAATCTGGATACCAATGGAATACATTACACAAATTTGTAAACGAAGCCTTTTGGTATAGGAAACTACTCGTCTATGAAAACTTTTAAGTTAATTATTATTATTATTATTGTTATTATTATTATTATTATTATTATTATTATTATTATTATTATTATTATTATTACCTTTTATTAACAAGTAATTAAAATTGCATGGTAATATACAAATTAATGAGCCTAGCTGCGGAGACTATTGGCTCTATGATAGAAATTCTTATATACTAATGTTAGCAATAGATAAATATTAGTTTATTTTTTCTATATTTGTAGGGTTGCGACCTTTTAGTGCATTGAAATAGTGGTATTTTTAAATAAATTGAGTGACTGGTTTTAAGACAATACAATTTTGAAATATATGTAGTAGATCAATCCTTACGTTGCATGCAGGGCAGTTTGGCGGCATGTTTTTTGTTAGCAGGTGTTAGTGAGTTGCAGCGTGTTTCGGAGTCATGGGGTCAAGAAGAACAACACCTACAGCGGCAATGGAAACCATGCTCAGTTTCATTCCGCTTGGTATATACTGTAGCAGTCTGGCGGCTAAAACCGCAGTAAGACTGAGAGAAGGCCGATTGTGGTCATCGAGCCTTTACGGCGATGCCTCCATTTTATCCCGATGGGAAACTTCCAGCAGATCGGCGGAAACTGATTTCATGACCCCTACGCTAGCATTTGAAAGGAGATTCAATATAAGAATTCCTGACAGAACGCACTGGGGGAACCTGAGAACCATAAAGAAAAAGGAACTGGCGTTCTATACCGACGGTTCTAAGATGGATGTTGGCACGGGAGCCGGAGTTTATTGTGAGGCCCTAGGAATAAACAACTCTTTTAGAATTAGCGACGACTGCAGCGTCTTTCAGGCCGAAATCACAGCCATCATACAGGCAGCGGAAATTATACGCGAGAGTAATATCGTTGGTAAAACGATAACTATCTATATAGACAGCTAGGCAGCCATTAAGGCTCTGGACTCTGCTGTAATTAGATCAAGAACCTGCAAATCGATCTTAAATGGAATATCCAGAGCCAATGCGGTGACCCTCTGCTGGGTTCCAGGGCATATGGATATCGAAGGAAATGAAAGAACTGATGAGCTTGCTGGGAAAGGGTCGGCGCTGCACTTATCCAATCAGTTCCCTACGAAAGAAAATAGAAGACGAAACTATCGATAGAGCAAACAGCCGATGGATTTATCTGGAAACATGCGCAACGGCCAGGGCGCTATGGCCGGCCTTTAGCAAGAAGAGATCAACTTCTCTGGTGAAACTTAGTCGTTATAATACACGGGTCGCTTCTGGAATAATTACTGGTCATTGTGCCATTGGAGTTCACGCGGAGCGACTCGGTGTGCTACATAACGACTTCTGTAGAAGCTGCAGGGACGAAGAAGAAATTGAATCAGTTCGTCACCTGCTGTGTGATTGTCCTGCCCTATCCGTCACAAGAATGAGGACTATCGGAAGTTACTTCTTTTTGGATTTGGAGGACTTAGGTAACATAGAGCTTACGGACCTCCTGAGATTTATATCATTATCTGGGTGGTTCTAACAGCGGACTTTTTAACGTTTCCAGGGCTAAGCGATTGGGCACAATGGACCCGAATTTGTTGGCCTAAGTGAGCAGTGACTCTATTTGTCACAAGGCACCCATCTAGCTTACCTAACCTAGTGAGTTGGAGTAGCGCGTCCCAGCCGCAGCCGGACAAAGTTTGAAATTTTAGTTTTTGTGATGTTGGTTGGATATTGTGAGTGGCATCTGTTGATTTTAGTATAAGCGTTCCATTCGAGGAGCTGATTAGATTTGATGGTTTGCTGTGTTGTGTTTCTTAAATGTGATTTAGTGTAGATGTTGAATCTGAACACTGGTGCGTTTTTAACTGAATTAGCTGCATGGTTGGCGTATTCGTTTCCCTGTATACTAGCATGACCAGGGATCCGCATTAACTTTAATTTGTTTGGGGATTTGTTGAGCGGATTTCAATGATAAGGTCGGTGTTGTTGTTGGGGATGTTGATTGCTTTGAGCACAGAGTTACTGTCGGAACATAGTCGTATAACACGTTTCCCACGACGGTTCAAGGCTTCTTTTGAAGCTTGTAAAATGGCGAATGCTTCGGCCGTAAAGATGGATGAAAATTCGGATAGGATTCCAACGCCCAGGATGGCCCCATCTCCGAGTGTGACAGCGAATGAAGTGTTTTCTGCTGTTTTTGATCCGTCGGTGAATACAAGTCTCCATTCATCCGATTTAAGGTCGGAGAAGATACTGGAGAACAGCGTACCGTATGTTGCGTTGCTAGTGTTTGTTTTTTTGTAGTCTGCTAGTGTCATTATAGTTGATTCCGATTTTGTGGACCAAGGAGGGTAGGTTGATGCTACGTTGTGTGGCCGCTTGGTTGGAAGTTGTATTTGAGCAGCTTTATCGAGGATAATACTGATTGCGGATGGGATTCGTTTTTTTTTTTTTTGATTTGTGGCTTTTTGGAAACCAGCTTGGCGGCTAGTTTGAAAGTAGTTGTATGTTTTATTTCTTAGATAGTTGGAAGTCCTGCTTCTACTAAGACGTTTTTGATCGGGATTGTGGGAAAGGCGTTAATGCTTCTTCTAGCTGCCTGGTGATACTCGTATGTTGGTTTGATGATATTTAAAGTTGTTTTTGGACAGTTTCCGAATATAAATAGAGCATAATCAATTTTACTTAAAACTAACATTTTGGTGATTGAGGATAAGGTGTTAATATGAATACCGCTTTTTTACTACTTAAGTACTTAATGATGTTAGTTCTCGCAGCTAGGGACTTCTTAAGATCTAGACAATGTTACTTCCAATTGTATTTTTTGTTAAAAACAAGTCCTAGAATACTTAAATTATCAACGTTTACAATTTGAATATTATTAATGTTTAAAGTAAATGGGGGACATTCACATTTACCTCACACATGAAGTATTTTACATTTACTTATTGACAGTTTTGCGCCAGATACCACTGACCAATCTATGATAAGATATCGTTTAAAGCATTTATAAATAGGTTCTTACAACTACTTAGATCGTTGATTTTTCAAAGGATGTAGATATCGTCTGCATAAATGCAGTAATCTAAAAGTTTATATTTCGCTAGAATTGTGCTTATATCATCGAAAGCTATAATAAATAGGACTCCCGACAGAGGTGATCCTTGCGGGATGCCGTTATTTAAGGGGTGTAGTTTGGAGTAGCGGTTGTTGATTTTTGTGTAGAATTTTCTTTTAGTTAAGAAGGCCCCAGAGCACGCTCCACCACTAAAAATTAGAGGCGAATCGGTTTGATTTACGAGGGTGGGTCAATAAGTCCCTGAAAATTAACACAAATTGTGTCGTCACCTTAAATTTATTTTTTTTTCGTCAAGAATCATCTTTCAAAAGAACGTACCCAAAATTTCAGGCAGTTCTGTCAAATAGTTTTGGTGTGGCGGCCATTTTATATAGACTTTCGAATTTCGAGTGCTCAATAAACACTATTTTTTGCAAGAAAAAACTATCACGCAAACCAAACAAAAGCTTGACAAATATTATGGGGACTCTTCACCATCGATTGGAACCGTTCACCACTGGTGTACTCAATTTCGGTGCAGTCGTTCAAGCACAAGTGACGCCGAACGTTCTGGTCGCCCAATTGAGGTCACCACACCAGAAATGGTCGACAAAATCCATGGTTTGATAATGGACGATCGGCGAGTGAAAGTGCGCGAGCTAGAAGAGGCTTATCACATAGCTCAGTGATTTCAATTTTACACAAATATTTGGACATGAAAAAGCTTTCCACAAGATGGGTGCCGTGTTTGCTCACAATCGACAATAAACACATTCGTTTCACAAATTCAAAGGTGTGTTTGGCGATGTTCCAGAAAAATTCGGCTGAGTTTTTGTACCGTTTCGTAACCGTGGATGAAACCTGGATTCAGCACAACCCACCAGAAACCAAGGAACATTCAAAACAATGGACTTCTCCTGGTGAATCGAAGCCGAAGAAGGACAAGGTGGGTTTGTCAGCAAACAAGGTCATGGCGACTATTTTTTGGGATGCGCGCAGTGTTAATCACATCGATTACCTTGAAAAGGGTAAGACGATCACCGGCGCATATTACGCAGAGCTGCTGGATCGATTCCAAACCGATTTGAAGCAAAAACGGCCGCATTTGGCGAAGAAAAATGTTCTTTTTCACCAGGACAACGCAAAATTGCATGAATTAGGCTACGAACTCCTCCCTCATCTAGCCCCTTGCGACTATTTCTTGTTTCCAAACATGAAGAAATGGCTCGGAGGTAAGAGATTTGGGTCGAATGAAGGGGTCATCGCTGAAACAAACGCTTATTTGGAGGGGCTCGAGAAATAGTATTATTTGGAGGGCATCAAAAAATTGGAGAAACGTTGGATGAAGTGCATAGTGCCGAAATAATCTACGAATATCTACGAAAGAAATACTTCAATTTAATGATTGATTTGTTCTAACTTTCAGATTAAATTTTGAACTGTCTAACTAAAACAATTTTTGTACAATTGCGTACATATGCACCTTACGGGAAACAGACACCGCGGGAAACTCTTTATCATTGATATCAGTTTTGTTCAGCGCCGCCGAGTCAGCAGCAGTTCCCACGTATTTTAAGTTTTATGTAATAAGAGATCAGGTAATATTAGTATGCGTGTCAGCATAATTTATACTATAAAAATGTGTGAAATAAAATTTTACGTGAGATTTGAATACGACAACTCCAACAGAAAGGTGTATTAATTTTAAACTATAACCACCCCCCACCACCAGTGGTAAGGTGGTCTTAGTTAGACAAAATAATATATCAACATAATTGGTCCTTCGAGTTACTGAACTACGACTAGGAGAATAGAACAAAAGTGTGAAGTTTAAAGTTTAAAAGTAGTGACAAGTGTAAAAAAAAAGAAACGAGATACGAGATAAAAATGACGATTTTAGACGATTTGGTTCAACTACAACGTGAGAGAGCGGAATGGATAAAGAAAATATCCGAAAAGTACACGAAAGAACCCAAAATAAGACGAACAAAGGGATTCATCAAAGAACGATTAGATGACCTCGACCATCACTGGAAGGAGTTTGAGAACGGAGATAAAGAAATACGAAAGCACGAGCATTTCAGCGAAAAGCATCCATACATTGAAGCCGACTTCTACAAGCAAGTAGAAGCAACGATGACGACAATACGGAACAAGTTAGAAGACAAGCTGAGGGAGGTATTGGAAGAAGAATCTAAGGCCCAGGCCGTGAATCCATTACCAAGAGCAGCAGGACTAGTTGACAACTCGGATACAGCTACGCCAATAACTACGCCCTCAACATTAGGATACAGAAAGTCACCGAACGACGTTAAGGATCAGCAAGATGAAGAGCAAAAAAGAAGAATGAAACGCCAAGAAGCGCAAAAACAAGCATTCTTCAGATCAGTGGATAGGATGGAGAAATCATTGCAGACATCAAAAGCATACTATGTCCATAAACAGCAGGCAATGCAAAGCCAATGGGAGAATATAGTTGGAACGCCTAACGACATAATAGAACAGGCAATAGAAATACTTGATGAAGACTACATGAACGAGTATGAAGAATTAGAGGAGATTTACGAAAATATTATGGTGAATGTACAAAAGAAGATTGATGCATTTGAGATCAAGCATGCAGTTGGTACGAGGCAAGAAGGCACTAAAGAAAATCCGCACCACGAGCTGAAATTACCCGTGTTAAAGTTCCCAACATTCAATGGTGATTATAAACAATGGAAGTCATTCTTTGATTTATTTGAGCAAGCTATACATAAAAACGATAAGCTTGGGAATGCTCTAAAAATGGATTATCTAAAAACAAACGTGACGGGGGAAGCAGCCAAGATCATTCAGCACTTGCAGATAATGGACAGCAACTACGAGACGGCAAGGGAAGCTTTGGTAAACAGATACGAGAACACCCGAATGTTAGTGAATGCGCAAATTCAAGCATTGATTAACCAAAAGGAGTGCCAATTTGAATCTGCAGAAAATCTGAAAAGACTACACGATACTTCGATGGAGTGTGTCAATGCCTTAAAGGGACTGAACATCGATACGGAGAGCTGGGACCCTATAATACTGTACATCATCTCGCAAAAACTAGACAACGAAACGACAAAGGCGTACGAACAGTCTTTGAAAAAACCGAAAGATTTGCAACCTCTGAACAATTTTTTTACGTTCCTGGAGAACAAATTCCATGCTTTGGATAATTTAGAAGAAAAGAAGAAGAAAGTGGATATTCAAAGGGACAAAAAACCATTTAACAATAAGCAGGGGTTCGTCAAGAATTTTTATGCAACTGTAACTCCGTTTTGCAAAGCATGCAATGGCGCGCATTGGCTTCACACTTGCAGTATATTTATTCAAATGCCAGTCAAACAAAGGAAAGAGGTTGTGCAAAAGGAAAAACTGTGTAAAAATTGTTTCAAGCCAAATCATGAAACATCAAGAAGTCCGTCAGGAAAGACTTGTCAAATATGTCATCAGCGTCACCACACACTACTCCACATTTCGCACTTAGATAGGCAACCTCAACAGCCGCAAACGAATTTTTCTGCGAACAAACAACATAACAAAACATTGTTAGCAACAGCGGTGGTAAAAACCAATTGGAAAGGTTGTGATTACTTCCTTAGAGCTCTTATCGACCAGGGCTCTCAGTCTTCCTTCATCACCGAAGAAGCAGTACAGCGACTGCAACTACAACGGAAACGAGCAAATGCTTCCATTACTGGCTTAGAAGCAACGCATGCAGGAACGGCAAACAGTAAGATTGATCTACAAATTCAGTCCATATATCCGTCAGAATTTTAAACATGGAGAGAATTCTTAGTACTAAACAAGCTTATAAGGGTACTACCGGAAGAATCCTTTACAACTAACGATTGGGATCATATTAAACATTTACCCTTGGCGGATCCATCAAACAACAAGAAAGCGGCCGTAGATATGCTGATTGGGGCTGATGTGTTCCAGGACATAATTCTTGAAGGGGTGATTAAAGGCAACCACGGCACCCCAGTCGCTCAAAACACGCAATTAGGTTGGATATTGTCTGGAAGTATTCAACATCATTCAAAGGCAAATGAAGCAACGGTTTGCTTAATATCGAACACAGAGTTAAACGATCAACATAAATCATTTTGGGAAATAGAAGAAGTACATGAAGAAAGAGGTCTCACTGAAGAAGAAGCTCGGTGCGAAGAGATATTCAGGGCAACACACAAGAGGGACGAAGCTGGAAGGTACATTGTTCGACTACCGTTCAAAGAAGACACATGCAAGTTGGGCGAATCAAAAGACAGAGCGCTAGATCGATTTCTTCAGATGGAGAAAAAATTTACGCGAAATAAGCAACTTTATGATGACTATGTACAATTCATGAGGGATTACATTGAGCTCGGACACATGGAAGAAGTCAAACCAACATCGGTTATGAAATCAACGAAAGAAGTGTATTACCTACCGCACCATGCAGTCATCAAGCCAGATAGCTCATCAACCAAGGTTCGAGTTGTCTTTGACGCGTCGTCACGAACGAGTTCAGGAGTAAGCCTAAATGACACAATGCTTACAGGTCCAGTTATACAACAGGATTTATACTCTATACTAGTGCGATGGAGAAAACATAAAATTGCATACAGAGCAAAAAAATGTACCGCCAAATACTAGTGGCTCACGAAGACAGAGACTTTCAGCGTATTTTGTGGAGAGAAAGCCCAACACAAAATATCAAGGAATATCGGTTAAACACCGTGACTTACGGAACCTCATCAGCTCCATATCTGGCGATAAAAACACTTCAACAACTCGCGTGCGATGAAAAGGAGAAATTTGAAATAGCTTCAATGATAACTGGCCAAGATTTCTACGTTGATGACTTACTTTCGGGAGCGGATACATTAGACGCAGCAGTAGAGGCACAATAGCAATTGGTACAACTCATGGCGAGCGGAGGATTCAGACTACTCAAATGGTCTTCAAATACAAAAGCCATTTTGAGAAATATAACATCAGAAGATCAAGAGCAAGGAAGATTCAAAATAAATGGCTACGACCCCATTAAGACCCTGGGAATATACTGGCGACCGGAGTCCGATACTTTTGAATTCAAAGTTAATATTGCAACAGGGAATAAAAATCTGACAAAAAGAGTAATTGTGTCAGAAACAGCTAGGCTATTTGACCCATTAGGCTGGCTAGCTCCAATTATAGTAAGAGCAAAGCTAATCCAACAACAACTCTGGAAGTCGGAAAAAACTTGGGATGAAATACTTTCAGATGAAAACTCGATACCGAAACTCGAACTTTGCGGAGCAGTCCTGCTGGCAAAATTACTTGAAAAAACCAAGGCCAATTAGAAATAAAGGATCTGGAAATACATGCATGGACAGACTCATCAATAACATTAGCATGAATCACCGGAAACCCTAACAAATGGAAGAGCTACGTAGCGGACAGGGTTACGATAATAACCAAATTAGTAAGCTCAGACAAATGGCATCATGTAAAGGGTAAGGACAATCCAGCGGATTGTGCATCTAGAGGACTATGGCCTTCAGAACTCAACGCACACTCAAAATGGCTAGCGCAGGCACAGGTGAACTACACTGACTCCACAACTCACAGCACCAACGAGGAAGTTAAGAAACAGCACACAAACACCTTCACTTTAACGGTGGAACCAGATGTCGTAGAAAGATTGCTGTCGCAGTATAGCACAATTAGGCGAATAGCAAGAATACTCGCGTTTTGTAAACGATTTGTGCACAACTCACGATCATCAAAAAATAAATTGCGGGGACAAATCACATGTCAAGAAATTGAAAGCGCTGCGAGGGTAGTTATACGACACGTACAGCAGACAACGTTTAAGGATGAGGTCGTCAACTTAAAGAGAGGAAGGGAAATTGACAGGAAGAGTAAACTTCGGAGCCTCAACCCATTCCTGGATGAGAACAAGGTGATGCGAGTAGGAGGACGATTGGCGAAAGCAGAACTATCATGCTCGCAGAAACATCCCATAATCATCCCACATTCCGGGTATTTGACCACCATGTTGATAGACGAGGCCCACAAAACCACCTTACATGGAGGCTACGCTCTTACCCATGCACATCTAAGGCAACAATACTGGATTCTGAGTGGTCTAAGTGCAGTCAAACAACGAGTCCGTAGATGTACTACATGTTTTCGACACAGATCGTCAACAAGAACTCAAATGATGGCAAATCTGCCACAACCGAGAGTGTCCAAAGCCAGACCATTTTTAAATACCGGAATCGACTATGCAGGTCCTATAGATATCAGGACAGCGAAAGGAAGGGGAAACAAATAATATAAAGGATATATAGCCGTATTTATATGCTTGGCAACAAAGGCAGTTCATCTCGAAGTTGTTAACGACTTAACAGCAAATACCTTCATAGCAGCTTTTAAAATTTCGTGGCTGCAAACAAAATTCTTCAGCTAAATGCAAGGGAGGCGAAAGAGTACAACGATGAAATATGCGAGGCATTAACAACTTACCATACGGAATGGCATTTCATACCCCCAGCGGCACCCCACTTGGTGGCCTATGGGAGGCAGGAGTGAAATCTGTTAAACACCATCTCAAGCGAACTATTGGTGAGCACAAGTTGACATACGAAGAGATGTCTACACTATTAAGTCAGATCGAAGCATGCTTAAACTCAAGACCTCTTTGTCCAATTTCAACCGATCCTGATGAAGTAGATATCTTGACGCCAGGTCATTTCCTGATAGGAACAACCTTACTGGCACCCCCAGAAAAGCATAGACTCAATGAAAGGGAAGGTTTAGTGACGCGATGGCAACTGATAGAACGATTACAACAACATTTCTGGAAAAGATGGAGTTCAGAATATATAACGACACTGCAACAACGTCCGGAATGGACAACAAAGAACGAGAATCTTAAGGCTGGCAACATTTTTTTGGTGAAGGACGAACAACTTCCTCCAACAAGATGGATGTTTGGAAGGATACTAGAGACACATGCTGGAGAAGATGGTCTGGTGCGTGTAGTAACCATCAAAGCAAGGAACAAGATCTACAAAAGACCATTCACTAAGATCTGTCTGCTCCCAATAAGCGATAACGAAGAACAAAGCGAAAAACAAGATGACAGTAAGCGGACTGATCAGCTTACCACAACAACCTGCTTGTCAACATGTCCATGGTCGGAACCTGTAAACCAAAGTCAACCGATAAAACTGCCAGACGAAATTCAGAGTAACAATCCAGAAAGGAAGAAAAGGTTGAAGGACGGCCCCTAGTTACAAATTCTGTACACACTGTTGGTGATAATAGCATTAGGCAGAAGATGTGCAACGGCATTATATACAGAACCTGAAGGTTTCAAGGTTACACCGTTTAGAAATCGCCCGGGAATCTACTTTGAACAAATTGGAAACATTAACCTCATAGTTAATGACTGGAAGATAATCGCATATTATGATCTGACCAACTACTGGCGGGAACTTTCAGGATTCGAAAAACTGATTAACGAAATGAACGAATTCTGCAAAATGAAAGCCGCTGATGCACTGACACACCACATAATTCAACAATTTAACTGGCCATTATAAAGGGCAATAACGACCTCCTATTAAAACAAGGAGCTGGAAAAGAGCCAGCTACCAGAATGAAACGATCACCATTTGACTTCGTTGGAACTGTTGCGAACAAGCTTTTTGGGGTTTTAGACGAGTCGTATGCGGAGCATTACGAGCAGCAGATTCAGCAAACACTATTGAATGAGAACCATCTACTCACGCTGATAAGGAACCAAACATTGATCGCAGAATCAACCAGCAACAACTTGCAGAAAAATACACAAGCCGTGACTGCACAACTCCAAGTAGTTCACAACAACCTAGAAAACTTGAAAAGCTATGTAACGCAAACTAGCAACCAGACGGCGGCAGAACAGAAGTTCTTAGCCATATCAACTTATACCACGTTAGCAATGGTAAATTATCAGCAGGTTCAAAATTCGTTATTGGACGTTCTAACGGATCTTCATCACGCTAAAGTAAATCCGCTTATAATTACGCCAGACCAACTTCGCGCACAGCTAGAGTTGATAAGAAAGCACCTACCTCCACAGCTATCCGTCGCAGAAGACCGAACAGATTCGAATCTGTAAGCACTTTACAGGCTGCTAACAGCAAGGGCCCGAATAACACAGCAAACCATCATATTCGACATAAGACTTCCGCTAATCAAGTCAGAAGACTATGAAATGTTCAAGGTTATACCAGTACCGACACCCCACAAAAATGAGTTTGTCTTCATTGGACCATAATTAGACTACTTAATAGTCAACTTACTGAGAGAGTCATACAACAGAATGGCAAGGGAGGAGCTCAACAAATGTATGAAAATCAGCGACAGATACTTATGCCAACAACAACATCCCATGTTTAATCGCCAATCCAACGTCAGCAGATGTGAAATGGACCTGCTCACCCACACCACGAACTTATCACCGTTCTGCAAGCTACGACAGGACAGGAAGTACACCTTTAACATAATCTGCGGAAGACGGATTCTAGAAGTCTCACTACAAGACGATGGCATTTTAACATTAGAGTCAAACTGTATTCTAAAACAGGACACGATGAGCATAACAGCTTACGAAAGGATGTCCAGCAAACTTAATACAGCTTTCATTCCGGCCACAAATATCACGGAAATATTATCAGACGACCCAAGAAATGTTTCAAGACCATTGGCCATCTCACATCCCAGTCTCAAGAGTAACAATGAGGAGTACGACGCACTAAACAAACGGATAGCAGATCTCCAAAACAGCGAGGAACTACCAGTTGATTCAACGGCTCACCACGTGCACTACAGGATTTCCTACAGCCTGATTGGCGGATTATTCATCACCATCGTGGCATATATAGTGTGGCAGCGTAAAAGGAAAAGAACTATACTGGCACCACAGGCCCCAGTACCTGCTTCAAGGCGGTTCACAACATCGGACTTTAACATATAAGTCAGTTCGGCTCGGCAGAATGTGCAATTGCGTACATATGCACCTTACGGGAAACAGACACCGCGGGAAACTCTTTATCATTGATATCAGTTTTGTTCAGCGCCGCCGAGTCAGCAGCAGTTCCCACGTATTTTAAGTTTTATGTAATAAGAGATCAGGTAATATTAGTATGCGTGTCAGCATAATTTATACTATAAAAATGTGTGAAATAAAATTTTACGTGAGATTTGAATACGACAACTCCAACAGAAAGGTGTATTAATTTTAAACTATAACCACCCCCCACCACCAGTGGTAAGGTGGGCTTAGTTAGACAAAATAATATATCAACAATTTTACTGTATCTATTTACCAATACATATGTATGTGTTATTATTTTTATTTCCTTTAAAAACAAAACTATTGCTTTATTAACTTTTAAGGATAAATAGGTATGTATGTAATTTACACTTGTCCAACTCTATTATTTAGTACAACTTTTTCCTACATAATTGGTTTCTGAAGTGGCACGACTGATTTAAGTAATAAATTAAAATATAACGAGGGCCAACAATTTCCCACAATCTTGTAACTTTGGAGCCTTTTTTCCTAAAGAGCAAACAAATATTCTCCCACTCCATTATGCTGCATATGAAATGAAAGATGGATGCTTAAGGAATTTCAGTATATAAACAATATTACATAAAATTTGCTAACCAAAAACAAAGCAGGGTACGACTAATTTCCTAATTTAGAAAATTTAATTTATTTTCAACAATATGTATAGATTAATACAGCCTTTCTTTAAACAAAACACACCTGAAACACCGTCAAATTACAAAAGAATTTTTCAATGCCCCAAGTACTTCCCATAATCCTAAACGCAAAACTGTCCATTAAATATTCACTCTCAAATGAAATTAAAATTTCAAGCAAATCAAAGGAAAATCTCTTAGATAAACAAAGATTGTGATTAAATTCAGGTTCTTTCTCTCCATCACTTCCAAATTTATCCAATAACTCAATTTGGAAAATTGAATTCCGAAATTTCTGTCGGCAACGATAAAACTTTTATTCGTATGGCACCAATTTAATCAAATTTCATCCCCAATTCCTGGCAAATTGCAAATTCACTATGCGTATAGCAAAATCAGTCAATGCGTATCAACAAGCACACCCCATGCCCATATTAATAGCATTACACCCATAAAAAGGTAATTAAAAATATTCAAATTTGAATGCCAATCAAACCGTAGCGGGACAACCCGCTTCGTCATCCGCCTTGTCGTTCTCTAGAAATCCTGCCGCAAGGTGACTATAATAAAACATGTGTACAATGTACATAAATTTACGTACTCTCGTGCTTACTCCCATCTATTATACTCAAATCTAAGGCAATTAAAATGTTCAATTAATCAACGCCCTAATTTAACTTATTTTATCTGTGTGGGCATTTGGACTGGGCGGAATGTTTTAAATTCCATGTAGCAGAAGAAAAATGAACCAATCGAATTCTCGACTTAATTAACTACGCTTACAAACTGAAATAATTGAATGAAAACAACTTTAAGAACATTTTAAAAACAGAACAAATACTCGTAGAGAGAACGACTGGACTGGCCCTATGTAACTTCTTCGTCTTACTCGTATGTACAATAAACATGAAGCATTGTTATAGTTTGTCTAAATACAGTTTGAATTTTAAGATGATTTAAGAAAATTTTAAATATTCGTAGCTGTAACTTGAAATCGGGTCGCGACTGTCAAGTTATTCTTTCAAATTCGTAATCACCATCGAAAAATACATCGACTAAATAATACGCAACTTTTTCATTATTTGCAAGCCACGCTAATTCATTTTTTAAAATTGTCCCATAGGGATTTATTCGGCTTACTCGTAATGTAAGTTAAAAAAAACTAACTTAAAAGCTAAGACTTCAAAACTAAGACTTAAGGTTTACAAACTAAGATGGATGGAGGAGATCAAGTTTTAGGCGGGGAATGCTGCGGTTGAAATCGAAAACTGTAAGGTTTGAGTTAACCTTCCGCAGAATACGGGAGATTGGTTCCTTGGAGCCATAAGAGTCGGTAAATAGAAGAAACAAGGACATCATAAATTACGAGAGTTAGTGTTGAAAAAATAGAGGTGTATAAAGACGTGCAATCGGCAAAACCTGAGAGGAGTCGATGAATTAAGAGAATGTCTGCTAGGTCTCTGCGTTCTTCAAGGGTATTCAAGTTAATAAGGTTGAGGCGACCTTGATAAAGAGGCAAGATAACAGGGCCATTCCAGGGCAGATGTCGAAAAGCAAATCGAAGACAATAGAGAGACCACGCTTGACTGGCGTACTCAAGGAGGGGGCGAATAAAGGATAGTAGTAGTAATGTAAGAATTGGAGAATTCTTTGGACCACCGTTTGACAAAGAATTATCTCATCGATATACGAACGGAAAAGATTGAACGATTGATATAGGGTGACTTTGGAGAAGGGAAAGTCGGGGAGGGGTCTTGTTGCACTTACGAGACAAGGTAAAAGTTTGGCATTTGTCGATGTCGTGCTCTAAGCAATTTTTGAGGCACCAATTCATGTTGAAGGAAACTAGAGTCTTGGGGTGATGGAATTTGGTATCGTCAGCGTAGAGGGAGAGAGAGGAGTGTTTAATGACCCTCTCAAGATCGTTTATAGTTAGGATGAAAAAAAGGGGACTTAGATGGCTGCCTTGTGCAACACCAGAGGTAGTCAAGAAGGGAGCTGATAGGGCGGACCTGAATCGAAAAGTTTAAGAACGATTTTCCAAGTAAGAAGATATCCATTTTAACAATTGGGTTCAAAGCCGAGGGTATACAGTTTGAAAAGGATTAGTTGATGAGATATCTTATCAAAAGCTTTACTGAAATTGGTTGCAATAACATCGACTTCATTGTCATTCTCCAAGACAGAGATGATAAAGGAGACGAATTCAACGAGATTTGTAGTAGTTGATTTACCTTTCAGGAAACCATGTTGACAATGGGGGATAAGTGATAGTTAGTTTTTTTTTTTTTTTTTTTTTTTTTTTTCAAAGTATGCCATGTCATGAAAAATCAAGGGCACGACTGGGTCGCACGTGCTTGTTCCATATGTGCTTCTCGTTCATAAAATGTAAGACTTCAGATTTAGACAAAATCAATAAAATGAAAAAATAAGATTTTTCATACAGTTCGTAAAATCATAAGTTTCCGGCAAAAAAAAAAAACTTCTTTCCACCATTATACGTTTATCTATCTGTGCAAGACTCAAGTGAACAAAATTCTTTCACATCCTGTTAGGCTCGACAGTAGACATTATAACGTCTCAAAATAGATAAAGGGTTTTAAGAAAAAGGAGTGGAATTAGTAGAGGGAGTAATAAAACAAAACTGCAAACGTAAATCTCACCCACTAAAAAACGGACAAAATTTGGTTTTTGGTATAAAATTTTCCTAAAAAACTGCAACTCAGGTATTTTTGGGAAAACTAGGTTTGTTTTCTAACTATAAAAGCAGGTTGCTTTTTTTTATTGTTCCGGTGCCAGTTAGTCTTGAAACCTAAACATTTAAAGGTAACCGATAAAGAGTAAATAAAAATACATCTGGGAAGAAACAATGGAAAAAAGTGAAGTTGAACATTTTGGCACAATAAGCTTGTATAAAGAAGAGCATTCGGTGCGTGCTATTGCAAATAAGCTTAAAATGTCGAAGTCGACAGTGCACCTTTGCTACGACCTCAAAACAAAGCCAAGCGGCTAGATTGGAGAAGAGAACACCAGGATTGGACATCAACCAATTGGTCGAATGTCTTATGGACGGCCGAGTCCAAAATTAAAGTTCTTGGACAAAAAAGGAAAGTTTACGTTCGGCGTTCTGCTGAAGAAAATATGCTCCCTAGCTGTGTGGTCCCCATAATAAAGCATGGCGGTACTTCAATAATGGTCTGGCGATGTTTCTCTTCCCACGGAAGATTCCGCTGGAATCATGAATAAGAAGAAGTACAGACAAATATTAGAAGAACACACCTTGCAAGATAATGATCCAAAACATTCTCCTACGCTTTGCTGAAGATACGTGGACCAAGAAGAACAAGAGGGGATACTGAGAAAAATGGAATGGCCTGCCCAATCATCCGACCTTAACCCAATAGAGCTACTTTGCGACGAATTTGACAGAGAGGTTCAAAGACAGTGCCCAACATCGAAAGACAAAAAGGTTTGTTCATTTAACTAGAAAAATATAATTTATTAGGTGCGCAACTAAGTTCTATGCCAATAGATGGCTCCAGTAGTAAGTGCTGGTCGATTTTGACATATCTAAAACATCATGAACCGAGCTTAGGCATATGGTAAATAAACTGTTTTGACACATTAGTGATTTTGTTTAGCGTCATATATTTTTGGTTGTGTGAAAATGTCTGATTTTGTGTCAAATAAGTTATTTGCGGGAAGTGTTGATTTTCTTCTTTCATTCGAAGAAAACGATGGCTGAAGCGCATCGAGAGCTCCAAAAAGTTTACGGAGATTCTGCTCTAAGTGAAACAACGTGCCGTGATTGGTTCCGTCGCTTCAAAGAGGGTGATTTCGATGTTGACGACCGTCCGCGTGAAGGAAGACGCTGAATTGGAGGCATTGCTCTATGAGGATCCATGCCAAACGCAAGAACAGCTTGCTTCAGCATTAGGAGTTACCCGTCAAGCCATTTCCAAGCGATTGCTTGCGTTTGGAAATTGGTTGAAAATAAGGAACTTGGTTTCCTTATGATTTGAAGCCAAGGGACGTTGAGAGTTGTTTTTTCGCCTGTGAACAACTGCTCCAACGGCAAAAAAGGAAGTGTTTTCTTCATCGCATCGTGACGGGTGATGAAAAATTCATTCATTACAGCAACCCAAAGAAAAGAAAGTCATGGGGACTTCCCGGTCATGCTTCTACGTCGCCGGCTCGGCTGAATGTTCACGCTGCAAAGATTATGCTGTGTATTTGGTGGGACAAGGTCGGTATCATTTATTATGAACTGTTGAAACCCAATGAAACCATCACTGGGGAACGGTATCGTTTATTTGTATCAGAAGTTTGGTTTTGATCATTTTCAGAAGACAATCTTTAATAAGCAGTTTAAATTAATAAATAATTTAATTGAAAACTGTTCTATGCAAAACAGGGTCAATTTTTGAAATCAGCATGTAAAAGTCATAAGGATACGCAGCTCTTTTGTTTAAAAAATTAACAAGATGAAAAATTTCGCAGCACTGTGTAAAGCCTCACACAGACCGGTCTAGCTGCGCTCCAGTCACAATCCCATCATATTATGATTTCTCTAATACTTATCATGAAAATTCTGCAAACAGAAAGCTTTAAAGGCTCCGGTCTGTATTAGAAAGAATATACGGTAGTTGTCATGGCAGTTGAAATGTAATAATAGCGACCGTATTGCTCGCAAGTATTACAAAGAAAAGAGGTCAAGAAAAAAGTTTTAGAAGCCAAACAAAAAGTCGGGAAAAACTTTGAAAAAATAATGGAAACGACCAGGAAGAAGAAAAACTTCAAAATATTTTACAAAATGATTAAAGTTCTAAAAATGAAAAAAAAAAAAATTAAAGTACAATCAAAACAAAGGATGAAAAGTTACTAGTGGAAGAAGACGAAGTTGTGAAGAGACGGAAGAATATTTCAGTGAACTGTAAGAGGTTGACGGGTCGGAAAAGAACGGGAAGCAATAATCATACCTAAAAAAGGATCAAAACAAGAAAATCCTATCACAAGAAAAGAGCCCGATACAGCACTATGGAAAATCAAACCAGCAATAGCGAAGGGCATTGATAAGGTAGCACCGGAATTCACCAAATATCAGAAAGAACTCTGAGAAATCATAAACATGGCCGAGTAAGTGGAAAAATTCAAGAGGATTGGCAATATGGAGTTATCCTACCTATTTGTAAAAAAGGAGACACAAAAGAATGCGGTAATTATAGGGGGATTACGGCCCTTGACATAGCCCTGAAAGTGTATAAGATTATCCTAAAGTGTAGACTCTGAAAAAGAGTAGAAGAACAGCTGTCATACATATATTCAAAATTGTTTTCGGGTAGCCCAAAGTATCCAAGACCATATTTTCACTATACAACAAGTGCTGGAAAAAAAGTTCGCGAAAAATAAAAAAGTCCTTATTTGTTTTATCGATATCAAGGAAGCGTTCGACACGATAAGCAGAGGGTGAGAGCCTCTGGAAAAAACGGGTGGAGGAAGGACTCGTATGGGCCATTAAAGGCATATACGAAGAAACCTTTAATGTCGTAAGGACATTAAAGACAAGACCGTATTTTGAGCCCTCTCCCATTTATCTGTGCAATGCACGACGCAATTTGATAATGCCACGAAAGAATGGAAAGTTTCAGTGTTGGAAAGATGCAACCTATCTGTGCATTCGCGTACGATATAGTGCTGTTTGCAAACACTGAGGAAAAGCTAGAAAAGAGTCTAAAAGTGTGGAAAGATACATTAGCAACACTGAAGCTGAGGATCAATGTCGAAAAGACTAAAGTGATGGTGATCAGCATCAAACTTGGAGTACCAACAGTAACGGTGGATAGGGAGATTTTTGAGCAGATGCACCAATGCATGTATCTAGGAAATATCATCAACAGCTGAGGTAACTCGGAAGAAGAACTGAAAGCGAGGATTAAATCGGGAAATAGACTGTATGCGGCTTTGAGAAGAAAGTTCCTACACCATAAGGAAGAAACACAAAAAAATAAGATGACAACTCAACTCAATGTATCATACTTACCGCTTTTGCTGCACGGAGGGAAAAACTGCACGCTCACAGGAAGGCAGAAAAAATAAATAACGAAAACATGGAACAGCAAGTAAATAAATAAATAAAAAATAAATATTTTGACGCTAACAGCCCAATGGCCTAGCTTCTCGCAGCCGCTCGTGCTGTGCACCTTACGAGTAGGACCTGTAGTTTTATGCCGTTTCCGAAGGGTAATTTTTTTCGATTGAGAAAAGCTTTTCATGACAATTTTTACTCTCGGTTGTTTGTCAGACGTTTGCGAGAGGTGGGACAGTGAGAAAATTTTTTTTTTTATTTTTGTGTTTTCTAGGATTCGAACCTTGAACCTCTCGCTCAGTGATCGCGCACTTAACTACTGAGCCACGGCTCCCACGAAAGGTGCTAAATAATTCTGAAGGAGAAGTAAGGGGAAATTTGAGAAACAAAAGCAGAAGGCACAAACAGAGGAAGACCTAAGAACACATGGAACATCGCCGTCGAAGAAATCGTAAAAGAAGCTAGGGGGAAAGTTAGTAGTATATGGCCAAGAAACTAGCGAGAGACAAGACCAAGTAGAGGAATTTACAAAAAAAATAGGAAGACAGGAAACACGGAAGCAACCTTGACACCTTAAGGGTAAAAAAGGACCGGATTATGTACGAATGTATGGATTAACCTACCTAGGGGCTAGGGGGTAAATTATTATATTCATTCATTCTGTAGTTATTAAAATAAGCCCGTAACTATTTTCGTTTGTTATTGTTTTTATTCATTGGACATTATCGCTCATTCGGACAATCGTCCATTACCATGGGCATATGCAGGAATCTTGCCAGGTGGGCAGCAGTTACCGCGTGTTCCCACATTAACCTATTTGTATACTCTATCTTATAGGGTATATTTATTTTGACACATAGTTCATGAAAAATAATACCCATAGACCCCCAAAATATATATATTTGTGATCAACAATGAAAGTTGTTGTTGAATAGTCTCAAACAAGCAGCGAAGTCCTTGCAGTTGGCTTTGCGACTTCCTAAGAAAAAACACATATACCTAGGTCCAATATCGACAAGGGGAGCAGATATCGCCATCAGATAAACATCAAGACAGGATTTCCTCCGCATCGTCTAACCCAAAATGGGCGAGTGCGAACAGTAATTACTTCTCCAGGTTAATAGCGGCCGAATTCATGAACTCGCCAACACGCATGGCTGGTGCAGTTTTTATTCTGCCAAAATCCGTAATTCTCCTCTATACTTTTTCCTTTTTCTCCATCACTGGGTTAACAAACTCTAATAGGTATATAGTAGTCTTAAATGATGTAGAATATAAAAAAAGCATACATACAAAGCATATCCACGATCTGCTAGGTAGGAGTGGCTATAACAGTATTACATGCTGAAACCTAATTAGCGCTTTAGCACCGTTTTAATGCCACACCTCACGTGACCTATGCCACACCTCCGCAAGCTCCTTTACGTTGTCAAAGAAAGGTTAGTCTATTGTGCGCTGTCTGGCCCTACGTAGAGCTGGACACTTGCAGAGGAAATGGTAGATAGTTTCTGTCTCGCTTGCAGTATTGCAGCTGCGACAATGTGCATTGGATGTAATGCCTACAATTATTGTGGGTGTTGTGTAGTCGGTTAGAGTTGCTGACAGATCCCCTGGAAGCATATTCAGGATGTTGCTATGGCTACACCAGCACCCCGTTTCTTTTAATCTGACCGCACTACATGCTGATATATATAGAATATGACGGTCAAGTGGTAAAAGGTTCAGTATTACATTCAGGGCTTCGGCAGAGTATGTTCTCATGGCGCCTGTTGTGGCTATAGCCGCCGTTCTCTGCACTTTGTTGATTAACCTGATATTGTAGTCCTTTCTTAGCGCAAGTCACCGGACTAGTGGCCCATAGGAAAGTATAGGTGACTAGGGTGTATTGTTTCTAATGAATTGTTTTTGTTTAATCGTTCGCACAACTTGTTATGCTGAAATAAAATAAAAAAAAAAAATAAAAGTCTTTTAAGTTATATAATATTGATGTTTATTGAGTCACGATCTTCCAAAGACTGAATTTTCATGTTTTTATCTGCGTTTGTTATTGGTTGATGTTCGTGGACCGACTTGTGGTGAGTTGTGCGCAACATATCGAGAAGCATGTCAGTGTCTTTGCTCGAGGATGTCATTCATTGCATCAAATTCGATCACTTTTTGCCATCATCATTCCAACGTGTTTTCCATCGAACCCACTTCATTTGTGGAACAAATACATACACAATATATCTGAAGACATTTTGCATTTAGTGCGTACAACAACAGCGAATCCCGAACTTAAATTTAACGTTGCATGAATTAGGAATGCCAGCGCTGAATCGCCCCATACACGATTCAGACGCATTCAATCGAGAATTTGAACGAAAACGGCAATGCGATCGAGATGGTTTGAGTTAATCAGTAGGAACAACGGTCTCACTTTTGAATCAGCGGCAGAAAACCGCCTACGACACATTGATGATAGCAGTCAATGACGGCTACGGAGGAATCTTCTTCCTCGATGTACCTGGCGGAACTGGCAAAACGTTTCTATTTTCATTGATTTTAGCTTCGATTCGCGTACAAAGTCAAATAACACTGGCCGTAACATCATCTGGGACCGCAGCCACATTGCTAAAAGGAGGACGAACAGCATTCTGTGCTCAAACTGCCAATGAATTTGCAAACAATAAATGAACCGACGTGCAACATTGCCAACAAAATCAGCAAAGGCGAAAGTACTACCGAATTGCAAAACAATCATTTGGGATGAGTGTGTACGATGGCGCACAAACGAGAATTGAAGGCACTCAATCGAACGCTGAAAGATTTGCGCAATAATCAGGACCTCTTTGGAGGTACTATGATTCTGATGGATGATTCTGATTTTCACCAAACACCGCCAATCATTTCAAGAGCAACAGCTGCTGATGAAATAAACGCTTGCTTGAAGTCATCGAATTCGTGGAGATACGTGGAAACTCTCAAGTTAACAATGAATATGCTAGGCGCGTTACAAAATGACGCATCGGCGGAAGAGTTTTCCAACCAGTTATTAGATATTGGCAATGGAAAAATGCCGGCTGACGCTTCCATTGGCCTCATTTCGATTTTTGTCAATTCACAACGTCGAAAGAAGAACTGATCACGAACGTTTTTTTTTTTTTGCCGAGAGCAGGTGGAAAATCTTCTAAAGACACCATAAGGCCCGCCCGCATGGGCTTATGGTAGTGTGAGATTTTTACTCACTAAAAACACATTTTTTCAAGATTAGTACTACAACTAAGCCGACGCCTATCCAGCAGTTTTATTTACGCTTACGAGACTCGTGATTTTTGGAAAAAGATGTTCGTTTGTAATTAAAAAGAATGTAGCACTTTAGATAGGTTAAATTCCAATGAAAGTTCCTGCTGTTTTCAGGACCGGCATATGTACGAGTATACTATGACGCGAGGTCTAAAGGTTTTGTCGTTTGCAGGCGACGAATTGAATTGTTCTCTTCAAGTATTTGAATGACGGTACGGTTGCAATGGCTGTAAACACGATCTTTGTGTTTACGAGCAAATTTTGTTATCTCTTCGACGACGCTGGGAATACCCAGATCCCGATGAATATCTTCGTTACGTACGTACCATGATGCGCTAACGATCGTTCTAAGAACTTTATTTTCAAAAAATTGTAGGATGTTTCTACTGTCTTTCCTGGTACAACCCCATAGTTGTAGACCATACGTCCACACTGGCTTTAGCATTTGCTTGCTCAACTTCGAATGTTTTCCGAGTAGCCAATACATTTGTCGGTATTTGTTTTCGAGCTTTGTTTTCGATCACGAAAGTGTTCCCGAATATTGGTGCAAATTACAAAGACTATAATTGGTTGAGCGAACGAGCCATTTTGGCAGCGAAACATAAAAATTCAAAGTCAAATCGCTGGCCAATTGCATTCATTTAAGTCGAACGATTCAATTACCGATCCAGATGAAGTCGACAATTATCCAATTGAATTCCTGAATTCATAGGATTTGCCAGGAATGCCGCCGCACAGTTTGCAGCTCAAGGTCGGCTCGGTGATAAACATGTTACGCAATCTGAACCAACCGAAACTACGCAATGGAACAAGACTCGCTGTTAAGAAGCTGATGAACAACGTGAATGAAGCAACGATAATCATAGGAAAGTTCAAAAACGAGGATGTTCTGATTCCAAGAATACCACTGATTCCAACCGACTTACTGTTTCAATTTAAGCGTGTCCACTTTCCGGTTCGCCTTCCATTCACAATGACGAATAATAAATCGCAAGGCCAATCGTTGGAAGTGTGCGGAATAAACCTTGAATTGTCGTGTTTTTCCCATGGACAATTGTACGTGCCGTGCTCGAGAGTCGGTAAACCATCGGCGCTATTCGTTTTCTCTCCGGACAAAAAGACAAAAAATATCGTTCATCGGAGTTGCGATGAACGCATTAAAAATACCAACAAATCATTGTCAAAAGAATGAATTCCGATTTATTTAATTTCAATAAATTCATGATCTGGAATTGTTTTGTTTCAATTCACACAAATTCAAAGAAAGATTCGGTTGGATGAGTCCTTTCCAGACGAACTGACTGATTGACAGACAACGCACAGCCTAAAACACTGGAGATAGAGTTACAAAATAAACATACTTAATATTGTCTTGATAAGCGTACTTCTCATTTTCTTCATTAGTAAATTGTACCCCTGCGAAGCCGGGGCGGGTCGCTATTTTTTATAAATCAGTCTCAGAATTGATGTAAACCGCACACTCATTTTTCAATTGGGTAATATTATAAAAAAAAGTACGCAATATCGTTCGATATAACTAACACTTTCGTTTTAGCGAACGCCCTCAAATATTAAGAGTCCTCATCCTACTCAGTTTCGATTTCCATTTGATTGTCGGGTACTAAGTTAGCAACCTCCTCCTCGTATAGTTGATTAATGCCTGCAAGTTTTTCATGCAGCGAAACAAGGTACTCCTACCCATGATTGATACATCGACGACTTCCTTTCTCTTTTCTTTTCTACCCATCTGTGCTCGGGTTAGAAAAGTATTTTTGTTTGTCCCAAAATAATTAAATGAACAGCGCAGGTGTTAATATATATATATTTTGAATTTAAAACTTTTTTTTTATTTTTTTAATGATTGGATAAAACTGAATTGCCAGCGCAGGAAGAAACCCTTCACTTTTTTTTCACTAAACACAGAGAGCACAACCGCACTTGCTGATGAATGAATGATCTTGCAATCAAAGTTATAAAAAATTGGCTGCTTCCATTTCCCAACCAATCCTATATTCATTAAATATGAACTTAAAATTGTTAAAATTATGAAAAATATTTTAAAATTACCTCTTAACATCGCCACTTGCACATAAGAAGCCGGTTTTAATGTTGTATCTGATGATTTGATGATGATATTGATGATGACCTTCATCTCATCAAAGCTGAGAACACATATCTTTTGTTCTTCAGAAAGGTTGGGTTGCAGCTTTCATAATCTTTATGACCGGTTCCAAAATGCCAAGAGAGATTTTAATTTTGTCGGCCTAACGTTGCAGTGTTCTAACAGCGGGTAGAGGAAATTTTTTCTTAGCAATTTATATGCACGAGAGCTTGCGGAGTAAAGAGTAATTGATTTGGCGATGTCCTCCTCTGTACAAGTTAACCTATTTATGCCATTCTTCAATTTTCTGATTTGTCCAGAAGTGAAAATCTTCCTTAATTTCTCCTCGATGTTACTTTTTCTTAGTTTCAGTTGTAACGATTGTATTTGTTTCTTAAAACCTTGTTCCGCATTCTTCAGAATGAAATTTTCTTTTTCTAAATCGGAACTAGAAACAAAATATATACAGATTAAAAAATAATTCAAAGGCAAGTTCACATAAATTAACACAACAATATGCCACTCACATTTTTTTCTTCATAACATTAATTTCTTTAGCTAAATTTTCAAATTCAAGCTTACGTTGCGAATTCTGCTCGTCGTGCAAATCATCTTCCTTATCACAAGGTTCTTCGATTGGACTTTCTGTAGCAAGGTGCTCAAAAGTGGTGCCTGTGACATTAGACTCCTTCAACAAAGAAGTAACAATTTCTTTGTATTGTTTATTGATGCTCCTGTTTGCTCGACTAAATTCTGGAACACCAGTTTCTAGTGGATTCACGCATAAAGTGGGCACAAATTCTTTCTTTATTTTTCGGCTTTGAATAAATCCTAATAAGATATACATATATTATTAATTGTTAACATAAAATGATAAATAATTGTTTGCTAACCCATTTCATATTTCAAATTGTTTTCATAATCCTCTTTTATGAAATGCAGACTGCAAATCCTTGCATTTTTGGGATTGAATTTATCTTGTCGTTTACAAAAATGTATCCACTGTTTTAACAATTTTTTATCTTTGGGAAATGCGTGGAAACCCGTATTTGTTGAAATTTTATTTTCTGTGTTATTTCTACACACAGCACAAACTCCCATGTTAATAATAATATTATTGAACTAAATCCTTTACTTTCTATCAACACAACTGCTCTCGATCAAGTCTTACGCGCATGTGACATCAGCTTGAGTTGTGCAAGATGGCGAACATGCGCAATGCATAATCTGTTGTATGTGATTCATGGTTCGCATCCTTCTGTCAATGTCTATACCATTTGTTTAATTTTTTTTTTTTTTTTCCTTTTTTTTAGAACAGCATGGCAATTCGGGAATTCAAAATTAAAAATCATACAAATCATTTTTATTTTTGATTCATCTTGTAGCAAGAGTCCAAGAGTGTTCTACACATCTATTTCGAGTAGTTTCGGCCGGTGAGGATGGTGACCATAAGCTGTTATGCGTGTAAGGCAGTTTTTTTTTTTTTGTTTTGAAGTTAGTTTGTATGCTTTTTTTTGGAAACACCATTTACTCGTACATATGTATGTATACTACGTGAAATAATTGGTATTTCAATTCCATCCACAGCAACTGTGCTGTGAATCAATTTATTATTTTTTCTGTATTTTTAATGTTAATTTTCAAAGATAATTTCAGCACAGAAAATAATCCAACTAATGAAGTTTCCATAGACGGTTTACTAATTCAGAAATGAACTGTACACATCGTTTTGACTCAAGTTTCATTACAAATGCTACAGATTAGTCCATTCACCACCCGCTCAATACCATAAAGCATGTTTAACCAACCATATTCCGAATAACGTCATATTAGTCACCATCAAAACTCCATCAGTGTCTTCCTAGAATAATCGGATTTTTATTAGTTTTACGCTTTTTCTCTTTCTTTTTCGTCGGTCGCTTTTTCGTCCGCTCCTTTGCCGCTACGATACAGCTCTTTGCCGTTTCAAGGTAATAGGCATGACCACTTCACTGGGTACCTAGGTTATATTTATGACAACCAATATGCGGCATATTCATTTCGGTCAGTAGAACTACTACGAGTATGTACATATATCGTTCCGGGCCGATAGTAATAAGTAGATACTGCAAGTACACCTAATGGCATGTTTATGTCGATGTTGGTTATAGTACATACTCGTCATACATACATTTTGGTAAGGACTTTTTTCTTTTTTTAGGCGTCCATTATGTTGGCCATTACGAGTATAAGCGAAAATATATGAGGATGAATCGGGCACGTATGTACTTACATATACTCGTATGTATGAAATACCCCTGGGAATGGAATGGAAAGGAAGATTTCGTTCATGCGATTAATTTTGGATAGGTCTTTTTGATCTTTCGAATGCTGTTTTGATTTGTGCGCCTGCCACCGCGAACGCAAGGGGGAGTATTGGGATTTCACACGTGTTTAAACAACGTAATTAAATATTCAGGGTTCAGACTGGCGGATTTCGACCACTAGACGAACCAAGAACCTATTATAATTCTTATATGCGGTATCATACAAAATAATGACCTATATCACAGGGCCCATAGTAACAGTCTAACAATGAATTTCAGAATACAAACGCGAAAAAGAAGCACCATACAATCTCTCGTAGTGAATATTTTGGAACTATTCGCATATATATAGTATGAATTTTAGGGTGGCCGTGGTGTAGTGGTAACATCATCGCTTGTCATGCTGTTGATTCACGGTTCGAATCCTGATGTCAAGAATCATCTATTTATTTAGCACGAAATAAATAAAAAAGTCGATCACTTGCGAAAGCGAAGTCAACTCTACTGCGAAGGCATAACACTGGCAGTAGGGTGGTCATATGGCTAAAATGCAACTTGATCGTGATGATATCAGAAGGACGGAAAAAAATACTGTGAATCATAAGCAACAACAGTAATAGCGAAAACAAAACAAAATACTCCCCAGTTATCTGGACAGCCACCCTTGGAGTTTACAGAAACTTAATACCACCTGAGTTTCAAACTACACCACTCTGTCTTTCTCTCTGTCTCTTCCCCTTTCCACAAAAACGTACGTGTTCTAAAAATTAGTATAAGGGTATTCATATCCCCTTTAACACGTGCAAATTATATAAAAAAAAATGTATATTATATGATTTAACATTTAACAAATACAGGTAACTTTTTTATTTAATCCATAGAATTATTTAAACGACATTGCAAGTTTTTGTCGGAAGCAATTAAATGATAAAGAAAACTATGAAGTTCTTGTGGATTGCTGGGTACCAGATATAGATTTTAAGTTTCCAATATCTGAAAAAAGAAATTTAAAATTTCAGCATTCTTGGTTACTATCTTTTGCATGGTTGGTTTATTCTGCAGCAGAAGATGGCGCTTACTGCAGATATTGCGTCTCTTTTGGATCAAATTCCGTCGGGAAAGGGAATCACCAGGGCACAAACATGTTGGTTAAGACTACGTTTAGGGATTGGAAAAAAGCACTCGATATGTTTAGAGAACACCAAAACAAAACATATCACAAAGACGCCATGAAAGATCGGAAAGAACAACAACTCGAAAACAGAAAAAGGTTGATTCCGATCATACGAGCTGTTTTTCTGTGTAGCAGGCAAGGACTAGCGTTGAGAGGTCATCGTGACCAGGGCTCTTTATCATTGAATACGCCGGAAGAAAACGAATGAAATTTCAGGGCGTTACTTCGTTATGCAATGGAAAGCGGTAATCAAGTTTTGGTCAATCATTTGGATAGTTTGATTGCAAGCGCAAGATATTTAAGTTATCGAATTCAAAATGAAATTATTGATGCTGCAGGAAAACTAATTACGATGAATATTGTGCGAATCAACAAATCTGGATATTTTTCTGTTATTGCTGACGAAAGTTCGGATGTTTGAACAGTTTTCAATATACGTTCGTTATGTTGATACAATTGACAACGAATGTACGATTCGGGAAGACTTTTTATGTTTTGTTCCTGTTGATGACTTTACTGGGTCACGATGAAGGATATTGGCATAAATTTGGCTAATATGAGAGGGCAAGGCAAGTATCAATAATTCACACTATCTAAGTAAATAAAACTGTCAGTTAGGCCGATTGGTAATAAATTACATTACATATTTAGGGTATGATGGTGCCCGGTCAATGAGCGGAAAATTCAACGGCTGTGCTGCCAAAGTTAGAGCATTATATCCAGAAGCTATTTACGTCCACTGTGCTAATCATAATTTGAATTTGGCCATTACACACGCTTGTAACATATCGTCCATACGAAATTGCATAGGAACCATTAAAGAGGTTGTTAATTTATTCCGATTATCTAATAAAGCAGCTCTAGTTCAGGCATCTTTCCCAAAAGCAAAACAAATGCGTCTTTTAAAATTTTGCGAAACACGTTGGATTGAACATTTTAATTCACTCAATTTGTTCTATGATGTCTATGAATATGTCTGTTGCTCATTAGAATATCTGGATGGACAAAATTTGAAAACCGAAGGAGTCAAACCTCATGTCCTACTTACTGCTATACAAACTTCCCAATTTATAATATCCTTAACAGTGAATTTTTACAAAAAAAAAGAATGTGACCTCAGCTGCTGTATGGAATATGCGAACCATTTACATGAGGAAGTAAATGAAATGCGTCAAAATTCCGAAGTTAGATTCAGTCGCATATTTGCTGGAGCTAAAGAAATGGCAGACAAAATGGATATTCAGTTAGTAGTCCCGCGGCAAGTTGTAAAACAAAAGAACCGTGACAACTATGAAGTAGGTCCTGAAGAATATTTCCGTCGGTCCATCTTTGTTCCTTTTTTGTATCATCTATCGATGCAATCGAGAACTTCTTTCTAAAATTCAAAATATTCTACCGGAAAAGTGTTCTAAGCTTAGAAACAGAAGAAATACTTAGCACTATCAATGTATTTGCAAAAGAATGGCCAAATGACATCAAAATATGTGCTGATGATTTTATAGGCGAAATGAGGATATGGCGCAGGTAAAAATTTCTTTCTTTCATTTTCTTGATATTTGTTTGAATGTTAAATTAACTATGGTTGCAGACATTGCTTAAATATTCCAATTGATAAACGGCCAAGAAATTTTACAGACGCTCTCAATTGCTGCGATTCAACGTTGTACCAAACAATACATCGCTTTATGCAGATCGGTGCAACACTTCCCATATTTGTGGCATCAAGTGAACGGTCTTTTTCTTGTCTTCGCAGATTGAAAACTTATCTGCGTAGCAAGACTGCTGAGGAGCGGTTAAATGGCTTGATGTTGCTAAACATATATAGAGATATTGACATGAAATACAAAGAAGTTTTAGATATGATGGCTAAAGTACCAAGACGTATGGATATAATTTTGTAAAATATTCCAACTATGAATTATTATATATTTATTAAGTATATAATAATAAAATAAGAAACATTTTTCAAACCTAGTACTTTATTGGCTATATCTCGGATGTGTCTGATACGATTTTATTCAAAATTGACATCTAAGTTATTTCCGGCAAGGACAATAAATTTTGGACGTATGCACAAACAAGATTTATTATCTTTTTAACATATTTTACGAAAAGCCTATATTCTTACCGATTTTTCCTAAATTAAAAGTCTGAACAATTTACAAATGAATAGCACATAGAGAGCAAAGACTTGCGCCCAAGTCGTGGCCTATATTTGCATTAACTTTTTGGTGGGATACATTTTGAAAAGGTAAAGATTGTATACTTGCCTAGTGTAATAATTTAATGACAGGGACAGACCGTGGAGATGCAATCGCCAGGTAAGACTTCAGGTTTTTCAGCTATTTTCACTACTGACCCATTTCCATCACAAAAAGCCTTATGTATGGAAGGTTTTTTTTTACAAAAATCTGTTGACCTATGAGTCTAGTTAAAATTTATTATGCAGTTCTTGGACCTCTTTACCAATACCTTTAAAATGTCCGCTGGATAATATGCCGCAATGGTTAAGATATGGCCCCATTTCCACACCCTTTATTTCCTTTGGCCACACGCCAAGTAGTATCTGTACCAATGTACACTGAAAGTATCATGTAGAATCGCCACAATCAGTGAATGAGTGGGTGATAAGTCTTTTTGAAGTTTTGTATTTCAACAACCGCTCAAGTTAGAAACTTGAAATTAGGTTCAATTTGTATGCTCCTATCGTTATCAGAAGCCTAGTCGGAGGGGGGGTAAAAATATCCTAAGATATTTCGCTAAATACATAAAATAAGGACACAGGGCACAAATTACTGAAGAACTTGGGGATGCACTACCACGCACCTTAATTAAGTAAACAGACAAAGAAAAAAAAAACAGTTTTTAGGACCTTATATCTCGGTTTTTAATAAATACATGAAATCCGAATGACGGCTTTCTCGAAATTCCAGATAATTTTTGAAACCAACGATCTATGTTCATGTCTACGTAGCCGCCATATGGAGGAAAGGATTTAACAGCAAACTACATAGGCTGTACAAGGACATCGACTTAGTTAAGTCGTACATGTAAGTATAGGGTGCGGAGGCTAGTTGAAGACAAATTTGAGAAAGTGGAAATGCTTACACCTATTACAAAAAAAAAACTTTTGCATTTCGGCATTAAATGGACCTTGTTAATGTTGGCCATCAATTGGACAATGACATCCTTTAGGGCTTCAATATGTAATATTTTGATTGTTGGTTTTATGTTCAACTATATAAAGTAATCGAACGCAATAAGGTGATTTAGGTGGCTAAAAGTCTGCTGTTATGTGATCATGAAAATTGATCGCCATGCACTTCTGAGTCGTCGAAGCTTTGTGCATTGGCTCAAAATCCTGCTGGAATATGTATGGTCTTCCTTAAAGCACACTGCCTATCCAGGGCTTAACAATCTCGTTGTATCCGCAGTATTCAACATGACTTTTACTGATCACTACTCCAAAAATGCTCGCACTAACAGAAAACTTAGTTTGCAGCACGCGGGGGACGTCTGAAGACTCTGTATATAGCCATCTGTCCTTCCTTCTATTGACCTTCTGGTCTTGGTAGAAAATTTGTTTATCGGAAAAAAAAAACAATCTTCTGGATGCTTCAACTTGTTGAGGAGCCGCCTTCCTCGAAGAACACTCTAGTTTTCCATTGCCTGCGACATAAACTGGCCAGTTCTCATGACAAAAGACTTATATCGAAGGTTTTCATGAGCCACACCTCTAATTAGTCGCTCCGACAGTTGAAGGTCCTTTACAATTGATTTCATCTACATTTCAGGATCCTGGTGAATATGATGTTGCACTCGTGAACAAGTTATAGACTTTCCTTGCGTTCCGAACGTGTTGAATACTTTTTAACGTTTCGAAACAAGCGAAACATAGCCGCTAGAAGCCTCCAACTCTACGCGAACTTTGTGAACGAACGATCGTGTGACTTTCAAAAAGTCCGATGTTTTGATATCACATCCTCTAAACCTTAAGCCGGAGATCTCATTCCCCATGATTAAAGGGTGGCCTGGGACTTGCATTTTAGAACTACCTTGGAAGCGGTTAAAGGGTTGAGCAAGGCAAGACTGTCACTACAGACGCAAATACTCCGACCCTTCCACCTATTCCTTACAACATATTTCATTTCCATTAGTATTGCATAAATCTCCGTTTGGAAAACAGACGCATATTTGCCTAACGGAAAATGAAGCCTGATATTCTCGTTCTCCAAGAAGACACAAGTACCAGACCCCTGACTGGTTTTGTAGTCATCCATGAAGATTCGGCTACAATTCCCTACTGGATCAGACTCTGGCTGAAGCCAGACCTGGACGCAGGGAAACTCGGCGTTAAATTTTCGCAACAACCGAATTTTAGGTGTCATTGTGTCAGATGGCATATCTATAAGCTAGAGGTCGAAGGATAAGTGTCGCGCAAGATCATCGAAACTGCAGAGTGGGTTGGATCAAAAATCACCTCGCCTAAGACGATAGTTTGATCCATGATCCGACAGAAAGTACGGCAACATCATTCGCATATGCCTGAGCTTAAACATTAGAACCATTAACAGATTTCAACAGAGAGTCGCCCACCATGCACCATAGTAATGGAGACAGAACACCACTCTGCGGACAGTCCCTGTTAACCCCGCATCCACAGCCAACGTTCTGTTCATTAGTATTGCTTTGATCCACAACACTAATGTTTCGTCTACTCCGTTTTGTCTAGCAGGGTTACACATGCAGTCAAACGTCGCATTGTCGATAAAGATGCCCATCGCGTATTCTTTCCTATCGAGCGCAAATTCAATCCTAGCAACCAGATTTTGAAGCGCAGTCTAGCAGAATTTTTGGCGCTGATAGGCATACTGCATCTCCGCTAGAGGATGACGCCTCAAAGCAACTTTGCGCAATTGAATTTCAACTAGTCTCTCCGATTTTATGTATAAAAATCACTCTAACTGTTCGCCAGAGTGTAGGAATATATGCCAGTACCAGTACAGCAGCGAAAATTCTTTTCAGACTAGGTAGCAGCTGGTCTATGTCCTGTTCCAGCATAGCTGGGTATATTCCATCGATACCCGCTGGGTATATTCCATCGATACTTGAAGCCATCAAATAATACCACTGCAAACCTGGTGCAATATACAGCTACGGCGAG
Organism: Pocota personata; assembly: GCA_963082735.1. Classification (NCBI taxonomy): domain Eukaryota; kingdom Metazoa; phylum Arthropoda; class Insecta; order Diptera; family Syrphidae; genus Pocota; species Pocota personata. The sequence goes on along the minus strand of OY720432.1, from coordinate 42,957,747 downwards.
TTTCCTGACTTAGATCAAGCTCAGCCTGGGTGAGCGGACCGAGCTGTGACCAAGTTGTTATCTGATTTAATGGGAAGTGCGTTCTCAGCATGAGACTGAAAGTCTCAGCTTTCGTCTCAGTGAAGGTACCCTCAGATTTGCTAAGTGATTCCAGTTTGGTCGGTTTGATGTTTTTCAGAACTTTAACCAATATACTGGTTGAACCAAGTGTTTCGATCTTTTCACAAAAATGTCTTCTTATATTATTTTTGCTTCGAAGAAGTTTTAACAGATTTGTCTAGCTCTGTCCTAAAGCGCACCCAGTTGATTTTTCGCGGAATTCTCCTCTCCCATAAAGTTATAGCTTCGCATTTGATTTGGAAACCGATATATCTTTGGTCTGATAGGGACTACGGCAGAACTCTCCAGTTAGTAATCGACTTTAAGTACTCGTACCTATTATATAGAGTCAAGTCAATTACCTTTTCTTTTTATAATTTGCCCGCGTCAAGGGGGAATGAAAACCCTTACATTATTTCAGGGCACCGGCGTTTGGTAAAAGGGGTAGAGGAACAGAGGAGATGCCTGTGCTGGTTGGCTTTAAATGTTTGAAGGTTATAGTGATGACGAAATACAGAGTCTAGCACATCATTCCACATTCGTTCGGTTTATAAATGAATGCCTGACACTATGATTGAAGTTAGGCTTAAGGGTAAACTGATGTGCGTTCGAAGCATAACGCAAATGGCTATTTTGTTGGAGTATTATTTATAAAAAAAGACGATCAAATTGGAAAAGCCACGAGACATTTCTACGATGTTCGAATGGATTTATGGAGCTCGCAATGTCTATATCACCAATAAGTTCTAACGTGCGTTTCTCTACGCTGTCTAGAATTTGCACAACTGACTAGATGTGGACGTTATATTTCAGCCAGATCAAACGGGGTAAAATATTTCTTACACCGCTTAACCCCTTCGCCCCTGAGTTTTTATTTAAGAACCAGAAACAATTATAGCAACTTTTTTTTTATTCTGGAAGTATAATTGCAAAGAAAATGTTTGGTGCGTATTAAGATAACGTAGTCCTTTTCGTTATCCTGGGACATATAATCCCAATAATATTTTAAGGTGGGACGTATATGTCCCAATAATGAAAATAAGACAAGGTTTTTTGTGCTGGGACGAATTATTCCAGTAGGTGCGAAAGGGTTAAGGAATACTAGACATTTTGCAGAATTTTTGGTGACCTCGAAAATGTGATTGTTCGATCGACAATGGTTATTAATACACATACCGAGAATGGAAATTCTTTCAATTTCAGCGACGCAAGTACCATTCATGGACAATGGTTGAGGTTTTTGGTTTCGCTTGAAAGACAGAAGACAGCATTGTATTTTGGAAGCATTAAGTTCCACTCTGTTGGTTCAACCCCATTTGTTTATGTTGTCCCCTTCTACGGCCGAAGAGCAAGGACGTGGGTTAAAGGGTGAATATGAAAAACTGAGGGTATTGCCATAAGCAGAGGAATGGATTGGGTAAGAAGTTGCAGACAAGAGATCATCATCACGATATTTTGCCTCAATTTTGTAAGAGTTTTACACTTCGAATGTGGGCATTGCAGTCTTTTCTGACTTGTTTAAACTTCTTTTGAATTTCCTCAGATTTTTTGGCTTTATAAGACCGAAAACTTACTTCTTTCAATCTGATATTCTCTTTACAGCTCTGGTCAAATCACGAGTTTGCCTTAGGCTTAAGGCTCTTTATTCTATTAGGAATAGAGTCATTCATACCTAAGAGGATAGAGTCAGTGATCATATCAACAGCGACATCCACGTCGCTATCGAAGAAGCATACGTGTAGTTACCAGTTAAAACTCCTAAAAAGTTAAGGCCGCCCCAGTTGGTTTTCTCGTATTGCCATACCTTTCTTTAATCGAGTGGTCAGAGTTCGAGAATTTAGGTCTTGAAAGCCAACTTCATGAGATCGCTCAATCACTATTATGCCGAAGATCTACTCATCGAATCGTGTTTCACATAGTGGTATGCATTAACATGGCAGTTGCTTACAAGACTAATTAGATAAGCCTTTCGATGAACTGTTGTTATTTCTATAATATGGCCCTAGGATAAAAAATAATGCCCGGAAAATGTTGAACAATTTCAATAACCTTTCATACCGAGCAGATATTAAAATGATTAAAAATTAACAGAAATAAAAAAAACATGTTTATTTTCAAATTGGAAAATTTGAAAGCTTAGTTTGTAGACTTCGATTTATTCGATTGAAAAAAGAATCGTTAAAATCGGTACAAATATTGGTGAAGATAGAGCCAAAATAAAACGATTTTAGGAAAATGAATTAAAACCGCTATAACTTCAAAATGGTAAGCAGTTCGGCAAACATTTACTTACCATTTTCTTGTTGTGTGTCTTGAGGTCGTTGAAAATGAGGACCGAGAACACGCGCATAGATCCCTGTCGAACCTTCTGATCCTAAGGTGATCCTGGACATACTCAGGATCAGCAATCAATGTCTTCCAACGCATAACTGGAAGATTGGCAAGATAGAGAAACTGAGAGGAGATTTTAGATCTGTCGTTATAGAAAATCTCTGGCCCGTCTTGATACTTCCTAACTATGAATTCGGCTGTACTGCCTTAAAAGTCTACAAGTGCGGCGGAAAGGAACCGGAGCTGTAACTGATACTGTATCGGTTAAGGAAGAATCTAAGCTAGGTTTTGTTCCTTGTCCCAAAGACTCTGCACCATCTCTTAAGGGGGTCAATCTCACGTTCACGGATGCGAAGATGTGCGAAGATTCTATAAGCCATGACCTCAATCCCAGTCATGGCAGTCTCACTACAACAACTCTACTGGGCGTCGACTTTTTGTTCACGCGGTTCACCTTTCTCTGCACGAAAGCGACCTTCTGTCGTCGGACTAGGAAGAAGCTAACTCTACCCTGGTAGAGGTATCTGCCTCTGATTGTAGCTACAATACTGCGACTAATACAGATTAACCTACACCACTTCAAAGCGACTTCTGCTGCTCTTATCCCTTCGACTATCAAAAGTAAGATATAATCTTGATCCAGGAATCATGGGTTATTGGCAATTGAGCTTGTGGCTCCTAATTATAAATTAATCTATGCAAGGAAGAAGGTAAACCGAGATCTTGTATCCTCTTAAGACTCCTCTTAATATTTTTCTGCTCTCTAATTACAGTAATGAAGATGTAGTCGCTACCAACCTGGAGTTGAAGAAAACTAATTATTGGCTGGTATCGGAAAACTAATTATTTGAGTCATAATCTAGTGGGTCCATTCCCTCCTGATAACCAGGGGAGCTTGGCTGCGGCTGCCGAGAGCCAAACTGGCCTTATTATTGGATGTGATGCGAATGCACATCACACCATATGAGGCAGTTCCGACATAAATGATAGATATGAGTCGCTAAGTACTAACCTCCTACTTTGTAACTTGGGTTCTAAACCAATCTTTAATACTCGAAATAAACAAGAAGTCTTGTCTCCGAACACATTTCACACATGATAAAGCAATGGACAATTTCAGATGAGCACTCTGTTTCAGACCATCGTTACCAATTTAGTCGAGATGACCACCCTCCGAACCAGATTGTTTTCAGAAATTTTAAGAAAACTAATTGGTTTCTGTACAGGGAAACTCTGAAAGGCTTCTTCCCTCCGATTCATCCATTAGTTTTGAGACCACCTGTGAGCTTGATCTCATCGAGGAAATGCTCACGAGGGTCTTCAATGCAATGGTGGTGGCCTGCCCTTTAAGTATGCCAAGTGCCAGGAAAAAGCTTCCATGGTGGAATGCCTATCTTGGCACTCTCAGAAAAAATTGCAGACAACTGTTTAATATAGTCAAAACTCCACAGACACTGTTGATTGGGATCCCTAAAAAATCTCTCGATTTCTATAGTAGTATAGGGTAGCAACCTCTTTAATATAGTATCCACTGGAAAACTCCTTTGGCCCATACGTAGTTTTAAACCATAAAGTCGGCAGGACAAGATGGTATAATAGCCGTTGAGATCCAGTAATCCATAGATATGGCAGATAATCTTGTCTACATTCCCAAACTGTGGACCAAAGTAGAAATCGTCTTCATACCTAAAGCAGGTAAAAGCTCGCATGTTAACCCAAAGGATCTCAGACCTATCAGTCTTTCTTCCTTCCTGCTGAAAACGTTGGAGAAATTGATCGATATCCACTTACGTAGCAGGATTAGCCTAGCTATGCTATCGACGTCCCAACATTCATACACATTCACTCGTGCGCATTGTCTCGGGGAAACAGGGTAACACTCTAAGTGAACTCATTCAACATGCGCTTCCCCTGCTCTACAAGTGGGCCACAAATTGTGGCTTAGGAGTAAATTCCAATAAAACCGAATTGGTTCTCTTCACTCGGAAATACAAAGTTCCTGTTATAGACCCTCCCACTACAAATGGCACCAGTCTTACATTCACAGACAAAGCAAAATACTTAGGTCTTATTTTGGATGGGAAACTAAACGGGAAAGCCAGTGTTGCTCTCTACTTCTTTAAAAGGTCATCGGAAAGAGCTGGGGTATGCAGTTGTCAGGGTTGTCAGGCCCATACTTATGTATGGCGTGATCGTCTAAACTTTTAGGGAAAGTACAAAGATCCTCAAGCATGTGCATCAGTAGTGCACAGAGAACCACTCCCTCCGAAAACATTAGATGTAATGTTTCATCTGTTACCCCTTGACAAACAGATGGTTGTCAGTGCAGCCATCTAGTCAGTGCAAAGCCTTCTTTATGTGGTCCAACTTCTTAGCAAAAAATGTATCATACAAAAATACGCCCTACCAAAACTTCCGGGCATCAATTCCGGCCCGTTGCGAGTGGGAACAAATTGCCGATAACGATGACAGTTCACTTCTACACAGACGATTCTAAAATCGTTGTTTTCTCCGAAAAGCTCAATTTGATCAACTCCTTCCATCTTCCAGATCACTGTGGCATATTTCAGGCGGAAATAATTGCAATTAAGGAAGCCCTGACCTTGCTGAATCTGTTCGGGATATTATACTCATACATTTTAACGGATTGTCAAGCGGCAAAAAAAGGCTGCTCAAGATTGCCACTCGTCCCTCACGGTGATGACGGAGCATGCATTCTGGATGCCAGGCCACAGAGACATACCGGATAACTGCAAGGTTGGCGAGCTAGATAAAAAATGCTCTTATAGATTGGTTTTACTAAAACGATCGCAGAACAGCACCGTCATCGGTGTCCTCACGAGACACTGTCCTATCGATCTACACGCTAAAAGACTGGGCATCTTTCAAATGATTACTGCAGAAGCTGCAGGGACGAGGAGTAAGAGGAAATAATCCTCCATTTCTTTTATACGTGTCCAGCCTTGTCCAAAAGAAGACTGTTCTCTTTAGGGGCTCCATTCTTCGACGACCTCGGCCACCTGGCGAATATTGACGTCAGAAGCTCCTATTCATGTATTGTGAAAAATATATATCTACTCTGCTTATTTCATTCAATCTACTGCGCAATGTGATTTTTGAAGTTCGAACCCTATTTGTTTGACTGACAAACAGCTAGTTTTTAATTCGTGTGAAAGTTTGTTGATGTGTGAAAAGAACAGATGGCGCTGATGCAGTTAGTGTACTGGACTGCCGATGATTTGATGTCCTGAATTTTTTTCGCCGTTGGCAGCTTTCGTCAAGACGTCATATTGTAAATTGGTAAACATCTTCCGAAGAACTGAAAAACCGCATTTCTGACCAAAATGTAGTATTGAATCCAGATTCCACTTAAATTTTGTGTCTGATATTATAAGCGTATCATTCCTGAGTTGCGCTTTAGCTTGTGAAAGCTGCGCCGTGAGTGATTTTTTTCCTGCCAGCAACTTAATCCTCTTCGGTTTAACGGGTGCCTTTGAATTTTGAACGGCATCTGCAATGTTTCTTAATTTAACAACAATATTGTAAGCTGAGCCATTGCTGTTCAGTTGTGTCCCGTTCCAGCAGTTTCTTGCACATCTCTTTTGCTTGGGTTATGGGATCTGTTATTTCTCGCTTTAGGAGATGTACGATTAATTTGTCTTCATTATTTTTTTTTATTTGATAATTCACTTCATTTGTGTTTCCAGCTGTTCACAGCGAGTCTCCGCTTTCGCAATTTTCCTTTAGTACAGTTTATTTGAAAATCATATCCGTTAGCTTCGCCATAAGTGTTCCTATGTCGGATTTACTTACCAGTTGTTGGTGGTGATTTGCAAATTTCCCATCCAAAAGTCTGGACAAATCGTCTGTGGACATGTTAGATACTGCCACATTTTTTTAAAGTGTTAGTGGAACGTCTTATTTGTCAGACGGTATTTTTCGAGCAGATTTGTTTATCTGAATTGCTACTAAATTTATAGGTTTTTTGGGGTCAGTCAATTTCCACCAACTGTAGAACTATTTTTTACGCTAAATTGTCACTTCTTTCACTATTCATTTGTTCAAAATTAATTACTTTTCGAGGGTTCGATATTTTATGTTTCCATCAAATTAACTGTGATATGAATATGCTGAACAACAACACTCTGATTTGATTTGATTTGATTTATTTACCTACGACTTTAACAATCAACAGGCTTAGAAAAATTTATAGCAAATTCAGTAATTAATTTACATTCTTAACTTAACTTAAGACTAACAATAGTGTTGACTTAAATTGAGATCTTTTCACAGAAACATCTAAGTTGGTATATACTAAGTTAAAGAGCTTACAACACTGGAAAATAGGTTCACGTAGACCATAAACCGTTTATTAATGTGATACTTCAAATAAAAATGGCTTCTGTCTGAGATCTCTAGAGGGAGCATATAAATTTATACAATTAAATAAATTAGAACTATCTACTTTGTGTAGTAGTCTTGCAATATTTTAACCGCATTTTTTAAATTCGGCTCAATGTTGAGACCAACTTCATATGACGATAAGATTGCCGTGTCATCAGCATATATTGCTGCATCACATTCTGGCAAGATTGGGGAATCTGAGATGTATAAATTGTATAGCACTGGTCCAAGAAAGGAGCCTTATGGTACACCAGGGGAAAAATTTACTAAATAACATCGATTTGAGACAAAACTTTGGACGATTTTACAAATAAATGAAGGAAAGTTTAAATTTATCATTTTATATAAGAGCCCCTTATGCCACATAGAATCAAACGCTTTTTCAATAACGAGTAGAATCATACCTGTTGATCTACCTATTGCATGGTTTCTTTTAATGATATTACATATCCTTAAAACTTGGTGGGATGTTCCATGGTTACGTCTAAAGCCGAACTGTACATCAGGATATATTTTCCGATCATCAATAATTTTGACAATTTTTTATTTCAAAATTTTTTCACGGCACTTAGTAGACTTATTGGTTTGTAGCTTTCTGTTCTATATGAAAGCTTGTTTGCTTTTGGTATTGGAATTACGTTTGCACGCATCTGGAAAATATTGTATTTTAAGGCATGCATTAATAATATAGGTTAGGAATTTTACTCCCTCATTCATTAATTTCTTAAGATATATATTTTTTATTTGATCGATTCCACCTATTTTCTTAATAAGCAAATTACGTAAGAAAATGGTTAGTGTCTATTTCGGCTATAAACTCATTTGGCGGAGTTTCATAGCTAACCACATTAAAAGCCTGTGTAGGGCATTCACTACCAGACTGTTTGTGTTTGCGTTCCCTGAATGCTGTGAAACAATGTGGTTTTGGGAAAAATTGAAGGCTAGTGCTTTCCCCTTTTCGGTATCTGTAAAGTATGTATGGTAGGTATTGACTGTGTTCCAAAAGGGTTTGGAAGCTTTATTTAAAGTTTGTAGTTTGTTACTCCACTCTTTGTTTGGATGGGCTTGTATGCTCTTATTTATTATTTTATTTAACTGTGGTACTTGTATTCGCGAAACAGGTTGGCGATATCTTTACTAATTTTGTCTGTGCGTGTTCCTAATTCTAATAACTTCCAAGATATGAGATGAAAGTTTTGCGCTGTATAAATTGTTCCCTACTTTCGGAATATTATTATTAGCCGAACTAAGATAGTGATCTGAAACTGTTGGTCTGCTTGTTTACAATGATTTCAAGGTTAGTGTGAGTGGTTCGAAGCACTTTTTGCAAACTCGAGCAACGAATTTGGGAAAAAAAACCGGATTATTGTCAGAGCTAAGCTTATTCAATGAAATTGGCTGAAACATAAGACCAGGGACATTTGTAACAAATAAGTCGGTAATAGAGGGCCTTTCACGGGAACTAACTGGAATATAAGTAGGATTAGGATTACATAACAGTAAGATCGGACAGTATATTTCCCCAGGAGTTTGCCCTAATGCAGCCAAGCATGCTGCAGCACGTGACACGAAACACGGTAGTCCGCTTCCAACAGTGTGTGCGACTAAATGGACGGCATTTGGACGACATCATTTAAAAAAATAGAACCCGCAATTCTTCTCTTTATGCTACACTAAGTTATAATATGTCATAGTTTTTCTATTTTATCCACGTTTAAAAACGTTGCCTTTCCAAATGTTGCTTGATAAGTTTGATGTTCAAAGATTGAATGCACACAAACTTTTTGTTGAAGCTGATTTGAAATTATTACCAGTTACCGTCGAGGGTGTAAGTTCAAGTCCTTTATTTTGTTTTATTGAATTGCTTTGATTCGTATTCCAAATACCAAAATTAATTTCCAGGATTTGTATGTACTTTCTGTTCTTTACATCCTTACATCATTGTGATTGACCTAACCGAGGTAGTGTAGAAGTCATCAACTGATTGACCGTAAAATAACAGACACTTATGACAATTGAGATTAACAAACATTTTGCAACTCCGTAGACGTATGTATATCAGATACAGATTAAATATAAATTTAGAAACAAAGCTATTCTCGAGATTGTGCTTTTTGAAATAAATACATAAAATCAACCGTAGTAACATATAAACAGAAATACTCTCACAGAGGGCTATGAGTTATGAAGACAAGACAAAACAGGAAAATGCTATTTTAATTGTCATTTTTATATCTATTGCTGGCAACTCAGTCCAGTTATAGATCAAAGAAAGTCCAAGTGCTATCATTTTAATTCAAAAAGTATTTAAAGAGCTACAACAAAAAAATGTCTTATACACCACGCGAAAGCGCTTCAGCTATCGCACGGCGGAATATTAGAGTAACACTGATCACCCTACAGGCAACCCGTGGACAAAACAGGGGTCGAATTACGACATCAGTTAACGAGTGAATGAAATCAATACGCTATCGAGTGATCGAGTAACTACATTGGGATGATCACATAAGAATGGGCACGTATCGAGTGCACTTTGAAAATTGCACTAGTACAATTCTACTACATTGAATTGAGATGGCTGACAAATGTCAAAACTATTTATTTTTGTGTGAGGGAAAGTTTTGCATTTATCGTCTTCAATTAAAAATTGAATATTTACTTTATTTTTCATCTTTTCATCAAATAATCGCTATGAGTGTATTGAACGAAGCCTTTTAAGAGATAAAAGCGATCCCTTCTCTTTACAAGACTCTGCGTACGTCTATAATTTTCTGAAAATATCTTTTACAACATACACTTTTGATTGCAGTTCTATCAAAACAGTCAGGGCAAATAAGAATGCATTCTTATTTATAATGGAGAAGTTAAATTTTATAGGATACACCTAAGCCGCTGTCCCAGCTCATAAAATTTGCCATAACTTTCTTTTGCAGACTCAACCTGAAATAAATTTCAAACAATAAATTTAAACAAACGCAAACGTAATAAACAAAGATATTCTCACATATTTTCTCCCAAATGCACCTCAGCTCGTCAGCAGAAACCATATCGAATAAATAAATACATGATCACTAACGACAGAATGCCAAATTTCGATACTCGTTACTCGATCTCTTAAGCGGTCATGTCAAATCAACATTTATCAGTCACGTGTTGCTCGATAACTGATGCGGTAATTCGACCCCAGGTAAAGTGCTACAATATTCTCGTATTTGACACAAAATTGCAATCTCGGTAAGACAAAGAGGATAAGCTTTCAGTGTGGAACCTAACTTGTGGATCGTAGATCACAAAACTTTCTTCTACCCTAAAGCTTTCTCAACTCAAAGATTTCTTACCAGCACTGGCGGGTCAGAATTCTTTTAAAGCTAAATGAAATCACGGGAAAACCAAGTAAATATATTAACATCACATTATATTTTTATTCTTATTTTTAAATCTTAAAAAAAACAAAAAAAACAAAAATTCTACAATCCAAGTAAAAAGCGAAAAGCAAATTCTTCACCAAAACTTACCACTCAACCAAAAATGACAGACAATTCAGACAATTCCAATCAAACAAATCATATTGAAAAAAGAGATCCTCGCCCCCCACCCATCATGGTAACAAATATAACAAACTATCAAGCAACTAACTATATATAATAAGCACTGTCCGCAACTTGATAAAGAAAGACTTTGCTTTTCGACTTCTGAGGGATAAAACTCACTCATATGCATCTAAAATGACTTGGTATTCTTAAGAAGATAAACAATCTCGCCCCATTAGAGTCATTGCTAAGAATTTGCATCACTCTTGTGATCCAAATATGATTGTCAATGATCTTAAAACTCAAAACTCAAGGTCTCAAAGCGGTCAGTGCGGTTAATAAACTTCAACTAAAAACAAAGAAACCATTAGACATGTTTTTATTAACCTTCGCCCATAACGAGGAAATCAAAAAAGTGTACGAAATTAAGCATATCCTCCATTCCATAGTTACCATAGAGGCCATTAAAGCTTCCAAACTTATCCCCCAATGCACTAACTGTCAACAATTTGGGCACACGAAAAATTACTGCGGTATGCCTCCTAGATGTGTGAAATGCGCAGGAGAACATAGCATCGACAATTGTACTAAACCCTTAGACCTCCTTGCAAAATGTTACAACTACGATGAGGCCTATCCTGCGAACTATCGTGGATGTGCTGTAGCCAAAGAATTGCAAAAGATATGAGATAATAAACTTAATCGCCAAATAAACGAAAATGCTCAAATTAATATCCAAACATCAACAACCAATGATACTACCGAAAACATCAAAGTACAGTAGAAACTGAAAGAAAATAATTCAGCAGATTTGAACGCTCACCGAACCCTTTTTTCGCAGACAGTCAAAACTCTCATCCTACCACAAAAGACCAAAGCGCAATCGAAGAAAAAAAAAATACTTGATAAGCTAAATAAACAAGAAACCTTTAATAAAACCCTTAAAGATCGTATTAGTAGTCTTGAGGGAAAAATAAATTACAATTAATAATGGATGAGTTCTTAAGAATCATGGCATGGAATGCGAACGGATTGAACAATCATTTAAACGAGCTACAAATAGTACTAGATACAGAAAAGATAGACATTTGGTTGATCTTAGAAACTCACCTTACAACCTAGTCATATTTCAAGTTGAATAATTATAAATCGTACCATACAGTCCATCCAGATAATTGTGCGAGAGGAGGCAGTGCTATTATTATAAGAAATAGCATTGATTATTATGAAGAAGAAAAAATAAATTCACTCAAGTTTCAAACCACTACCGTAACTGTCAAAACTAAAATTCAACCACTCTTAATAACAGCACAGCTGTAAATAGTCCCCCCAAACATTCGATCTCTTCAAATGAATATCAACAGCTCATTAAAATGCACAAGTCTAAGTTTATAATGGGAGGAGACTTCAATGCTAAACACACATACTGGGAATCACGACTCACTACAACAAAAGGTCGTGAGCTCTACGATGCAGCTAAAAAAAACAGAGTGTGAATTTGTATCTACTGGTAAGCCTACATACTGGCCGACGGACGTTACCAAAATTCCTGATCTGGTTGAGTTTGTGTTATAAATAAATTATCAAGGAACTTGATCCAGGTACAAGAATGCTTGGATCTCGACTCGGACCACTCACCAATATATCTGACACTTAGTGAAACTGTTATAAGAGGAAAATCCATACCTTTCAAATAAGTTCACAGATGGGCTTAGTTTTAAACATATCCTAAAAGATAAAATCAATATTAGTACACCTATTGAGACGACAGACCAGCTGAAAAACGAAGCATATTCGTTCATCCAACTAATCCAATTTGCGGCTTGGAGCTGTACTTCTCCAACAAAGAGAAAAACGGTGGGTACCAATTATCCAAAAGAAATAAAGGAGCTCATAAGGAATAAAAGAAAACTTCGGCGTCGATGGCAACAAACTCGATCTCCTTCCGATAAAATAAGACTCAACAAGGCCACACAAGATCTTAAGCTTGAGATAAAGCTAATCTGAAATGAGACAATGAAAATATATCTATCAGAGCTAACTGCTGACAAGAGCACTGAATATTCACTTTGGAAAAGTACAAAATATCTTAAGCGACCAACAAATCATATTCCTCCAATAAGATGCAGTAATAGGCAATGGGCTAAAAGCAATGAGGAAAAGGCTACTAAGCCTAATGATGCTATCTGTGATGAACTTCTAAATCTCAATGAAAATGCTCGTTCTATGATTCCTCCGATTAAAATGCATGAGTTAAAATATGAGATAAGGCGATTAAAAGACAAAAAAAAACTCCAGGTTTTGACTTGATCACTGCGGAAATCCTGAAGTGACTGCCAAACAAAGGGTTAGCTAAACTCTTGCGGTTAATGAATAAAACAATTAGCCTTGAGTATATACCAAGTGTCTGGAAAGTAGCTGACTTGATAATGATCCTTATACCAGGTAAGGACCCTCACGAGGTATCCTCATATAGACCAATATCTCTACTTTCTTCAACATCAAAGTTGTTTGAAAGATTGATTTTTAAGCATCTCAAACCAATCGTAGAGTCAAGAAACCTAATTCCAAATCACCAGTTTGACTTTCGAAGCAAACACTCCACAATACAGAACAAGTTCACAGAATAACAACTAAAATAGAAAGAGTACTAGAAGAAACAAAAGTATGTTCTGCAATTTTCTTAGACGTAGCACAGGCTTTCGATAGAGTATGGCATGAAGGTCTACTAAATAAACTAAAAGTGTACCTACCAGAACAGTTTTTCCACCTAATAGAGTCTTATTTAACATCGCGATACTTCCGTATAAAACAAGAAAACTACTACTCTAAGCTAGTGTAGATCGAAGCCGGAGTTCCTCAAGGAAGTGTCCTCGAACCTCTATTATACCTTCTTTACACTAAAGACCTACCTACAATGCCTTACACCAAGACTGCAACTTTTGCCGACAACAGGGCAGTCTTAGCAGTGGGAGAACGCTAGAATCGACGCAAAAGCTGCAAGCTGCTACAGACCAAATTATCAGGTGGACTCAAAGATGGCGTATAAAACTGAATTCGAGTAAATCTGTACATATTGACTTCACAAATAAGTCTATCTCGTACTCCCCTATAGCAATATCAAGCACGACAATACCATATGCAAATACAGCGAAGTATCTAGGTATGACTCTAGATGTCAAGCTTCGTTGGAAAGAGCATATTAAAATCAAAAGACTAGAATTAGACATTAAATGGTGAAAATTAGTATGGCTTATAGGCAGGAAGTCAGGACTATCAATTACTAATTGAATTCTTTTATATAACCAGATCCTAAAACCAGTGTGGAACTATGGCGCTCAACCTCCAACGAGTCCAGAATAAGGTCCTTCGAAGTATTGTGAATGCTCCATGGTACATCAGAAACAGCAACCTCCATCGGGACCTAGGCATCCCTACTGTTCTTGAAGAGATCAACTCTAGGGCCAAAGCACACAAGAAGAGACTTCAGGAGCATATTAACGAGTAAGCTACAATTTTTCTAAACGTATATGGCGTGAGACGCCTGCAACGTATAAGACCGTCAGATCTTGCAAGGCAAGCGTAACAGGGCTTACCACGTACTCTACTAGATAGTAACAGAGCGACAACAACGAGCGAAAAGAGACGCTCGGAGTGAACTTAACCTCCAACGCTTTGGATGGATTAAATCCCATCTATGTTCTTGTTACTGTCATTAAAAGTTAACATACAACAAATTACAATTATAATGTACCTGAAAAATAGTAAACTGTTAGCCATTTACTTTTCTCCCGCTAATAATACTGAAAAGCAAACTGCTCGTTAGTTTCATAACTAGTCGCAGTGTAATTTCTTGTAGTTTATTTTGTTTGAAATGAAAAAAAAATGTATCTCTATACCAATTTCTTGCAGTTATTCGATGGACAAATCAGTACTGGTATTTAATGCCAGTCCCCCATGCAACCACTATTGCCATTCGACTGAGTGTTAAATTTACTTATGTACAATACTTTTTTTTTTATCTACGTTGGATAGGTGCAATGTACCGGATGCTTACTCGTAGGTACCCTTAGTTAGCAGCGATGTTTTTTAGGTAACCACTCAATTGCAAAAAATTTAAATTATGTAATTAAATGTCGCCTATTACCACAACGGTTTTCTACGTCATACAGAAAAATTTAAAAAATCCAACCCAAACAAAAAGCACTTGTATCTTTGCATGAAACTGGAAACATATACATTTTCACTTAAATGCAACCGTTGCGACACATTTGATTGAATAGCGTTTGATGAGCTTTAGTGCCAGAGAAGGACTAATAAAAAAGCTATTCTTGCACCACAAGATATCAATTTCGTAGTACTGCGAACGGGTGAAAAGACAAATTGAATGTTTTCAAAAAGTGATAACAATGGGGTGAGCAGCGCCGTCACTGTTCGGATCTCACAGGTAAAATTTCTTTTATCGCATTCATTTTGGATAGTGGGGCGGAATGAATGGGACAAGGTCTTATGCAGCGATGCACTCAAATACAGACACGTAAAATATGATTCTGAGGGAAATTGTTCTCATCGCGAAAAAGAAGAATAATAAACTGCAAGAGAAGATAGGATATCAGGTTGATAACCATCTATCTATTGCTATGTGAACAGGTGAGGGAGCTCAATGCAAAATAGAATATCATGTAATATCCTGTGGACCATTTGTCACAATGAATTGAGTTATGTTAACTTTTCTTTTACTGTTTATCGGTGAAATAAGAAATGACAGAATACCTGTTCTGTGGAATATTTTGGAGGTCGATTTAAGCTAGACATTTGTCTTTAGTTTATGATGTATCCCCATTTTTGGTGTAAACAAGGTAGAATACCCTAAATTCACTTGCAAACGAATATGGTCCTCCAAGTCCATCGGAACTCCGTCGGCCTGTATTATTGAGAGAGCAAGAATAAAGTTCATTATTTGAAGCTAATCTGATTGGGCTTTGGTAACGAAGCTGTATAATAAAATTATAAATTCTGTAGGTGCAGTCAAGTCCTATAACTCTTGGACAAAAGCCAACTTTCCAAATACTCATAGACTGGACACAATTTGTTATAACCCTGACTTCTTCCGTTCTCTCCACACACCACGATCTCGCCTGAATACACCCATTGGAGAAAAGGACAGCTGGTATGACCGGAAGCTTGACACCATTTTTCTTTGATTCCTTTTTTTGCGATCTTGTGTCACGCGGTAACGAGGAAAAAGACAAGAATTTGTAATTTCTCTCTAAAGATTTACTAAATAATAAAGAGTTTGTTTCTTAAATTGAGGAAATTGTTCAAATTTAATTGAAGTTGCCTAAGTGTGGCAACATTTTACAAATTCTTTCTACCGAATGAGCACAAGCATGGTTAACGAGAAGTCACCGCAGTACAACGACGTGGATGGATACAACTGCAAGGCATGTCCAGCACCAGATTCTGAATGTGATATGGTGCAGTGCGACATGTGCAAATCTTGGTACCACTTCACTTGCGCTGGGGTTAACATGTCCGTTAATGAAAGAGCTTGGTTATGCAGCACATGCCTCGGTGAAACAACAACACTTGCAGCTGCCAATCTCACGAGTGATGCTGAGCCAGCATCAGAGCGCCGTGCACAGGTAGCCCCAACAATTATGAACATCCCAGTGGCACTGCCTCAGCGATCATCCAATCAAGACCATACCTCCAATATCACAAAGTCATCGAAGTCGTCGGGGTCATCAACTGTGAGACGTTATCAACTCGAGCTGCAAAAACTAGAAGAGGAAAGAACCATGCAAGAAAGGCGAGACCGAGACTATATCGATAAAAAATGCACGATCTTAAATCAGTTGGCCAATGAGTCGTCCGAGGGAGAAGAAGAGGAAGAAGCAGATCCAGCTGAAATTAGAGGTAAGGTGAACAGGATGCAAATTAATGACGAGATCATAGACGTAAATTTTAATCAAAAAAAAAAAGATGTTCAAATACAATAAATGCCCAAAAAGACCAATGGAGATTCAAAAGTGTTTTGAAAATAAATTGTTCTTACAAAACTATGAAATGTCAAAATAAAAAAGAACGGCATTTTTATAAGTATACAATTCTGGAAAATAATTTTGGCTACACTATTTTTATGGCATCAAAAATTGTGGAAATGATTAATTCTAATTGCTCTGATCCTAAGCGGAGAAAATTTTTTATTGATAGCACATTTAATGTTGTCACCACATCCTGCTATTGCTAATTTTGCATATTCGCATATTCGGAGCAATGAATCTTAGTTTCCATGACCCAAGATATTTTCTTTTTAATAATTTCAATCAATGCTGAACAAAGATGTTTAGATTTTGAGCATTAGATAAAGTAATAGTTCAAAATGCGCGCGAATAAACAGTGGAATATGTATGGGGGTGCATGCTGCTAACCTGTAACCCCCTGCTTGGGGTCACTGTTAAATTTGGAGTAAATGCCAGGTTGAGTGTATGCAAAGTGCTTTAACCTTGAATTTGAATTTAGATTGCACATTATTAATTATTAACATTATTGGTTGGATATTTTCAAAAACAATGGATGTTGCAGGTAAATATTTCAATAATTAATTTATAACGAGTAAAGTGAGAAATTCGTCTATTTTCGTTATTATTTTTGTAGGAAACCCCAATAAATTTTTCTGTGCCCGGTGAAAATATGAGAAGTACAAGCGCCTTGGAAGGTTACAATAGCCAACTAGGAAAGAAAATTCATAGGCATGGAAATTTCTTCAAATTCTTAGACTGTTTACTTGATGAGGAATACAACACGACTAGGGGTTTTATATCAGCTTTGGATGGACAAACTTTTCAGCTTTCCGAAGGCCCAAAATAATTTTACAAAAAAAAATCAATTAATTGATAATTTGACTATAAAACTGATGAGAAATAAAATCAGTATATCCGAGTTTTTTCCACAAATCATTAAAATTTTCGATAAAAAATCGGATTTACTTCCAAATGATGAAGACGTCTCATCAGATGAAAATGACGATTCGCTAGAAGTAAATTTGACAGAAGACACTATTTTATGCATTCTTTGTTTTGACAAAAAAAAAATTACATTTTATTGCAACCATGCAATCAGTTTGCCAAGATTGCTACTCAAAAATGGTATATACTTGAAATATTTTTGTTTCAAAATGTATTCGTTTTAAATATATAATTTGATATAAAATTGTTATATATGAAATAATTTTTTTTGTTATTCATAATGTTAATAAAATTATACTAAAATGCTTATAAATAATTCCACTTTGTTTTTGCTTTCCAGTTTGAATCGAAAAATTCTTAAATTATAGGTGGGAAATAACTTTACAAAATTTAATTAATTTACTTTCAGTGGGCAAAAACTTCACAAAAGCAAAAGTAAAATTATTTCCCATGTGAAGTTATTGGCCGTGAAGTAATTTCCCTGAACCTTATAAGCTTCTTCAACTAATAATTTCACACCCACTACACTAAATCTATACAGCCGACGAAAATCTTCATCAACTGGACACCTTCTATTTTTATAAATTTAATTTGTAACGAAATTTAACTGAAATTCGGTCATCGTGACAGTTGTATATGAACTAAGTAAGGGAGATACCATGCTTAACTATTTCTGAGATCGACCTCATGCAATCAATCGATTTCTCATCTTTTTGCATATCAAAACAAGCTCTGTCTCACATCGAGCTTTCAATTTGAGATCAAGCTCACAACATATAATCTAACTTAGTCAGTGTGTGTTTTTTTTTTTTTTTTTTTTGATACAATATTAAGAAAGATCTCAGAAAAATGAGTAAACAACTTGAACTCATGTTTTTGCATACGACCCAGTGTCCTCCATTTTGAAAGACTGTTATTTATTTAGGCAAAATAATACACACAAAAGCTTAGATTAAACACGCGTAATCAGACCTATATATGTCATCAAGTGCATCTATTTTAATTGCCTTTGCACTTTCATTTTTCCTCGCCAGTACTCTTCCCGCTGACTCCCAAACATTTTTTTTTTTTTTGTCGGGGCGGGTACACCCTATACTCAGACTCAAAAACAGGTCCATTGTACAACCAGGCAGAGAACCCCATTTTAATGTGTTTTTTTTTTTTTCGTCGAGTAGACGCCTCAGTGATAAAGAACTTAGGTCATCAGCACTTACCACATCAGCACCGAAAATCTGCCACCTGATCCGAGCAAAGGCAGGACAATCACATAGGAAGTGATCCGCAGTGTCATCGCCCTCTCCACAGGAGTTGCAGATGGGGGTAGCACTCAAACCTAGCACATGGAGGTGCCTGGCAAAGACGAAGTGGCCCGTAAGAGCGCCAGTAAGTTGCCTGCAGTCTTTTCTGCTAAGGGATAGCAAGAAAGCCGCGGATTTCTTACAGACGACGGGGACAATTCGTTTAGTCTGCCTGCATCCTGGAGAGTCATGCCACCTTCGATTGTGTTCACTGAAAACCCAGTCGTCAATGGAAGCCCTAACCGAGGACGCTGGCAAACCCAACGCGTTTTCAGGTCCTGAGAAATTCTCTTCTGAGCCTTGTGTAGCAAGCTCGTCAGATATCTCATTTCCTGTTATCCCTTTGTGCCTTGGGACCCAAACAAGATTCAGTGAGTTCAGCCTTCCGACCGAATTCAAGGATGTTTTGCATTCTCGAACTCTTTTGGAAGTGGTTAAAGGATTGAGCAAGGCCTTAAGTGCAGCCTGACTGTCACTACAGACGCAGATACTTCGCCCCTTCCACCTGTTCTTATCAATATAGTCCGCTGCCATTAGGATAGCATATATTTCTGCCTGGAAGACAGATGTGTGTTTTCCCAATGAGAAGTGAAGCCTAATGTTGTCGCATTCCACGAAAACACCAGCACTGTCCAGTTTTAGAGCCGTCCGTGAAAATGCGACTACATTCCTTTCCTGGCTCAGACTCCTGCCAAAGCCAATCTTGAACATGAGGAAAGTTGACTTCAAATTTGCACCGCAGCCGTAATTCAGGTGTCATTGCATCAGATGGCATATCCATGAGACAGGAGTCGTAGGATAATCGTCTCGCAACGTCATCAAAACTCCAATGCGAATCGTGCCAGAAACCACTTCTTTTTAAACGGAAGATGGCTCTGAGTCTGAGACTCCCATACATACTCGTAGCTCTAATTTTCTTGCTTTGCTTTCTCTCTCTCGCCATCCATAGAATATTGAGAATGATGCAATTATTAACGATCTTTCGGGGTTTTTCGGTTTAGTTCCATAAACATAAATGATTTGATCGTTTTTCACTTCACAATTGATCGTTTTCCCAATCGCCTTGATTATTTCCACAAGATATTCATTCGTTGTGGGAGGGATGTTTTCTGATTTCTATGTTGTTCTTCATTATTTGTTGTTCTAAACTGTTAATTTGAACTTGCATTCGTTTAATTGTTTCGTTCTTTTTAATATTATTTTGCTTTAGTTCAGCAATTTCTTTTACTAGTGATTCTATAAAATGGTTGTTCTTTATGATGTTTGAATTAATTACACCATATTTGTAGGTGAAGAACTCATAGCGAGTTTAGGCTTGCAATTTTTTTATCTCCGCTAGAACTGGAGTCTTGTCATCAGCTTTGTTCGAAGTAGCCGGACTGGATGTTACAAAGACGATGGTGCTAGATTGTCGGCATCACTTACAGCTTAATTGTTTCTGGCTTTGCAGAACTGACACTTCCATGATCCTCCCCTGGTCGACACATAGTTCTCCACGATTTTTCTTGAACGGTATTGCAGTTGAAATGTAATTTGCGTTGGCAATTGTTGTACACCACGTAATCGCCATCCATAGTAAGGCTTTCTTTACAATGGTTACACAACACAACCATAGTACACGATCAAGAGAGCGAAACCAGTAAAAGAACAAAAAAAGAAAACAGAAATTCGAACGGAAAAGCAAAAAAAAAAAACAGATTTAATGCTAAATTTTCAAATGCAAAATTCAGAATATTGTTGTTTAACAAAAGTTCGCTTAGTTGGTGTCAATTTAGTAGTTTTTGAAAAAAAAAAAAGATGCATTTTTGTAGCTCAAAATCCAGCTATTTCATTCCAAAATTTCAGAATAATAGATAAAAATGGAGACGAGAAAGAGAAAAATTAGTGACGTAAGCACGGCTGAAGTTCCAACGCCAACACAAAAAAAAATCATTTTGCCATTCTCTTCGGATTTCGACGTTAACTCGCGCCAGTCAAAATTCTGCACGAATGGCAAAATGCATAAGGAATAAATGCACCATCTCTTGTTGCTACGAGTATTTCAAAGTGGATTCGAAGATTCCAGCTTGGCCACTTTTCTGTGGAGGACGAATCTCGTGAAGGTCGGCCCAAATCCTTAACCGACGATACAAATGCGACCCTGGTGAAGGCTAAAATTGACGAAGATGCCAGGATGACACAAGAGATGATAGCGGATGAACTGGGCTTGACTGACATGGCTGTGTCACGAATTTTAAATTATCACCTGAAATATTCGAAGAAGTCAGCCCGATGGATTTCAAAAATGTTGAATGGAGAGCAAAAAGAGGCTCGCGTTCGTTTTGCTCAATATTTCCTGGATAAGTTTGAAAATGGAGAGTCCAGCTACTTCAATAAGATCGTTACAGGTATGAATCTTGGTTTTACAAGTACGACCCGGAAACCAAACAGCAGTCCATGGTATGGAGCCCAGAAGGTGCAAATCCTCCAGTAAAGGCCAAATAACAAAACTCAGCGACAAAAGTTATAATGTCGATGTATTTCACCAGGGCGAAAATGGTCGCCGTCATCCCGCTTAAAACTGGTCAGACAGTTACTGCTAATTGGTATACTAAATCTTGCTTACCACAAGTTTTCCAAAATTTACCAGGACACCGACAAAAAGAGGAGCTGCGCCGCTACTTTTTGCACCACGTCAATGCGCCTGCGCACACTGCTGGAAAAATCAACAACTTTCTTGCGCTCTCGGGCATCAATGGAATTCGCCTAGCACCTTATTCTCCGGATCTAGCGCAGTGTGACTTTTGGCTGTTTCCGAAAATAAAAAAAGATTTGAGGAGAAAAACCTTCACACCTAATGAGGAGATTATTAACGCAGTCAATGTCAAAATCGAAAAGCTCCAAAAAGAGGATTTTGAAAGCTGTTTTGAAAGATGACTGAAGAAATGTACTGAAATAAATGGGACTGATGTGGAGAAATTAAAAAAAGACGAAGATTAAATATCTAAAGTTAAAATTATTTTTGTGTTTTATTATTCAATCAACTAAGCGAACTTTTGTTAGTCCCCACGTATATTGGAAACACACGGAAAAAAGTATTGACACAAAAACTATTTCTCGAAACAAATGCTTCCAGTTCGAAAATAAACAAAAAATGTGTGCAAATTTGTTTGACACAATATTCACTTATTAGTTCTTTAACAAATTACAGAAAAAAATATTACGCTCAGCAAAAGAAATTAATCGATGAAACCTCGTTTTTTCTGAAGAAAAAAGTATTGGCACAGTTCATATTTTACTGGACTAAATTATATAATAAATAGAAATTAATATTGAGTTGTCATAATAACTTCTTTTAATCTATTTTGCATAGAAAAAAATAGTTTTTGGTGACATCGGGTTCAATTTTGCTCCACTCATCAGCGAGTATCTCTTTCAATTTGGATATGTTGGTAATATGGTACTTACGAATCCGTTTTTTCCAACACACCCCATGTCTGGAGATTGTGGTGTCGTCTTTAAAGTATGTGGAGTATAGTATAGTATCCATTCATGAACTATATAAGCGGTATGCTTGGGATCGTTATCTTGCTGGAAATACTCGTAGAAATTATTCACAAGACCAAGCTTTTCAGCATTTTTTTTTTAGGTTTTCTTTCAAGATA